>OZ022585.1:20118636-20199821 GCA_963669155.1 Arbacia lixula
CAGGTTGAGGTTGTAGCGTCTCTGCTACTTATTTGTCTACTTTTCATCAGTTCATGATTGTACAGTAAGTTTTCATTGTCTTACAAGTAATGGTTTATGTGTTAACATCTGAGTTAGATTTTGCATAGCAATCCAACATGGATGCCGAAGTGTTGTTTCTTTTATGTATTGCGCAATCATGCCCTGGGCATCCAGGTCGCTGGACGTCACGTGATGTCTAGTGTCTGAAAAGTATGTTAATCATATATTCATGATCGACTTTAATTCTCACTTATAAAATATGGTAATTAATACGCGATGTCACGTGAGTGCATAAACCAATGAATGGTTGAGTTGAGTGGGCGATTTGGGGACTGAAATTTTCCTTCTCCCTCTCGCATTCTGAACCATCGAACGCTACGCTGCGTAACCAGTGCTTCTATGCAGAGCATTTTTGTCTTCATCGGCTACGAAGCCCTGACAATTCGTACCCGGCTCGCTGCCGCGGGTAACCAGCCTTCATGTTGCTATACAGCAGATGTCAACGTCTTTCGCTTACAAGTATAGCGAACTGATATTTTGTTGCAGCAATTCGAGCGGCTGTTTTTCGACGAATGCTTCATTGTTTCACCACGTAACGTCCTACGATTTTCCGCTCTACGGACTGTACAGCACGATTTATTTGCCTGCCGTTTCATCCAATTTCTGGACAGAATTGGCGCGAGCTAGAACGCCAGGACGACCCCGATTTGCGATCTGATCTTCAACTTCATACTGCAAGTCAGCTCATCTGACGCCGTGTCACAGAGCCAGCGGACTTGTTTATGAACTTTCATCGACCGAACATTGCCCTGCTGTCGTTGAATTTCAGCAGGGGTTGACCCGGGGATTGACTCGTCCCAACATCGAACTTTAGCCCACGCATCACTCCCGTAGACTATTGCAAACTTAGCTAGCCTCTAGTCCTTTAGCCCACGCATAACTCACGTAGACTATTTAATTTGGTGAGATCGTTCACATCACTGCATTGATGATTTGACTTGCGTATATGAATCAACCGTTTATTGTTTATGTCATTTTGAACGTTATATACCCTTAACGTAAACACTTTGTGACCGACATTTTTGAACGCTAGCCTACATTTAATTGGTTGTCGTATCTTAACTGTGATTTTGCATTTTAAACCTATGTTACACCGATTTGGTGATAAGTGACGTTTACTTGTTTAGTGAAATCAACGGCTCTCTGGTTAATTCCGATATTATTTGTAGCATGATATAAGAAATACGATAAGTTACAAGCGCCATCTCGAACCTTTGAATTAGGTAAATCCGTGCATTCATTTGCATTCTTTTGTGACTTGGCTATTTTACTTAACGGCCAATTTAACAGTTAGTCTGATTAGTTTTGCCGGTTGCCTTAGCCGTGGCACACGTCTTGATTCCGACGTGCCGGTCGACAACCGCGGCATATTTCAACGGCCGATTTTTACTCCACATTTAGGGATATTTTCGAATAAACCGTGTACTGATGTTTTAGCTGAAACAATATAAATTGTTAACCTAGACAGTATTTATATTGCGCGTTGATTGAGACCCTTTTGGCATACCTCAAATTCTTCAGTTAAACCGAGAATGTGCCTTTACCAGAGGTGGCCTACCGCATTCATTGTACAACCATTTGCTTCGATTTGTGAATGACTTTATTTGCCCATGATTTCTTGATTTCTGGAGAAAGAAATATATAACACCAGAAATCACAGATTTGTGTGTCTTACTGTTTGTGTGTCCTTGTCCTAGTGAGATCACAAAAGTAAAAAGAGTGTGGAGGAGGCGAACAAAATTCCTTCTGATTGCTTGCTTGCTGTTTGATTTGGCACAGCGATTGATTTGAATGATTTCGTGCATGATAACCGTAAATTTGACATTGCATTGAGAATACATTTGATTTATGATAAACATCACCTCATTCCCCACAAAGTGGTGACCCCGACGTGATCTCACTGGGATAACGGGACATATGTACTTGAACTGTTAATAATTGACTTTAACTTGTTCTGAACCGCGCGCGGTTGTGTCTGACGCAGCACAATGTCCGATACCGAAGGTGAAAAGAAACCGGCACTTCCCGCGAAGCCGAGAGAACCAATGGTGGGTGTTGTGAGCATTAAGCTCCCCCCATTTTGGCGAGCGGACCCGCAAATTTGGTTCGCGCAAGCAGACGCGCAATTTGAGACTCGCGGGATAACGCAGGAAGAGACAAAATACGCGCATGTCATTTCCGTGTTACAACCTGATATTGCTCAAGAGGTGCGCGACCTTCTCATTGAACGCCCTTCAACCTGCCCCTACTCGAAACTGAAGGAGCAACTAATCCAGCGCATGACAGCCTCCGAGCAGCGGCGCGTTCAAATGCTGCTCACGGAAGAGGAATTGGGCGACCGCAAGCCCTCACAGCTCCTCCGGCGCATGGAGCAGCTGGTTGGGGAGCAGAAATTAGAAAAGGGCATATTAAAGCAGCTGTTCCTGCAACGCCTCCCCCCTAACGTGCGTCTAATCCTCGCTTCGACAAGCGATACCCTTTCCCTGAGTAACTTGGCGGAGTTAGCCGACCGTATCATCGAGGTTCATGTTCCGGCAGTTGGGAACGTGACAATGCTCGGGGCACCGATGACTCCCGAAACTGCTACCCCTCCCACAGAATCGGGCATTACAGCCCGCGATTCTGAGCTGCGCGACGAGATACGCAGGCTTTCAAAAGCCGTATACAACTTACAAGTGCAGGTCACACGCATGCAGCGCAGCAGGAGCCGGGAACGGAGCAAATCTCCGGTTCGATCTCGCGGCGAAACGTCCGATACCGCAGAACGTGACACCCAGCTGTGCTGGTATCATGAAAAATTCGGCGACAAGGCTACCCGATGTAGATCGCCGTGCAGACGCGCCCACGAGCTACAGGGAAACTCCCAAACCAGTCGGTAGGTGCGACGGACCGCACTGGTGCAAGCGGCAGTCGCTTATTCTACGTGACAGACATCAACTCGCGCAAACCATTTTTGGTAGATACGGGCGCTGCAGTCAGCGTTTTCCCTACGACGCGCATGGAGCGGGAAAAGCCTTCCGCGCTGACGTTGCAGGCCGTGAATGGCACGCGCATCCCCACGTACGGCGAGCGCTCTTTGACCCTCGATTTAGGGTTACGCCGCACATGCCGCTGGATATTCGTCCTTGCGGAGGTATCCACGCCGATTATTGGCGCAGATTTCTTGCATCACTTCAACTTCTTGGTTGACGTCAATAAACGCAGACTAATCGACGCGACAACGCATCTGTCCGTAGCGGGCACGCCTTCCGACCGCCCAGCGGTTAGCCCGGTCTATGAAGACCCCGATAATGCTGATCCGTTTGCACACATGCTCATGCGAGACTTTCCGGACATTACCCGACCCGTGTATCATGCGAGCGATGTCAAACACAATGTGACGCATCACATTGAAACGCGAGGACCCCCCGTAGCTGCCCGACCACGCAGACTACAAGGTGACAAATTGAATATCGCCCGTAACGAATTCGAACATATGTTGGAATTAGGCATTGTTAGGCCGTCTAGCAGTAACTATTCCTCGCCTCTACATATGGTTCCGAAAAAAACGCCGGGCGACTGGCGTCCGTGCGGCGATTACCGTGCACTGAACAAAGTCACAGTCCCTGACAGATATCCAGTTCCACACATACAGGATTTCACCGCGGGACTGAACGGAAAGAAGGTCTTTTCGAAAATCGACCTCGTACGCGCGTATCACCAAATACCAGTCGAACCAGGGGATGTCCACAAAACCGCGATCACAACTCCCTTCGGGCTGTTCGAATTCACGCGAACACCTTTTGGGCTCAGAAACGCGGCCCAGACTTTTCAGCGCTTTATAGACGAAGTGTTGCGCGGTTTACCCTTCGTCTATGCGTACATTGACGACCTGCTTGTTGCGAGCGATGACATGACGCAACACGAGCAGCACCTGCGCACGCTTTTCACCCGCCTGCAGCAGTACGGCGTGGTCGTAAACCCGAACAAGTGTTCATTCGGTCAGACCGAACTCGACTTCCTTGGTCATCACATAGACCAGGAAGGTATCCGACCTCTCCCTGAGAAGGTCACGGCAATCCAGCAGTGTGAAGCACCGACCTCCCTTAAGCGCCTGAGAGGATTTCTTGGCCTCGTGAACTTTTACCGACGGTTCATCCCGGACTGCGCGCAAACGCTTTTGCCGCTCACGGAATTGCTTCGTGGGCCCGGTAAAAAGTCCCGGAAATCCTTTGCATGGACCCCTGAATGCGACGCAGCGTTCCGCGAAATCAAAGTCAAACTGGCGCGTGCCGCGCTACTCGCTTACCCTGACGCGCAATCTCCACTCAGCCTCATGGTGGACGCTTCTGATCGCGCAGTCGGCGGTGTTGTACAACAACACAAAGACAATGCGTGGCAGCCAATCGCATTTTTCTCGCGCAAATTGTTGCCCGCTGAAACGCGCTACAGTACGTTTGGCCGCGAACTATTGGCTGTGTACTTGACGATCAAACACTTCCGATACATGCTGGATGGACGCACATTTTGCGTGTACACTGACCACAAACCGCTGATTCACGCCTTCAACGCGAAGCCGGATCGACACAGCCCGCGCGAGATACGTCACCTCGACTACATCTCACAATTCACGACAGATTTGCGTCATGTGAAAGGCACTGAAAATGTGGTCGCTGACTTGCTGTCGCGCCCTGAGCTGAACGCTCTGCATACCGACACGCAGGTCGATTTCGAGGCCATCGCGAAGGCGCAAGAAACCGACTCGGAATTGCGTGCGATGATTGAATCCGAACCACCCACTGGCATGGTACTTAAAAGGGTACCACTGCTTGTCACCGGTGGGGAGATTATGTGCGATGTGTCACATGGCCTCACTCGACCCTTTGTTCCAAAAGAACATCGACGTGCTGTATTCAACGCGATACATGGCTTATCACACCCAGGTGTACGCGCATCAGTGAAAGCCATCACTGCCCGCTTCCTTTGGCCTGGTATCAGAAAAGATGTCCGCAAATGGGCACAACAATGCCTCGCCTGCCAAAAGTCCAAGACAGTTCGACATGTCAAGTCGCCCCTTGGCACATTCAGCGCACCTGACGCGCGCTTTGCGCATGTGCATATCGACCTCGTTGGGCCACTGCCTCCTTCCAATGGCGACGTTTACCTTTTGACATGTGTAGACCGATACACTCGCTGGCCCGAGGCCATTCCAATTCCCGACCAGACTGCCGAAACAGTCGCGCGCGCCTTTGTAGATGGGTGGATTTCAAAATACGGAGCGCCGGACACAATCACGACTGATCGTGGCCGGCAATTTGAATCCCGCCTATTTACAGAATTGACCAAATTGTTGGGCACAACGAGAGTCCGCACGACATCCTACCATCCCGCCGCGAATGGCATGGTAGAACGTTTTCACAGACAACTGAAGTCTGCCTTGTCCGCTCACAACGACCCTCAACATTGGAGAGAGCAACTGCCGCTGACACTCCTTGGTGTGCGCACCACGGTTAAGGAGGATTTGGCATGCTCACCGGCTGAATTGGTGTTTGGCACGACGTTGCGTTTGCCCGGCCAATTCGTTGCTCCCGAGCGAACCGAACTTGATCCGAGTGATTATGTTTCACGATTGAAACAGCACATGAGTGAATGCACACTCACCCCGACACGCGCGAAACAAGGGACGACTTATGTTCCTAAAGACCTGTTCAAGGCCGCCTATGTCTTCATTCGCGACGACACTGTACGCAAACCCTTACAACGACCGTACAAAGGCCCCTTCAAGGTCATGAAACGAAACAACAAGTTCTTCACCCTCGACTTGGGTGGAAAACGCGATCAAATCAGCGTCGACCGGTTAAAGGTTGCGCATGTTGAAGAGCGTGATGGCGATGATATGTGCAAGCAGGACGATGTGTCTAACACGTCTAGCCCGCATACTGATACTTCGGCTGCTAAGCCAGCGTCCACGCCACACTCAGACACAACCGCGCAGCCGGTAGTACGACAGACACGGTCAGGACGATATGTTCATTGGCCGAAACGGTACATTGACATACGACATTTTACACCGATCGCGAATACGTAGGTATTTCGTATTCGTTCTCAAATAATTCCCTCTTAAATTATTTGTTCACTAGGAGGGGGCTTAATGTAGCGTCTCTGCTACTTATTTGTCTACTTTTCATCAGTTCATGATTGTACAGTAAGTTTTCATTGTCTTACAAGTAATGGTTTATGTGTTAACATCTGAGTTAGATTTTGCATAGCAATCCAACATGGATGCCGAAGTGTTGTTTCTTTTATGTATTGCGCAATCATGCCCTGGGCATCCAGGTCGCTGGACGTCACGTGATGTCTAGTGTCTGAAAAGTATGTTAATCATATATTCATGATCGACTTTAATTCTCACTTATAAAATATGGTAATTAATACGCGATGTCACGTGAGTGCATAAACCAATGAATGGTTGAGCTGAGTGGGCGATTTGGGGACTGAAATTTTCCTTCTCCCTCTCGCATTCTGAACCATCGAACGCTACGCTGCGTAACCAGTGCTTCTATGCAGAGCATTTTTGTCTTCATCGGCTACGAGGCCCTGACAATTCGTACCCGGCTCGCTGCCGCGGGTAACCAGCCTTCATGTTGCTATACAGCAGATGTCAACGTCTTTCGCTTACAAGTATAGCGAACTGATATTTTGTTGCAGCAATCCGAGCGGCTGTTTTTCGACGAATGCTTCATTGTTTCACCACGTAAAGTCCTACGATTTCCCGCTCTACGGACTGTACAACACGATTTATTTGCCTGCCGTTTCATCCAACTTCTGGACAGAATTGGCGCGAGCTAGAACGCCAGGACGACCCCGATTTGCGATCTGATCTTCATCTACATACTGCAAGTCAGCTCATCTGACGCCGTGTCACAGAGCCAGCGGACTTGTTTATGAACTTTCATCGACCGAACATTGCCCTGCTGTCGTTGAATTTCAGCAGGGGTTGACCCGAGGGTTGACTCGTCCCAACATCGAACTTTAGCCCACGCATCACTCCCGTAGACTATTGCAAACTTAGCTAGCCTCTAGTCCTTTAGCCCACGCATAACTCACGTAGACTATTTAATTTGGTGAGATCGTTCACATCACTGCATTGATGATTTGACTTGCGTATATGAATCAACCGTTTATTGTTTATGTCATTTTGAACGTTATATACCCTTAACGTAAACACTTTGTGACCGACATTTTTGAACGCTAGCCTACATTTAATTGGTTGTCGTATCTTAACTGTGATTTTGCATTGTAAACCTATGTTACACCGATTTGGTGATAAGTGACGTTTACTTGTTTAGTGAAATCAACGGCTCTCTGGTTAATTCCGATATTATTTGTAGCATGATATAAGAAATAAGATAAGTTACAAGCGCCATCTCGAACTTTTGAATTAGGTAAATCCGTGCATTCATTTGCATTCTTTTGTGACTTGGCTATTTTACTTAACGGCCGATTTAACAGTTAGTCTGATTGGTTTTGCCGGTTGCCTTAGCCGTGGCACACGTCTTGATTCCGACGTGCCGGTCGACAACCGCGGCATATTTCTACGACCGATTTTTACTCCACATTTAGGGATATTTTCGAATAAACCGTGTACTGATGTTTTAGCTGAAACAATATAAATTGTTAACCTAGACAATATTTATATTGTGCGTTAATTGAGACCCTTTTGGCATACCTCAAATTCTTCAGTTAAACCGAGAATGTGACTTAACCAGAGGTGGCCTACCGCATTCATTGTACAACCATTTGCTTCGATTTGTGAATGACTTTATTTGCCCATAATTTCTTGATTTCTGGAGAAAGAAATATATAACACCAGAAATCACAGATTTGTGTGTCTTACTGTTTGTGTGTCCTTGTCCTAGTGAGATCACAAAAGTAAAAAGAGTGTGGAGGAGGCGAACAAAATTCCTTCTGATTGCTTGCTTGCTGTTTGATTTGGCGCAGCGATTGATTTGAATGATTTCGTGCATGATAACCGTAAATTTGACATTGCATTGAGAATACATTTGATTTATGATAAACATCACCTCATTCCCCACACCCTTTTAGCGTGCATGTCTTCAATATTATAATTTGAAATCTGTACTGCACTTTTCATATTGTTTCCTTATTACGAAGCATGGAGCTTTGGAGCAAGAGAGTCAATATAAGCAGTGATTAGATTATCATTACTTTGGTTTCAGCAATTCTGTATCAAACTGGAAACATGAATCTATTTGCACATACATGCATTTACAGATAGGTCGGTAGTTGGTTTGAAGATGATTTTAATCCTTTTTTTTTTGTTGTTTATTGTTTAAGAAAAGAACTATAGTGGTTCAGAATTGCATGACGGCAGCTGCAATGATGAAGGTTAAAGTTCATGCGTCTCTGCGCCAGTTCTCATATAAATTTGTGTATGGTGGTGACTGAGCATTGAGGACGCTCCCGCTTTTTGGAAGCAGTCCCGGGGCTGATGGCCAGCACTATGTCTATGGTCACAGGCAGCACATTTGTTACTGCACTACCCACTTCAACTTGAAGTTTTCAACCTTTTGTGTAACTTATTTTTAGAGTCTTAAGATTTCACTTTTGATATCAATTAAAATTATTTTAACTTACAAAATTAATCCATCACTTCCCAGCATGCCCAAACCAAACTTTAGACAGAAATAGCCATCTCATTTGGGGCATTATCGAGTTTACATTTTTTGACAGATCCCTAAGCCAGATGCAATCTCAGCAGATCCAATGACCTAGTACCAAAGACTGATTTTTCAGTCTAGCCCGGCCATATAGCCCGGCAAAACTATTCAGATAGACATAATTGGTGCATATGAGTGAGCTTTTAATTGATTCGGTACAACTACAAGTAAATGTGGCTATGGGGTGCAGGCAGCATAGTTAGTGGCCACGAATCGTAGGGTATAAAAATAATTGGAAGAGCAGGACTTACCCTAAGCCAAGAGGCAGATTAAGACCCTGTTGAGTTTAACAACTGACAAGGTTTTAGTGTTATAGTATTTTACATTATTTACATAAATTTCACTTGTTTTTTTTTCCACCCCACCTTCTCCTCTTTACTCTCTTCTCATTCTTACTCTTTCTTTTTTCCACCCCACCTTATTTTCTTTTCTCTCTTCTCATTCTTACTCTTTCTTTTAATTCTTATTTTTTATCTCATTCTTCCCTTCGTTCTATCCGTCTTCATATCGATCTTCTCCTTCTCCTTCCATTTTCTCCTTGCTCTACTCCTTCGTTAATGCTCTCTGTTAGGAGTCCATCCCGGAACCTGGTGGGCTCGAGATCCTTCTGCGCATCAAAGCCTGTGGCATCTCGGAACCAGACGTGGAACTCCTTCAAGAACTGGGGCAGTCCTGGGAGAGACTCCCTTGTGGAGTACATATAGCAGGAGTAGTTACAAAAGGTAATAGGTCTTGAATAACTTACATTTGTTAATTAATTTATTTATGCAGGTATATACTGATCAGCAGCACATGTTGTAGGGATAAGTGTATAACATTCACAATCACACCAATCTATCAAACAGACATCTTTCAATATCAAATTTCATATTCTATGATCGAATTAATATTCAAATCACATTATTCAGTTATAACTCTTCTTTTCTTTTCTTTTTTTTACTAACATGCAGCTTTGAAATGGAGAGATACCTATATTGAAAGGAGTGCTCCTTGACATGTACATTACAGCTCGAAGGAATTGGCATTGGGAAAGGGAAAGGGAAGAAAGGGAAGGATCCACATTTTTTTGTTTGTCCAGTTCAGCATGATAACATGATGCTTTTTAGGGTAAAGCATCATGTTTTATGCTGAACTGGTCAGACGAAATATAACGTGGTTTAAAACTGCAGGTCCTTTCCTTTCTTCCCTTTCCCTTTCCCTCTGCCAATTCCTTTGAGCTGCTGCAGTGTAATTTAGATTAAAATATTCTACTTCTAAAGGTGCAGTATTGTGGATTTAATATTGCATTTGTGTATTTTTAATCCGTATATTTCTGAGTTGTCTGCCATATGTGTCTGATTTCAAGGAACTATATTGGATTGTACATGTTAATGTTTTGTTGAAGAGAGATTTTTTAACAAAATACTACTAAGCCACTTAAGCTCATAGCGAGTCTACACGCAGGCACAGCTCTGTTGAGCCACTTTAATTCTCACGTACACCTCTCCTACACAACAGCTCAAAGGAATTGGCATAGGGAGAGGGAAAGGATCAGAGGAAGGGAGGGATCGAGCGGCAGTTTTAAACCGTGGTATATTTTGGCCAGTTCAGCGTGTAACATGATGGTCTAGGCTTAAAAGCATTGTGTGGACAAAACATACTAAAAATGATAATATACAAAAAAAAATATTAAAAAAAATAAATAAGACTGCGGATCCTTCCCCTTCTTCCCTTTCCCTTTCCCCATGCTAACTCCTTTGAGCTGGAGTGTACATATTGTGCTGTACGGACAAAAGATGACTAGAGACAAATACACTTCAAATACCTTATAGGGCACAAATAAGCTACACTCCTGTGGTTGCTGCTGTTCCATGGCCCATTTTAGCATCCTAACTGGACCAGGGCTCCCAAAGACAGCAAATCTAACCATGAGCAATGGGTTAACTTGCCAATTAGTCTCTGAATTTCTGACCCATTCAGACTCACAGGTTTTTGCCTGCATGTCGAGGAACAAGATTTCAACATAGAATATATGACTATGAGAATGTATTCACAAATTGAAACATTTCTTTTAAATTCTTGATCTCCTTTGTTTGTTGTTCTTAAAAACAATATAGTATTAGAGGCTAATGAACTTATTTAACCAAAGATCAAGCCCAGGTTTTATCGACTTGCTTTGTTTAACTATGAAATCATGATTTTTTGAGATTTGGTCATTTTAAACAGCTTAGATAATTCATGAAGCATATAAAATCGCTAGTTTGAGAATTTCATGTTTTTTTCACAGTTGGCTCATCCTCCACCAGGTTCACTGTTGGCGATGATGTCGTTGGAGTTCTCCCCCTAGATTCGTCCTACCCTGGATGTGCCGAGTACTGCATTGTCAATGAATACAACTTGGGTAAGGATGAGAATGATGACTGCAATACTAATTCCTACAGGAAGGCTCAACGTTAGCAGGCACTTAGCATGTATGCATTCAAACGATTCAATAATGAACATGCGCATTTTGCATCGGGTGCGTAATTCACGCTAGTTAATATTGTTTATTTAGACCATGGTTTATTTGAATTAATTTGAACTAAACTGTGGTCTTAAACCATAGTGCACCTTTGTAAACTTGTTCCATTGAGTATATACAGAACAGCTCAAAGGAATTGACATAGGGAAAGGGAAAGGGAAGAAAGGGAAGGAGCTGCAGTTTTAAACTAAAAATCATCATGTTTCATGCTGAACTGGACAAAATATACTGCGGTTTAAAACTGCGGGTCCTTCCCTTTCCCTTTCCCTATGCCAATTCCTTTGAGCTGTAGTGTACTACCCCCAACATGCTTCTAGTGCATCACTCAGTTAAGAGAATGTCAATCCAAAGATGTACCAATGTCATGAATCATGCACAAGCAGTTAAATCTTAAAGGTAGCCCGTCCCTTTTGCAGACCTAATTCTGAAAGCTCCCTGACTTTGGCATCATTTGAGAGAGAGAGTGGCTATATAACCTTTCCCTGGAATCGCCAAAGCGTAATGTTGGGTTTTGAGGAAATAATCTTCAATAATTGATCGAGCTTTATTTTTTTGTACCACAAAAATAGTTGTGATTTCAAATTATGTCAACGTTTGGCACTCAATTGGAATTAAATCTCAGTGAAAACTAGTTCGATTTTCATTTATTCTAAGAGTTATAGTACCCCTTACCTTAAAATTTCACTGTTGGTATCCCTAAGATACATGCTGAATATGTGCAAACTTCCATGAAGTTTGCAGATGTTTGTAAAAGGGATGGGCAATCTTTAACCTAACCATGAGTGATCTGTGTTAGCGCTTAGCATGTCCATGGCATAAAAGACAGGGAAGCTCTTTTACAAAACTCATGAAACTCTGAAAATACCAGGATAGACCAGCTTTGCTGTAAGTGCTATAGCGCCACCTTTCCTGGAGCTGTATACAGTCCCATGGGAATCTACGTATATAAGTGAGCTCATAGGTGTAGAGGAGCCAGATGCAATCTCAGTGGATCCAACAACCTACAGAGAATTATTTTTTTGTATACTTCCTGGTAGCTTACCAACATATCATTCCTCATAGCTGAGAGTCTTCTAGAATTTGTTTGAATGTTGTCATGAATGTAAAGGTTGCCTAACCCTGGTGTCCCCATAATTGCGGGAAGTGTATGACGTCCTCTTTGTGTAGAATACTTTAAAGGGCCCCTGTCATCAAAATATATGTTGACTTCTGTTGATGCAACTTAATATGTATATAACAAACTAAACATTGCAATGACTACCTGCAAAGGCTTACAATAGCATCACATAGCTAGCACAATTCTGACGGAAGGAAACAATTATTCCCACATGGTTGTTGTTAGATGGTATTATGTGAAGACATATGATGATCTTGTGGGTAGGTGGAGGTAGTCATTGCAATGTTTAGTTTGTGCATAAATTCTGCTTATTATCCTGCGAATTTCTACCTTTGATGATGTCACAGAGGGAATCTTGACTTGGAGGATATTTTGGAGGCGGGGCTTATCAGTGCTGAGAAAAAATAAAGAAAAATTATTTCAAAATATATAGGACACATATTTCCTTTGAACAGTTCATGACTTTGTTATGGACATATTATGTTGCATCAACAGAAATCAACATATATTTTGATGACAGGGGACCTTTAAGGTATCATGCGATTGTTCTGCCATGAATGCTGTGACAAATGCTCTCCATATGATTATTTTGTATTTGTTACATTGCTGTTGTCTACTGTTTGCATCAATCAAAAGCATTAATATCTTTCTCTCTGATTCTACAGTCAGTAAACCACAGAAGGTGAGCTACCGGGATGCCGTATCATGTATTGGAGAGGGCGTAAGGATGTATTCGGCATTGAGATACCAGGCGCATCTTTGTGGTGGGGAAACGGTGCTGATCATGAACGCGGGTCAGGTACGGTGCAACTATGTCGATCAATTTTTTATTACACTGTGGGAAGCTCGATTACCATAGATTTCTGGTAAGCATTGCACTCATGCGTTACTGCTCTTCTACAAGGCCTATTGTGGACTCTAACAAAGAACCCTTCCTTCACCAAACCTGGCAGAGAGCTACGTGGCTTAAAGGGATAGTTCACCCTGAAAATTAGTTGGTTTCAATAAAGGCTTACACATAAAAGAAACATACATTATGAGTGAAGGATTGACGAAAGTTATGATCTTTTGAAATGTCAATTTTGTGACATCACATGTGAGGTGCTCTTCCATAATGTTGTGTACAGCGTTATTCCACAAATTGCTCTATTTCTGTATTTAACAATGGAATATTTTTTTTTTGGCATACAGGTTTGTGAGTAAAAACATATTTCTAATGATGTATCAAATGCACAGGTGTAAGGATGCATATTTTGAGAAAATAAAAATTTTCAAGAAAACACATAGGAGAGCACCTCACATGTGACATCACAAAATTAAAGGTTTAAAAGATCATAACTTTCTTATTCTTTGAAAAATTTTGTCTCTCAATGGTAATGTAATCAGTTTGAGTTCCAGATAAGTTCTTGGCCGGAAACAGCCTGTATTGTGTGTTTTCATGCCTCTTCATTATATGGGGAAAACATTTCGTCCCTTTGTTAAGATGATAAATAAAGGTATAAATATAGGTGCACTGAATGCACGTTAAAGACCCTACTTCACTTTCTGATTAAGAGCAGGGTGAAAACCATTGCAGTGGCCAGAAGGCATGTACTGGAAAACAGGTGAGAGATGCCAACCCATCATTGTTCACCCTAAAAGGCTGTTAATAAGCCTACAAACTGTATCAAACAAGCATTATAGACAGGGTAGGGTAGACCTTTTGCAAGTAAAAAAACAAAAACAAATGATAAAAACTATGGAATATGGAAGAAAATATGGTATAAGATCTGAACTCCCAATAATAGAACTGGTAGCTGGATTTAAGCAGAATCATGTTAATTTCTAGATTGCAAGTAGGTCTTTTGTTTTAGTGAAATTTTAAGACGAGGGGCGATACACTGTGCGGCGCAAAATGGTATATGAATGTAGACTATGGTCTCTAAAAAATGGGTCCTTTCAAACGTAAACAGGGATGGCTTTTCAATTTTCCCGATAAGGTACGTGAAGCTATCACTTAGATTTCATACACATTATCATTCGAAGTATACTAGTGATTCCTGCCTCATGGGTTTTATGACTTTTGCAAATGAGTTACCCTGTCTTTAAGATTGCCATACAAAATAAAAATGTGTATAACCAGAGTAACCAACATGATAACAAGATGGAAAGAAACACTCTTTGACATTCTTTCTCTCTCATCTCTCTCTCTCTCTCTCTTTCTCTCTCTCTCTCATCTCTTTCTCTCTCATCTTTCTCTAGCTCTCTCTCTCTCTCTCTCTCTCTATCTCTCTCTCTCTCTCTCTCTCTCTCTCTCTCTCTCTCTCTTTAGCATGTACATGCACATTGATATTTCAATGCATGAATACTCTGCGAATCCGTTGCAGAACATGACTGGTCACTAGATTGCTTGAAGCGATGCTATATATGTCTCTTTGTATGATAATGCATCCTTGTTTACTGTGTCGGCAGTATATGACAACAAAGAAGGAATGTTTGACTTTGTGGTAATAATGGATTCAATTCTGGTAGCTAATATATTAATCATCCCAACCATATTGAAATTTTTGTTTTCCTTCACCTTCTACTTCTTTTACTTATCTGTTTACACTTGACTCTCATTTTTCTTCTCCTCTTCCCCCTCCTTTCCTTTCACCTCTCTGACTTGCTCCTCTCCTCCTCCTCCTCCTCCTCCTCCTCCTCCTCCTCCTCCCTCCTCCTCCTCCTTCTCCTCCTCCTCCTCCCTCCTCCTCCTCCCTCCTCCTCCTCCTTCTCCTCCTCCTCCTCCTCCTCCTCCTCCTCCTCCTTCTCCTCCTCCTCCTCCTCCTCCTCCTCCTCCTCCTCCTCCTCCTCCTCCTTCTCCTCCTCCTCCTCCTCTTCCTCCTCCTCCTTCTCCTCCTCCTTCTCCTCCTCCTCCTCCTCCTCCTCCTCCTCCTCCTCCTCCTCCTCCTCCTCCTCCTCCCTCCTCCTCCCTCCTCCTCCTCCTCCTCCTCCTCCTCCTCCTCCTCCTCCTCCTCCTCCACCTCCCCCTCCATCTCCTCTCCTTTTCCCCTTGTTCCTGCTGCTTTCCATGCTGCAGCCTGCAGGGTTTGTTGGGGTTCAGCTAGCTCAGAGGTGGGGAGCCAAGGTCATTGCCGCATCGTCAACAGAACAAGAAAGATCGATACTGGAGAACATGAAGCCAGAACTTGGTGAGATATAACTAAAGTCAGCCTTGACTTTATCCTCTTCTCTGCCAGCCTCCTCCTTCATTTAATCTTGTCAAATCACCAAAAGCTCAAGAGATGATAACACAAGAGAGCACCAACACATAACTGGGTTACATGTGTATGAAATCAGCCTGTGTCTTCTTCCTCTTCTTCTTGATGTTTCTCTTCCCCCTCCCCTCCTCCTTCTGCTCCTCCTTTTTTGGTATAACTTGCCCTCATTTCTTTATTTCTACATCAATTGGGTTCATATTTGCTACAAATAAGCCTCAGTACGTAATACTGCATTTGTGTTGATGAGGATGATAAGGTCAAAGGTCATCGAGGAGTCAAAAGGTTAAATGATATGAGGACATGTGCATCATTTTTTTTGTTTTGGTGTAACTTGCTGTAATTTTTTTGCTACTTCTGCGTGTTTATTGATCATGAAATCAGGTGAGACTTGTGGTTCATGAACCACCTTCTCTTTTGCTTGTTTGCCTTTGTGATTTCATGATATTTCATGTCTTATAAATGTGTCTTTTTTCCATACAATTTCTTCCTTTATGCTAATTTCCCCAGTGCATGTATGTTTCTCCCCTAACTCTACATCTATTTTTCAACCTTTCCATTTCTCATTTCCTGATCATGACAAATCGTTTGAGGCAACTGGAGATAAAGCATGCCATGATAATTCATATATCTCACTTTGAGTCACGTGATGCTATTTTTTATTTTCTCCCATCATTTTTTAGCCCATGTGGTGGATTTGAGAGGAAACAAGCAGTTTTCTATCTTGAATGAATGCATGGAAGACACTGGGGGTCTTGGAGTGGATTGCATCGTGGATGATGGTGGTGAGATACAAAGTCATTTAAACCCTAAAAAAAACCCTAAAAAGGGTATTTTGCAGACTGGAAAGACTAGTTATGATCTCAGATCTCGGTTGCAGAGGGCCTAAAAATCACAAAATTTGGCACGTTTGTGGAACATGTGAGAAAGAATATGTTCGTGAAATTTTTGTGTTAAAGTTCAATTTTTTTTTGTAATTATTCAAATTTATGTTAATTATATGCATAAATTACATTTTAATTAATATAAAATCAATTAAAAAGTTTTGGAGCTGGAAACTTATTTTAATAGTGTTGCAAACTTACTCTTAAAGTTTCTAAAGCAACAATTTTGAAAATCTGTTTTATTTTCTTTTGTACTCTATTGTTTTTTTAATTTCTTATATGTTTCTTTGTTTTTTTCACTTTTGTTTTTCTTGGGGTTTTTTGGAAATTGTTGATGTATTAAATATCAGCAGGTATTACAGTAATTTTAACTATTATAAAAGAATACAACACAATTTTATTGCAAAATGGAATTTTAGCGGGAAAGTCCTTTTCCATAGGTTTTGTACACAAATCTTAAAAATGCTCAAATTTTGAGCCAACATTCGATTACATAATATTGCGTAACTCTGAGACGGTACGTTTGATTTTTTCAAAAATTGCGTCAAAAGTTGTGCGAGATTTAAAAGGAAAAAGTCACCAAAGCATGGTGCGCGAGGAAAAAATTTGGCGAAATTATTGCGAGAAATGTGGAGGGGGGGCCTTTTAGTCCCCCCCCCCCCCCCCCCCAGCCTTTTTATTTTTAAAGTAAGTTGAGATTGGTACGTATTCTGGGACTGGGTAAAGCCAGTTTACCCTCGTCAATAGCAATTTGTATTCTTCCATGGTTTAATTCTATATGTAGTGGCCAGGAACAGTATCAACAAAGTGCATGCAAGCGATAAAGGTTCTGAGGTTAGGGGGAAATTATCATGTTTCAGAGTATTCACCCCATTCAAACTAGAGCAATATGACTGTCATACAGGAGATGATTATGCCTCCACCTTTATGTTAGCTTCATCTGGTGGAATTGGTGTGGATCTTTCATGCTCAGAAAATGTGTGGTGGGAATTGGACCATTGAATTCCTGATTATTGCCTAAGTTCGTTCACCACTGACCTTTGAGGAATATGACCTCTTTGTATCATGTTTAGCTGGAAATGGATTATTGTGGAAAACTATCCATTTTTGGCAATTGTCTGCAAAGTTCAGTGACCTTTGTGCACCAATCTCTGCCTAAGTTGACCCAAATTTTACAAAGTTCATTAATATCATTAATTACATGAAGGTACACAGTTTGAAGCAAATCTGATGAACGGTTCTCAAGAAATTGCGAAAACATTTTCAGGACAGACATTTAGGGCAATCTTTAGCAAAATGTTATTATACCTCCAGCTACTTTATGGCGGAGGCATACAAACCTTGCATCAAAGAGGTTAACTCGTTGAGTGCTAGACTTTCCATTTCCATAGATTTAACATGGGGACAACCTGGTTCCCAGAAGCAAAGGGTTAAATCTGTTCTGATTCCTTTTTCATTATATTAAAATGCTGTTGATGTACATGCAATTAGTATTTCAATTGCCTAGCTACTGAGTAGTAACTTCATTAGAGTACTGTTGTTCAAGAAGGAATTTACCAAACATTATGTCCATCTCTGAAGGAAATCTTCATACCACAATGCATATTGCATGCACTTTTGGCATGTTTTAGTAACGATGCATCTCCAGTGGGCACACTATGGCAATCCTTGCAAGCAACTAGGTATGATCGATATTCTATGATCAATATTCACCCTTTGATTATCAATAATGTAAGCATACATCGTACACTAGTACAGTGGCTGGGTAACCCAAATCATTTTCGTTTTAGGCTGCGAGCACTAGTCTTAAAATTTTGTAGAGAAAGCTTTAAATAAAAATAGCTTAACAAAGAAAGGTGTAAGGGGGGACAGAAAAGAATTTCAGATGGATAGAAGAAGAGAAGAGAGAATGGGCAGAAAGTAAAGAAAGAACGAATTAAAGCCATTATAGTACTCTATTATGGCTTTCACCCTTTCATAAATGACAAAAGGAAAGAAGGGAGAATCGATTGCGTGCAGGGTGAATAAATAGCTTAGAAATATATTCGGTGACTAACAAAGACTCTTATGTCATGCACCTTGCACATATTTATATGTGTGACACATGCCTCATTACTCAGTCCTTACAGTATATGTTTATACAATTTAAATCCCACTTTTTTTACTTTGACTGATTATTAATTCAAGTACATACACCACAGCATAAAGCTGCTTTTTCCTTTTCACGGAGAACATTCCTTTCTATTTATTCCTTTTAGATGATTTATTTTGGAGAATGAATAGAGCTATAGAGAAATTGCAGAGGGTGCAAACCACCTCTGCAAGGCTCATATTTGCTTGTACGAAATATACACACATCACACCAATACTAAGAGGGTGCAAACCACCTCTGCAAGGCTCATATTTGCTTGTACGAAATATACACACATCACACCAATACTAAGAAACCTACATTGGTTACCAATACGGCAAAGAATGGCATTCAAAATCTTACTAATTGTATGCAAAGCACTTCTTGGAATCTTCTGCTTTTACAGATTCCATCATTCAAAACGAAAGTAATGTTAGGTGATTGAGCATTTGCTTGTGTAGCCCCCAAACTCTGGATTAGCTTACCCCTGGAAGTTACGAAAGCACCATCCGTAAACAACTTTAAATCAAAGCTCAAAACCCATCTATTTAATTAATAACATGCATTTTAGGAATCATAAAAAGCGCAGTATACTTTATGGAATAGTTTCTGTGCTCTATAAATGTATATATTATCATTATATTACATATCAGTCACAATAGTTACACCATATTGTTGTGAGGTAGATTAGTGGATGTTTTGATATATGTTCTATTTCTAGAGCGGAATGCCTTTATTCAGTGAGCTCTATGCAACAAGAACTTTTCTTTGTGTTTAGGGTTCAATACTCTTTGAAACCAGAAACATAACCCTTCTAAACCCTGTAAATTGATATGCTCCAGATCAAGAGCAAATACCATTATTTGACTTACTCTGTTTGTTAAAAACATTCCTTTATGATTTGGTTCCTTTTTCTGATTTCTTTTGATAACAAACCCTTCAAAAACAAGTTGATTTTTTTAAAGTAAATGTTTTGATATGCTATTTTTTAATAAATGGGAACCATAAATCAGTGCACTTTATTCGTCATGTATTCTCCTCTATGTTTTGGGTTCATTTTTCTTGTGCAATTTTTTTCAAACTAGAAGCAAAACCATTCAAACCAGTTGATCTATTTTTTAATGTTATGCTCGATCTACTTTTGAACCATCGGACAAAGTATGTGGGAAACGCCATGCTTTCCCAAATCTCTGGACAGCTCTGGAAGTCTATAATCAGAGGTTTGAACAAGGCAGCTTCATCAGATGGTTTAGTGATAGAAATAATGGATATTCTGAAGGAATTTGGTTATCTCTAAGGAGAATTGAGCTCCAACATGTATTCTTAAAGATCGCGATGCTAGGGTGAAAGTTGCCTAGCAACCGCACCAAAAGCCATCTGAAACATCGCAAGAAAAATCGCAACTCAGATTGCGATTTTTTTAACATCGCGGTGTTTTGTAATGAAAACGCTCACAGCAGAAAAATTGTGATTTGTACTCATGTGACTTCCGCGTCCGCTGCATACTGTACCACACATTAGTACAAACATACATGAAAATGATAGCGTGGACCGAGCTAATCAATTTCACTGTATGTTTATGTCCCACTTTACGCGAAACAAATTGCATGCTGGGAATGGTCGATCGAGTGTGCTGGGCATGCGTAGTTTGTCCCAAAAACTTGCGATATTTCTAACATCACAAATTTTGGGGGTAATTAGGATACTATTGTCAAACATTGTGATTTTAATATCGCGATTTTTTTGTAAATGAGAATGGCCCTTTGGTCAATAAATGAAGTCATGAGAAAGCATTTGGTGAGTTTTGAAATGTGGTACCCCAGATGAATGATGAAGATTCCATAGACGGACAGTAACCAATGAAGACGTTCCAAGAAGAGCTGAAGTGGAGAGAAAGCTGATTGTGGAGATAAGAACCAGGCAAATAAGTTTCTTAGGACATATAAGGAGAAAGGGTGGTTTGGGAAATCTAGCAATGACAGGAAAGATAGAGGGAACAAGAGGTAGAGGAAGGAAACGGATGAATTGGATGACCAGTCTGAATGCATGAATCGCAGAGAGAGGTGTAGGACATCGGGAGGTGGAGCTGATCCAAAAGACTAGGAACAGACATTTGTGGCAGGGCAGGGTTGCCTATATCTCTGGATACCGCAAATGGAGAGAGGGAGAGAATGCTCTATTACAATAATGAATATCATTCTCTAGTATTCTCCATTCATCACAATCTTTCCTTCATTTTGGGGTTCATTTTTCTGGTTTCTCCTTCTTTCAAATTAGGAACAAAACCTGTGAGTAACAAGTAGATTATTTAAAGTTAATGTTTTGATGATATGCTATTTTGAAATAAATGAACACCATACCTTAGTACATTCTATTCATCAAGAGCTTTCCTGTTTGGTATGGCTGATCTTTCTGGTTAACTCTTCTTTCAAAATAGAAACAAAATGATTCAAAGCAAGTAGAATATGTATGACAGTAAAAATGAATAGAGTAGGTTTGAATTAATTTGAGGAATGTCATGCAAATGATAACTAAAGATCTAAGTTGGAGGAATATTTGATTAATCATTCGTCTTTGAAAACCATTTACCATGATCTGTCCTGCAATCTTTAATACACTTGAGTTCGCAAGTCCTCCTTGAACTTAGAATTTAGCAACACTACAGAACTTTATAGTTGATCCTGACAAGCAACTTACACAACACAACATGTCTCTTTGGTGCATTTTTTTGTAAATCTGTACTCAGCAAGGACAATAGCACTCCATGTGATACACCAAACATGGACAACTTGCAGAGCTGGTAGTTAACGTCAGCTTATGAGTATTCTTGCTTCCAGACTGTTGGACATTTCTAGTCCAATGGCTTAAAAATCCATCTTTAAAATAGAGTCTATTACTCAAAAGACTTATCACTTTTTCCTTATCCTCTGTCTCAGTGAGCGAGCTGGAGAAGATATTGAGAATGATTTATGTGTTGGATTGGCCTATTGGAACCAGACCCATTCATTTAATAGTTTGGTTACAAATTAGAATTTGCCCAACACCCTGAAAACCAGGTTACCGTACAGGGCAATTAAAATTGCCCATTGAAGGCTTTGATAATGGATCATCGTTCGCAAATTTCAAAAACATATTATTTGTCAACATTTTCCCAAACATTTTGTCAATCAACAGTGACTTTTCAGTGTTTGAGTTTTTTGAGGGGGTTTACAGGATTTATTTACATGTATGACCTGTTTTTGTATGATTGCATACAATCGCAGTTTTTCCTGGAACTATTAATGCTCAGGAGCTTTAAAGTTATCTGTACTGAACGGTGAATTATCAAAATATTTGTGCTTTGTCATAAATTCTTTTGTTGGAAATCTCTCCAATGTGACTCTTTGAACTCACGATAGCACTCTTCATAAGAAAGAGGCTACTTTCTACTTTCTATTGGAACCAGACCCATTCATTTAAAGGGTTACTAAATTAGAAAAATAAGTTCCCACTAATCTATGTAAAATTATCCACATAAAACGAATTTCACATTCGTTTGCTGTAATAAAGTCTCATTTTGACGAAAATTTGAAAAAATGCAAGCCTCCAGTGACGTATGAGAAGTCAAAATGCCATAAACGCCGAAGGGGGAAAATAAAATGTTTTATTCACGCAATTCAAACAATACATTACCAATGGGAACCCCAAAGCTTGTCCGACGTTTGTCCGAGTAGCAACAACTAATAGATTCAAAGTGCATTCCATCCATTGAATCTGAATGCCAAGATACAGGTGAATGCAATAACGCGTTACTACGCAGTTAGGGGGAAAGTTATGAATAAATTACGAAAATGGTCTATTGTTGACTTCCGTACAATCTATGGAATTTTGACTTCTCATACGTCACTGGAGGCGTTTTTTCAAATTTTCGTCAAAATGAGACTTTATTGCGGCAAACGACAGTGAAATTCTTTTTTAGTGGATAATTTTACATAGGTTAGTGGGAACTTATTTTTCTAATTTAGTAACCCTTTGATAGTTTGGATACAAATTAGAATTTGCCCAACACCCTGAAAACCAGGTTACCGTACGGGTCAAGTAAAATTGCCCATTGAAAGCTTTGATAATGGATCATTGTTCGCAACTTTTAAAAACCTATTATTTGTCAACATTTTCTCAAAAATTTTATCAATCAACTGTGACTTTTCAGTGTTTGGGTTTTTGAGGGGGTTTACAGGATTTATTTACATGTATGACCTGTTTTTGTATATGATTGCATGCAATCACAGTTTTTCCTGGAACTATTAATGCCCAGGAGCTTTAAAGTTATCTATACTGAATGGTGAATGATTTTTGCTATGTCATAATATATTTATGCTTTGTCATAAATTCTTTTGTTGGAAATCTCTCGAATGTGACTCTTTGAACTCACAATTGCACTCTTCATAAGAAAGAGACTACTCTCCCCCGTCCATTCATCTAGTAGGCCATGGATGTACATGTACATTTTTTTTGTTTCTTTCTACATATTTCCATCTATTCATATATCTATCCTTCTACCTGGCTGTCTGTATTTCTTTTGTATTCTTCTGTATTTCTGTATAGTGGGAGCCCCTCCATGGAAAGGCAAAACGGGGGAGACCCAGGAGAACATATATCAATTCAATACAAACAGACACTGGTCTCCATGAAGCACAAGAATTGATTAATTTGGTGATAGATGGGAACCGCTAAAAAGAACTTGTCTGTGGAACACAGGAATCCTACCCGACTTGATTGATTGATTGATTGATTATCAATCTGTTTATCTACATATTTTCACTTTTTCATTTTCTGTGTAGCTATGCTTTTATCAATTTATTTACTACTATATATCTTTTCATCTGTCTTTCATTGTGCTGTCCAGTCAACATGTATCCCAACGAATACGAGGACTCCAATCAGACGAAGGAAGCGAAGCGGGTGCAAGCGCTTCCTGCAAAACATGAAATCATCTCAACGTTAGCCATCGGCGGCCGATGGGTCACCTCACAAAGAGACTTACAAGTAGGTGCCCATAGTTTGCAGATCTGAAATGTACAGAAGTATAAAAACAACAATATACATTTCAGCGAGTCCTTGCTAGCAGTAGATTGAAATAGGACCATCCTAAGTATGAGCATGCAGGGAAATGTAGATATGTTTGTGTGTATGTGTGTACATGCCTTTATGTTTGTCTGTGTGTGTGGATGTTATATGTGTACGTGGTTGATTATCATGCATTTGTGTGTTTTTTCTAATAGCAAGCTGAACCTATTGTTTTACTCTGTCAGTACCTTATGTCCATGAAATGTGTAATTACTTCACAAGCCATCTTTCTGGAGATACCTCAAATTCATTGTTCATGAAAATTATTCATTTTGTTTAGATATGTTGAATACAAACTTGATTTGAGTAAGTCAATGGGTTGTGCCTGATTTGGTATTGAGAGAGTAAAATCATGTCTATTTATTGTAATCCTATTTTCTTTGGTGTTTCTGCATTGTGTTTTAGCTGGACCCTCCAGATTCGAAACTCTTGCAGGTCAAGAGCGCCACCTTGTGTTTTCTCAATGACAACACCTGGACCCTGGCCTCGCACAAGCAAGGGAAATTCCTACGTATCCTTTTTAATTCATTTGAGGCTATTAATGTTTGAAAGACATGAATACATTACGAATATACATTACAAAAATGGTCCATCAAATACTACTAGCTTGCAAACAGGGCTATTTTCCTGAAGGAGTGTTCAGAGGATGTATGTACATTATGTAAACACACTTTACAACAAGCCTGAACAATAGAAGCGGTACGCTGCACATGGTAGACTGTTCTTTCACTACCTTCCCAGGGGTTGAATAGCTGATCGTATAAATGTCATATCTGTTTGATAATAACTACAAATGTGGTCAACCATCTAAAGAATTTCTTATTTGATGTATTCACAATACGGTACATCACCTATCGGTTGCAGTAAACAGGCCAAATTCCCAACTTCAGGGTTGACATCCCAGCTTAGCACTGAGCTTATATGACAAAAGGAAGCAACTAACAAAAGAAACTGTTCTTGTAAATGAGCAAAAATGTGTCTTTCACTTGCATTGGCATCAGTGCAACACCACATCATGTTAGATTGAATATCTCGCAGCAAGATTAATATTTCCTGTACAGATTTTGGCCGAATGTAGGGAATGCTGGGTAAACTCTAAGAACACCAATAACCCAGATTTGAGTGATTTGTCACTTACTTCCTTTTGTCTGAGTAGGGCAGTGACATATATGTATAACACTTCATGGAGGTAGATTGATGGAAGTTTGGGTAAAATTCCTGAAAGGTCAAAGGTCAATGAATTTTGCCAAAAATTAGCTAAAACATTTCCCCCAAAATAATATTTTTCAAAATAAATCAAGATCCAATTGTGCAAAACCAACCAAACATGGTGTAAATATGGATCACTACTTGGGGGTAGACTGATGATATTTTTGGTGAAAATTCTCAAAGGTTAGAGGTGAAATGTCAATGAACTTTGCCAAAATTGTGCCAAATTTAACATTTTTCACATTGAATGCAAAACTAATAGTTCAATTTGAACCAAACATGGTACACAGATGTATCACTTCATGGAGGTAGACTGGTGAAAGTGTGGGTAAAAATTTCTGAAAGGTCAAAGGTCAATGAACTTTACCCCAAAATTGGCTAATTTTAAACAAACTTAATACAAGGATGACTTTAGACGGACTGATTAGATTGGAAGTCAAAGGTCAATGTACATTGCCAAAGTTGGCCAAACATGTAAAACAGAATATATTTTCATTTCACATAGGAATTAAATGGTTCATTGCCCACCAAACAGGTTTTCTGAGAATAAATCTAAATAGAGCTATCAAAGAGGCGGAGGCATATTTATCGACTGCGCGGCAGTTGAATTGCTCTAGTTAACTCTACTTTAATGTATAGGTAGAACAGCTAAACACAGTATAACACTACACAGTCACCATCAAGCCGCCCACATGCCACAGCCTTTTATATTTCGATGTCGACCATTTCCCATGAGGCATTGTGGATTTCGGCCTATCCGCTACAACCAATACGTGGCGTACTGTGTTGTGAATCTACTAAATAAACTCTGTGAGTGGTACATTTGATCGGAGGTCATTTTGGTCTTTAAATCTGGCTGGACAGATGTGTTACGGGACATTTTGCAGAAACTAGAGCACGGAACACTGAAGTGAGTTATTTCATTTCTTATCCTTACTTGTAAAAATCATAATGATAATAAAATCTATGCAGATAATGTTTGAAGGTTTGCATGGCGGTATAATCAATCACGAGAGAGGTTTACGGTACACCATGTGTAAAGTCCTGGAAGGACTGAGATGAGAAAAAGTGGATAAAATTGGAGGTGAATTGGAAAGGCAAGAAAGTGGAGATTTGAAAGTAGAGTATTCTTTCGAAATGAGTGTAGTCCTGAAAAGGACTGTAAACAAGAAAGCATGAAGAGCTGATGAGTCGAGAGGTAGACTCGATGTTTTGGGCAGATTGACTGTCCATCTACTTTCAAATCTCCACTTTGTCGCCTTTCCGTTTCACCTTCAATTCTATCCACATTTTCTCATCTCAGTCCTTCCAGGACTTTACACATGGTGTACTGTAAACCTCTCTCGTGATTGAAAATCTATGCAATTGTACAGCCCAAATAAAAAAGATTAATTGTACTGCACTACAAGAGCTCATAAGTGTTGTAGAGCACATAGTACATGAACAAGTGAGTTGTTGGTCTTGATTTGATGTTTTCTGTATACAGTTTTTTTGCTGATTGTTCATCTAAGGGGTATAGGTAATGCTATATAGAGTGGCGTGGGAGCGCCCATCCTCGAGCAATTTTGATTATACAAAACGGTGTGTAAGAACTGAACCGTGAAGAACTGAAATTGGGAGTTTCCTGGAATTCTTCTGCATTCTATCAAAATTAATGGAGTTTCGGTCGATTGATATGTTCTTGAATCCAATGAATGAAATTGGATAAAAGGAGTACATGTTGTGTTGTCTACTTCTGTGCCAAAATCTTTGTAAATCGTAGTACTTAATATGAAGAGGCTTTGTGAATGGTAAGGTTGATTAACTTCTTTTTGTTCAGTATACATTGTTTGTGTTTGTTTGTATGGTTGTCATAACAAGTCGACTGTGATCTAGACTTTTTTGCAGTGTATTAATTGCCCTTCTGATCAGAAAGAAGGAAACACTGGTCTTGAAAGAGAGAGAGAGAGAGAGAGAGAGAGAGAGAGAGAGAGAGAGATGGAGCATAGCAAAAAATGGGAAGAAAGGGAGGAAAGCATAACAAAAGGAAACCTGTGTTTGCTTCATGTGTATTTTCCATACCTTATAAATAGTACCAGTATGTTCTTTTCTCCGTTTTCCTGAGTGTATATTTACTGTACCCATAAAAGTCCCCTTTCCACCAGAAATATTGACAGATCAAAAGTGTATTGAAGTCTTTTTATTCCTCTTTCATGAAGGGGATAAAGGTTGTACTTAATTTCTTATTGCAACCAATAGACTATGTTGAGTTGGGATCAAAGGTTTAAAGATTTTTGTTTCCAAAAATGGCAAAGAGTTTATCATTATCAAAATGATGAGATGAAGGAGATAGGAAGAAGTAGAATGGGTATGAGTGAAAAATTATTGAAAAAGAATAAGAGAAATAAAAGGAGTAGGAAGGGGAATGGTCAGGTGAGAAATGTAAACAAACTTCATTTAGTCCCATTTATGCTTTCAGTCAAACACAAATTGTTGCTTTTTGCTTTTGTCCCTACAAAACTTGTAAAAGAAACTCCTCTTCTTTTCAAAGTTAAAGGGACACGTCACTGAGCTTTTGCGGTGCGTTATCGTTTATAGAGGGCGCTGCAATTGACAACGTTAGGCATAGAGCGTAGCCCAGCCCGGTTAACATTCGGAAATCTCTGACTTCGGCAAACAAGCACGCAGTTGCAGTGATACGGATGACTTTATATGTGATATATGTTGATTTTGTGTACCAAAGCGTGTCAAAGACTGTTGCTAGTAGCACACATGCATGAGATTGATGCTAACACAGTTTTGCAGATCTTGAGGGTGGGGCTGATAAGACCGCCATCAAACGCCATCGATTGCAGCGCCCTCTATAAACGATATCGCGCCACAAAGGCTCAGTGACATGTCCCTTTAACATGGTGCCATTTACTTGAAGTCCTCGAAGGAGAATCTATGTAGTGAGTTGTGTGCACGGGAAAGGAATGCAGAGCATTGCTGAGCTTCTTAATCCGCTAAGTACCCAGGCATGAAGAGACTGACACAGTAGCCCCATTTACACTTGCTAAGGTTGCGATTTTTTTAAATCACGATTTTACGTCTCACCATTTACACTTGCTCCCAAAAAACGCAATCTGAAACATTTTTTTGATAGGTACTGCACATGTCCACCAGTCATCCAAAGGAGACTGGCACACTGCATGGTTATTATCATGATGTCATAATTATGACGTCATAAGTGACTTAAGGTGAAAGTTGCCTGCAAAATCACGATTCTTGTAAATGGTGTAAATGTAAAGTGTAAATGGGCCTAGTGAATGAATGCATGAGCTAGGGTTAGCTGCCCATAGTGGTTCAGAATGCTGGGATGATGACGTATGAAAAGGACTAGCTGAACGTGATGAAATTGGTTAGACTGCAGTTTGTCACGCAAAAGTGGAATGCAAACTCTGAACGAACTATTGTGATACGGGAGAGGTTGAAGAGTCTCAAGGGATGTGCACTTGATTTGTAATTTTAAAAAAAAGTGATTAGGGGACTGGATGCCTAGCCAATCATGTTGATATCTATCTGATTGCACAATTGGTTTAGCGGGATTATATTGACATAAGAATGGGCATCATTTCTAAACATGTGTTTAGACTCCGTTGTCATGCGAACCTGGAATGTATAAACGTAACAAACTATTGTGACTGGGTTGTGAATTTGATTTGTTTTGAAATGGTTGTCTGTCTTGGGTGATGTATATCCTCCCAATAATTTTGATAACTACCGATTGTGCAATTCTCCCTATCGCTTATATAGCTCTCCAAATCTGAACGCTTGTGGCGCTCTAATTTTTTCACCTTTAATTCTTGGTATATGAACTTCCGGTTCAGGAAGAGAATACTGCACGAACATTCTATAGCCATTGTCTTGCTTGTGTTTTTTCATCCTTTCATTAGTCCATCCACAATCAGTGTTGATGTAGGCAAAAACATCGCCGTAAGTGATTGGTGGTATTTTTTTCAAGTCCTTCGTCCATGTAACAACCCTTCCATTTTAATGTTATGAGGTTTACAAGGGTCCAAACTACAGATTCTGTGCACTATTGCGAGAATTGAATACGTACCAACCTCTTACCGGAAGTATACGTCCCAAGAGCAATCGATCAGATATCAGAATCGCGACGTAGTATCGCTTAATATCGGCTATGTGCAATAGGGAGAATTGGGTGCACATGATTTTATTGCCATGAACATATACAGTTGAGGCCAGAAGTTTACATACACCTAGGAAATTCAAAGAAAAGTTGACACTTGCCAAACATCATAAAATTTACTGTATTTCTGCTAACATGCCTCTTCATCACATTGCTTTGTCATCAGGAGCTGAAAAATATTTAGGTGTCATTTTTTCCCCCCAAATCTTCATATTTTAGACAAATAAAAATAAAAACTTTACAAAAACATTCATATTTGTGCCAGTTACTTCTTGACACAAACATTTCAGATCACACTTTTTTGCTCAGTGGTGACATAATCATGATAGAAAATGTAATATAAATCCTAGATTTGACCTTTGTATATTTCTATGAAATGATGTTTAGAAATATAACAAACAATAGAATACATTTGGCACAAATATTACTCTTTTTCTGCAAAGAAAATTCCACCTGAAAAATAATTTAATTCCAACGACATTCCAGTCACATGAAAGAGCTTAATACGCTCTTTCATTTCGTCATGGTAGTATTTATATTTCTGAAGATATCATAGTAAATTTTACGATGTTTGGCAAGCAAACAAATTTCACTGAATTCCATGGGTTTATGTAAACTTTTGGCGTCAACTGTATGTGCATGAATTCTAAGATTTTATTGTCACAGGAGTCTGGGGTGTATTTTGAAAGGAACCTATTTAGTACAAGATTGTGTTTGTTTTTTTGTCAGTTGGTATTCTGTAAACTTTGGCACCATGGCAATCACTGTCATGGGCTGTAGGGGATTTAAATCCAAATGTCACTTTATTTTCAGAATACCACTTCTGGTATGCAAACTCTGAATGAACTTTTGTGTTCCGGAAGAAATTGTACAGTATGAACGGTTGTGAACTTGATTTGTTATCACGGTTTTTTTTTCCCAATTTCCCAATATTATTCTGCAGTTGGTACAACAAAATTATATTGACATTAAAATGTGCACAAAAATATGAAGGTTTAGATGCAAAGCATTCAATATCCTTGAAATGTAAAGTAAAGGCTTCTTCAGACTGATTCAAGTACATACGGCCTTCTATCTACTGTTGCTCTGCGGAGTAATCAGTTTCATTGAGTAATGTTTTAGATAAAAAAAAGGCCATGTGTGGACTTGAACCTGCGATATGCTGCTTGCTGGGCAGTGACACTATATCCACCAGGCTACTGCTTGGCTTATGATAACGACCAATACCTGAGGCTACATTTCCTTGCTAATTATTGTTCATGAGTAGAATTAAATTGAATGGAATGTTTTGATAAAAATGATAGATCTAGCTATTAAAAAAAAAAATCAATTTTGTTAATGACGGATGTAGAAGACTATGCTAATTGGCATGTTGACCACAAGCTTTGCCATCAGCACAAATATTTTAAACCAATAACAGCAATAGAAGCAGTTTATTTCACTTTGTAATCCTCCAATTAGCATAATTAATTACCAGTCATGAAAGGCCCATATATCTCAGTTGCATTTCAAAAAACAGGAAGGAAGAAATGTTGATGTAATAACTTGGTAAGCTAAAATTGGTTATTTGGATACAAAGAGGGTTCCTGTCACGAAATGTGGTAATTCACTCATTACAAAGGTGCATAAATCTAAAGCACTGGAATGCTTCGTCAACACGGAAGCCGCGTGTACTTCACTTACGTTTTCATGTTGGATCAAAGCATGGTGACTGCTGCATGTAGTGGTCTTTACCCTTTAACCCTTTAACCCTTTAACCCAAGTCAGGCAACTTGTGTACTCCAGTAGTGAACACAAGTTGCATTGAGCAGCATTTATTTGGTAGAAGAAGGATTAAATTCCAAGATGGTCAGCTCCTTCATCGTAGTGGAGAGTCTCTCCGAAAGGCCCGGAGTAGAAGGGGTAAACTGCTGTCATGTGAACATGCCTTTAGGACACATTAAAGGGATAGTTCACCCGAAGAAAAGTTGGTTTCAATAAAAGCAGACACATGAAAGGAACATAAAAGTGACAGTTTGATGAAATTCTGGCAAAGGATAAAAAAGTTATGATCTTTTAAAGTTTTGATTTTGTGATGTCATGTGCGAGGAGCTTACCCATACAGTTGTGTACAATTTTTTTCAGAAAATGTTTATTTTCTCAAAATGATATGCATCCTTTTACCTGTGCATTTGATACATCATCAGAAACACATTTTCACTCACATATCTCTATGAGAAAATGTACTCCACTGTCAAAAAAAGGGGAAAAAAAGCAGTTTATGTAATCATACAGCACACATATGGGAGAGCACCTCGCATGTGACGTCGCAAAAATGGAACTTTCAAAAGATCATAACTTTCTCATACTTTGACAAATTTTCATCAAACCTGCACTCATATATGGTCCTTTCAGATTTCTGCTTTTATTGAAACCAACTTCAGGGTGGACTATCCCTTTAACTAGTATACAAATATTTTACGATCATGAGGGATCTAGTGGAATCTATTAGCTCCCGAGGTAAAATGGAGGGCATAGAGTACAATTTTCCTCAATGTCAAGGAAAAAATAGTACTCCACACCCTCCAGTTCACTGAGGGGACCAATATATTCCACAAAGAATCTAAATAAGATTATTTATTGGTTAGGATCCCTCTTAACAAGAAATATGTAGTACTGTTTATGCTCTAACCATTCAACTTTAGATATGAATGCAAGGAAGCAATTCATATTTTTTTTAATTTCCTGTGGCTTGAGCAAAGCAACAAAGATTCTGCGTGCTGCGCATATACAGAGGGAAGCCGGCGACTATTTCTCTAATAACGTGGCAAAAAAGTCTTATACCCCACTGATTTTCTTTCTTTGTCTTTCTCCCAAATAATTGAATTGCGGTCATGTGACAAACTTTCAACCAATCAACGAGCTAGAATACATTAATGAGGGATATGAACATAAATGATGAACCTCTGCAAAGAGCTTGTATCCATCTTGAACCCAACTCAAGTGCACAACCCGGTCAATGCCAGTGAGTTCAGTGGGGTGTGATGATACAGTTTGCTACAAAAAGATCTTTCCTTTATTTTTAGCATGTTGCATTTCAGAACATGTTTCCCTTAATCCGGTCATTTATAACCGGCAGGATGAAGGATAGTTCATGGCAGGTTAAATGGGAGTTAAATGATGAGTTTGCTTTGATTGTAAATGCTATTTAGCATGGGCTGAGGCCTGATTTAACTCAAAGGGGAATAATGAGTCTGTTCCGTTGTAATATGATATGATATGATATGGTATGGTATGGAATGGTATGGTATGATATGATATGATATGATATGATATGATATGATATAATATGATATATGATGTGATGTGATGTGATGTGATGTGATGTGATGTGATGTGATGGTTTTATTAACAACAACATCGTCAGTACTTTCCAATATGAAACAGAAATGATCATAGATATTTGAGTACCATATATGTACTTATGCAATCATGTGTAGGTGTTTCTAATAAGGACCAAAATATAGCACAAATGCTAGTCGAGTCTGGCCCTTATAGTAAATGTATTTGGCAAGATACAATTTGCAACATCTATGTTGACTGTATTGTTTAATGTTTGATAAACAGAACAAACTGAATATTGGCGTCTGTGTTATAATCTATGTGTTTATTGCTACCTTTACAAAGATAAATGTACATGTACATGTGTACATTATGCTTCATATTCCTTTGAAATGAAGATATACAAAATAAATTCACATTAACCTAATCAAGGTAGTGTATTAACTTGATTTAGTAATTAACTTAACTTTCATTAAAACCATCATTATCACTTTTTGATAATAAATATTCATCAGGATAGTAATTTTGTATCAATGTAATCTTGGGCTAGGGCTTTAATCGTAATGAGATTTGTTTATCTAGATTTATTTGTAGAACATATTGATATCTTTCCTCTTCTCTCATTCCTGGTAGGTTTTTTTTTTCTTTATGACGTCACACGATACTTGACTTTCTGGAAAACATTGTAAAGACACCTTAATAGTTTGATTCATAACTGTTCTAGGCTGGAACATGAATTGATTTATACAGTACAGTGATAGGTTAGCAGTTAGAGGTAGTATGAGTGGGGGTAAAGTCTTCAGGAACCGTTTTTGTTTAATACTGAACAAAGTTCGGCAGAGACCGAGTGATGACTTGTACTGTTGATCTGTTTGACTTGCTCTCATTTCTTTATTTCTGCATCAATTGTGATGACACTTTGTACAAATGATCCTTGGCTAATACCATGTGTGTTGATGAGGATGATGAGGTCAAAGGTCATCACAATTTTTTTTTTTGAAAATATGCACTTTCTCAAAAGATATGCAACCTGTGCATTTGATACACCATTAGAAATAGTTTTTACACACAAACCTGCATGGGAAAAAAAAAATTATGTTGTCTGAAACAGAAAAAGAGTAATTTGGGGAATTATTCTGTACACGCCGTATGGGAGAGCATCTAGCCTGTGACGTCTCAAAATTGAATAATTATTTAAGATATATCATAACTTTCTCATCCTTTGACAGATTTTTGTCAAACCTTCACTAATAGGTTTCTTACATGTTTCTGCTTTTATTGAAACCATCTTATCTTCAGGGTGAGCCATCCCTTTAAGTGGTTATTTCCACTAACAGACAGATTCTCCTGAAAACCTACTGAGTCTAGTTATACGAACTGTACATAAATAATCCGATTGATTAATACTGGGCTTGGACAAGCAAGCCCAGACCGTCAAGGAGATAAAAAAAAAAGCTTTGCTGAGCACGGTGCAAGAAGTGATGAACCCGCTTCTAAACTAGGACACTGCCAGACCAAAGCATGGACAATGGAGCCTCAGTAGACACGTAGCTAAGACGAGGCACAGGATTGGACAGCAAGAGCACATAGTAACAGCAATGCTAGACTGTAGAGTATGGGGAACCATTTTGGAGCAAGAACGCCAATGGAAATAAGCAAGGCTGTGGGACAAGAATCGATGGATTCATTTGATGATTTCTCCTAATCCTACTGTTTTATTATATCATTCACTGCACATGTAATGTTAAAGGAATAGTTCACCCTTGTTTCAATAAAAGGAGAAATGTCAAAGAAACATAATAGTGGAGTTTTTACAAAAATTATGATCTTTTGAAATGAGGACAGTGTGTTGCATATCAATGGCTATAACTCTTTACGTTATTGTTATTTCTGAAATTGTTATGCAGGAAAGTTAAAGAAAAATTAATGCTCTTTCTAATAATTTAATTTGTTTCAAGTTTTTGGTATGATTAACTACTCTAACAATGAAGTTAATTATCAGTGCTTGGATGTGTAGAAAATCTTCAACTTAGGACATTATCTTATCATTCTGCATTTTGTAGGGTATAGTTTGTTATTTATGTTTCAATTGTAATAAAATCATTAGATCGTGTTATAAGCATTCTACTAGTGACATCAGAAGCACCATCCTTGTTGAGTCAAAAGGGAAGTAAAGTTGACTTTGTGGAGAGGTGCGTTTTACTTAATAAATAAGAGTTGGCTCACAATAAAGCAGGAAGTGATCACAGCGCTAGTGACATTAATCCTTTATTTCAATGGTGGTCACTCATGTTTAAACTCTCTCTTGTTCAATTATTTGATTGTGTATGTGTAAGTACACATAATCGACTTATGTTGATCTGTGCAAGTTTGCACGTATAGTGCTCCACCAATCGTGCAGATGTTTGAACAAGCCGCGTAAAGAGTTGAAGAAAGTAAAAAGAACTGGCCTGTGCATGCTGTCTGCAAGGTTGGCGTTATAAAACACCGCCACAACCCAAGGAAATCTCAACTCAAAGCTCCAGCATTAAAAGTAACATTTTAAAAAGAGTGAAAGGCCTGGAATGAGGAGATGGTTAAAATGTCTGGGAATCCACAGACTTTGTGGGATTCAGCATTTAAATTGGAATGATAACTCCTCTCCCTTAATCCCATGCTCAATACATTCTTGAACGACAATAGAGGATAAGCTGTCTAATGCCTGTCTGAATTTGGCATTAGCAAAGCAAGTTGTCCTTCCATTGAGAGGTCAACCAACTGGAGTTATGTTAAGAATGCCAAGACAGCATTCTAAAAGCTGAGAAGTGTATTGCACTTCTGTAAATTTTTGGCCTGCTGTATTTATTGATGTCGATGATTACATGCATTTCATTATATAACGTTCATACACCAGACACAAAATTCAGATCTACAATAATGGTTTGACCTTATTAAACAATGATAATTTTTTTTAGAATCCTTGTACATCTGATTGTAAGAGTAGAGGTTAACAATAACAGATGTTGAAGAATTTAACACTAATAAGAAGTCATTTCAGAGATCAGGTATCTTGTATATTTTACTTGAAAATCCCCTTTTGCATCAGAGTAGCTATGCTATGAGTGGATTCAGTTTAAGAACATGAATGGAGCAAAATCAATAGACTTAAATGTTCTGGGAAAATGAAATGTATTCGGGGAAGGTTTAATCGACTCCCATACAATCTGCTGTTTGGACAAGAGACAACAGGCTTTGAATAAACTTATGAAATATCTTATAGGACACAATTAAGCCACAGCCCTTTGGTTACCACAGATCCATTGTCAAATTTGACATCCTAACTGGACCAGGGCTCACAAAGCTAGAATGTCTAACAGTGAGCAATGGATTAAGATAGTATGATGGCATCAATGAAGATACAAATCAGAAAGGTATCAACAATTTTCAAAACTTTAATCTGAAGATCTAAGAAAGTATGTAAACAGCTTGCTAGATAGACTTGCAGATGTAAACAGACTCCTCGGTATGTCTTATTTCTCTTTTAATGGTTCGTCTTTTTCATCATCATCTTCCTGCCTCGTACTGTTATATAATATCATCTTTCCTTTTGTCATCATGTATAATCCACTCACTTCTCAAGAACTCAGATCTATGTATGTCACTTGATGGAAGTGGTTATTTTTGTGATCACCTTTGTGGTATTTTTATTTTTAGAGGCATCCTTTATTCCCATGTTATGTAATACATGTACTAGCAATGTTTCGGTCTGTGAGCTGTAAAGCCATGCATTGGGTAAAGATGTCCTTGTGATAGCTTTTAAATCGTAAACAAATAATTATCTCTCAGCTCTTTACATTTATATCCAAATGGAGCACTCTTCTGCATCACGTACATGTGGGGCATTGAAAAAGGACCTTGCAAAAATAAGCTTTTATTTCAGAATAACGCTACAAATGCTCAGATTAACGAACCCTTATTCATTTTCAGACTAATGAGCATCGAGGTATAGGCAATTTACGTGTTTCGGAATTACGAACCTTCGGAATAACGAACCTTCGGAGTATCGAACTGTAACCGATTAATGCATATAGCATCTTCAGACTTGAAATGTGAGTGCTGCAGTGGTATGAAAGGAGCAAATCAGACTTAATGACCCAGGAGATAGGCTAGCGACATCCATGTATCCTTTGCTGAGGGCATTATCTGTTTTTAGATCTTCTTTGTTCCTGATATACTAAGAATTCTCAGTCAATAGCGTGATGTTGGCCAGACTGGAAAGATACTTGGCCAGACAAGCTTTGTAGTGTTGTGAATATGTGTCCTTTGGGCTAATCCGACGTCTCATTGCAAACTCATCGTGTGTGATGGAGCTTACCCATCCTTCGAACCTCGCCTTACAATTGCGACTATAAGTATTTTAAGAATGTACCGCCCACCGACTCACCAGAAAATCACATGATGTGGGCTGGAGGTAGAGGAGGGGGGACCTGGAGAGAATTTATACCTGGTTTGTCTAAAAGGAGCCCCTAGAATTCACCTTGCCATAATCAGGTGTTGTTATTAGGTATATGATGAACACATAAATAAGCCCCCCCCCCCCCCCCCCCTTAGCCCCACCTATAGTACGGGAAATGTTACCAGTGTGAAAAGCATATTTGTGAGCCAAGCAAATTTATTCTCATGGGCCGAGGGGGCACGTGGATGGGCTATATGTATCATTCATACCAATATGCATTAATTGGACATTCAAAATTAACAGTGCTTTCTATAATACCTTGTCGTTTCAGACCTCCAGCGATGGAGTCGGTATCACTGGAGGACTTGCCAGCCAAATATGCCTCCTTGAGGTCAGCCAACCCCTGCACGAAGATAGTCGTAGAGATGAACTAGCTGAAGGAGACAAACTATGCATCTCAGCAAGCAAAAACCAATTGTGAAGGCTCTGACTTCAACTCTGATGTCATGAAATGAACACTGTGAACTGAGTTGTGCAGTCTACCCCTATGATGATGTATGTTATTTTCCACTCAGGGGCTCTATTTTCCATTATGGGGGTTTAAGTCGCCCGGAACCCCTTTTTTTCTCTTAAAAGTGAGCTATCAGGACCTATCCATTGAACATCAATAAAGCTTTCGGTATAATAAGAATCAACTTTTTACCAATGCATCTATATTAAAATGTACTCTATATTTGAAGAGCTCTTTTCCCATTGGAGCTAAATTCACTGTTTTTTGCCCTCGAAATTGAGCAATCAGTAATGGTGCAATGATCATTGATGAAGAATTAATTTCAGAATACAATGATCACTAACATTTCACCTTCTAATCTCAGATTGTCATAGATGCCTGCATGTACGCCAGATTGTGAAACATGTTTTTTTTTTTTCTCTGAAGTGTTCAAAGTTGATTTAGCACCTCTTGGGCAAGAACTGGTTACTTGTACATTTCAGCTGGAAACTATCATGACAGCCTTGAAGAGTTGAATGAACACTGACAGATAGATCAGAGATTTTGTTTACAAAAAGAAAAGTACACTGCGAGCCACCTTCAATAAAATGAGAGTCTGTGGCTGTTACCATATACATGTATACAACTATTGACAATACTCAGACAAATAGTTGATTTGGTTGGGCAAGGTATGTCAAATGTTCAGGTAAATCTTTAAGTCGAGGTCAGAAGTCAATGTCTATATTTACAAGGCTCAGAACTAACACTTGTCTTGGAGCTTGCTTTTATACAAATGCTAGAAAAAGTTCCTTCAATCATAATTTGAATGTGAAAGTTGAAGATCCAGCCTGATCATTCCATTATTGTTGTGACAATGTTTTTCGTATTTTGTTTAGGTTGATTTAAAGCTTCCTTTCTAGACCAGAGAGCTTATATTCGGATATTTTGTTCACAAATACATGTTTGTATTTTGCGAAAATTAAGTTCTTAAATTTTGCTTCATATCGAGAAAGTATCAGTTTTAGCACCATTGTTAAATTTGAGCATATACACCACGTTATTCCCAAGGTTCAAATACTTTGGAGGTTCGTTTTGCCAAAGGTTTGTTGCAGATTCGTTATTCTGGAGGTTTGATTCTCAGAAAATAAAAAATGATTTGTTAATCCATAAATGCAATGAGGTTAAACCAAAAATGATGTAAGGCTTATTTATTTATAAATGAACTAGGATTCATTAATCAGAACATTAAAAAGTTTTGTTAATCAGAAAATTATCAGTATTCATTATCTGTTTTTTTTTTTTTTTTTTTTACTTGTGATCCCCATTTCTCTTGAGGGGTAATGGACATTATTTCATTTTCACATCAATGGACCTTCAGTATATCGAACTTTATTTCATATTTGGAAATATAATCCTTTAGAAAACATATATTTGGAATAACGAATCTTCAAAATGATTACATATTAGTGAACTTTTAGAATGAGGAACGTCACAGAAAACAAGCATCAACCAAATTCTTCATCATTAGTGTGGAATTTTTTACCTCTGGTGTGTTAGTTGTTTATTTCAACAACTAGACAAAATCATATCCGCATACTTTCTCGGCATTTATTGAAAACTTCTCTTGGTATTGGATTTTTATATCATAGAACGTTATTGTATCAAATTGGTTTGATGCCGTAAAATAACTGTGGGGTTGATTTAAAATTGAGCAGTGAATCACATTCGGGACCTATTGCATAAATCTTATCATTGATGGTAAATTTGCTATAAATGGCAACTCCTATGGAAACCTTGAATTTGATTGGTGGTCGAGCGGTGTTACCATGATAGTTACCATTGATGGCAGAGTTACCATTAATGGTAAGTTTTATGCAACGGGGGACCTGGTGATTATACCAATGTGCATCTATTTAATCGATGTCCTTGTTGACATGAGATCAAGAACATCGGATACAGCGTATTTCTTTATTCTTGTCTTCATTGTTTTTTTTTTTTTTGTGGAAAGCAAATGATCGATATGCACTCCTCAAAATGTCTTTATAAGATGTATAGTAAGTGACCAAAAGTCTGCTTCGCGATCCCAGGTCGAAATTCCCATAGAAACCAGTAGAAACCAGTAGAGACCGTCTACTGGTCTCTACTGGTCCAGTAGAGTCTACTGGTCTGAAGAGGAACTACGAAATCAAACCAGTAGAAACCAGTAGAAACCAGTAGAGTCTAATGTGTTGAAGACCAGTAGAAACCAATAGAAACCAGTGAGATCTAATGGTTTGAGAAGGAGTGTGAAAAAAACAAAGTCAAACCAGTAGAAACCATTAGAGACCAGTGGATTCTAATGGTATTGAAGACCAGTAGAAACCATTAGAATCCACTGGTCTCTAATGGTTTCTACTGGTTTGACTTTGTTTTTTTCACACTCCTTCTCAAACCACTAGATCTCACTGGTTTCTATTGCTTTCTACTGGTCTTCAATACCATTAGAATCCACTGGTCTCTAATGGTTTCTACTGGTTTGACTTTGTTTTTTTTCACACTCCTTTTCAAACCATTAGATCTCACTGGTTTCTATTGGTTTCTACTGGTCTTCAATACCATTTGAATCCACTGGTCTCTAATGGTTTCTACTGGTTTGACTTTGTTTTTTTTCACACTAATAGAAACTAGTGAGATATAATGTTTTGAAAAGGAGTGTGAAAAATTCAAAGTCAATCCAGGAGAAACCATTAGAGACCAGTAAAACTTAATGGTTTGAAAAGGAGTGTGAAAAATACAGAGTCAAACCAGTAGAAACCATTAGAGACCAGTGAATTCTACTGGTGGAGACCAGTATAAACCAATAGAAACCAGTAAAACCTAATGGTTTGAAAAGGAGTGTCAAAAATTCAAAGTCAAACCAGTAGAAACCAATAGAAACCAGTGAGATCTAATGGTTTGAAAAGGAGTGTGAAAAATACAAAGTCAAACCAGTAGAAACCATTAGAGACCAGTGAATTCTCCTGGCATTGGAGATCAGTAGAAACCAATAGAAACTAGTGAGATATAATGTTTGGAAAAGGAGTATGAAAAATACAAAGTCAAACCAGTATAAACCAATAGAAACCAGTGAGATCTAATGGTTTGAAAAGGAGTGTGAAAAATACTAAGTCAAACCAGTAGAAACCATTAGAGACCAGTGAATTCTACTGGTAATGGAGACCAGTAGAAACCAATAGAAACCAATAGAAATAGAGATGCTCATGAATATTCATGCATGTATTTACGTGTCCTAATTTTGTACTTTTAAATAGATAACCTCCACCTAACCAGATAAAAGGAATTTTACCAAGTAATGATTTCAAGTTTAAACATAAAATAGTGAATGTCACCTACTTAAGTGAAGACAATAATGATAACAACAACAAAAATGATCTTCTTAAATGTAAGTTAGAGTAACCAATATCTTATGAACCTTATAACCGTACTGCTATATATATGAAAGTCTGTGAAGGAAAGAGTAGGAATTAGGAAAGGTATAGGATAGAATAGGAATAAATATAGGATAGGATAGGATTAGGTTTAAACAATAAATATGCCATAATTGGGATTATCATATACTAAATTTAAGTCGACATTTCATCAATATTTTTAATTTTGATTCCTATTGGTCTCCTGATGGCTCCAGTAGGTATTCTACCAGTTTCTACTGGTATTCTGATGGATCCAGGAGAAATTGCTACTGGTTTCTACTGGCACTCTACTGGTATTTTTCTAATGGTTTCTACTGGAAATCATTTCACTTTCCATATTCAAACCAGTAGAAAATTCCAGTAGAAACCAGTAGGAAGCTCTATTGGATCCAGTAGAGATTCCTACTGGTTTCTACTGGTCTTCTACTGGTCTTCTATTGGATCCAGTAGAGATTCCTACTGGTTTCTACTGGTATTCTACTGGCATTTTTCTAATGGTTTCTACTGGAAATCATTTCACTTTCCATATTCAAACCAGTAGAAAATTTCCAGTAGAAACCAGTAGGAAGCTCTATTAGATCCAGTAGAGATTCCTACTGGTTTCTACTGGTCTTCTATTGGATCCAGTAGAGATTCCTACTGGTTTCTACTGGTATTCTACTGGTCTTCTATTGGTCTTGTATTGGATCCAGTAGAGATTTCTACTGGTTTCTACTGGTATTCTACTGGCATTTTTCTAATGGTTTCTACTGGAAATCATTTCACTTTCCATATTCAAACCAGTAGAAAATTTCCAGTAGAAACCAGTAGAGATTCTAATGGTTTTTCTCTACTGGTTTCTACTGGTTTTTCGTCCTGGGATGGAAAGGTTGGTTTGAAAGACAATGTTTCCCATTCGCATGATTGTGAATCTTGAACAACAATGCAAGCTTGTCAGACAATAGCAACTCTATTTGTGATTGTGTGTACATGCATGTTCACATACATGGATGTACAGCTGCTTTCAGCATCTTGTTCCTCGGAAATCATGACTATATTTAGATTATTCAAGAGGATGTTTAAGTAAAAAGTGGATGCATACCAGCCACTTGAGACTAGTCGATAAAAGTTCTGAATGTCAACATATAGAAATGCCACCTGTAATGCGTAGTAAGATATATTTTATAACATTTCTCTGATATGTATATGTATAAAATACATCCATATGTGAAATAAAATTGTGTAGTGTCAAAAATATAATGTATGTGTTTTCACAGTGAAATACACTTTGGTATTTTTAGTGTGTCGCTGCAGCAATGACACGATCTTGACGATGAAAAGGTGAGGTGTACGTGTGTGTGCGGTTTGGATGGTGGCTTGCAGGCACAGTCGGTCAGTGTGTACCAATGAATCTGAAACTACAGCAACTACTTATTGATGTTTGTACAGACTTCGCGACAACACACATCTAACATTCAGACGCTAGTCTTTTATCGGAGACACATATGATTTGAGACAGCACAATCGGTGTCTGCAGACTTGCTGGATGAGAGGTGTAAATAATCATGAATGTACATGTAATATTGAATTCAGTTTAGTGTCGGATTGCTCGTCTTTGCAACATTATCTCTCTACATATGAAGTGTATGCTGCCCTACTCTGAAAAGGAAGCAAATGACAAATCACTCGAATCTGGGTTATTGGTATTCTTAGATCGTACCCAGCATTCCCTACCTACGACAAAAATCTGGACAAGAAATATTCATCTTGCTGCGAGATATTCAATCTAATTTGATGTGGCGTTGCACTGATGCCATGCAATGCAAGTGACAGACACATTTTGCTTATTTACAAGAAAAGTCTCTTTTGTTAGTTGCTTCCTTTTGTCAGAGTAGGGCAATATAGTGTATAATGAAATCATCCTCCCACTGCCTTATAACGCATACATAAGTATTACATATAAGATATAAAGCATACACATGCGTATACTGTGGTATAAAGAATAAAAAAGACAAAAGAAACGGAGGGGAAAAACAAAAGATTAGAAGAAGAATAAGGGCAGAGGGAGGATTTCAAGATAAAACAAGATTGGTAGAATTACATCTTTAAAAACAAAATGGGTGAGATCGAACCAAACTAACAATGTTCAATTTGTTTTGGTTCATTGAACTCGCGCCCGAAACGGTTCACCTATATTCCAGGGGGCTCCTATTCCCACGTCCATCCCAAAGTATGTCGAACTCGTGAAAGGCTAACCATAGCCCTTACCTAGGTCTATATTTACCTTAGAGACTGACCCACAAGCTTACGAAAAAAGCAACATGAAGTACGGAAATGCGCTCAGATTTGAATGTCTTTTTTCTCGCGAACTAGCCTTGGGTGTCAGCCGAAACAAAGGGTCAGTCATGATATGGTGTCTGGTGGTCATTAAGGTATTCGACCGGTACTGTTGCCCATTATGTCCACATTTTCACCATGCCTGAACTCACAGAGATGACAGAACAATAACACCCCCTAAGTACACGGTGATTTCTGCAAAAAGCAGATCAATTAGAGAGACAGATTATTGGAGGTTTGAGGCCAATCACACTATATAAAATATAACAGAATGGACTGGGATATTTAAGTCGTAGACATCGACCAAACCGTAAGATCTTGCTTTGGCATTATTTAGAACGATGAACGGTGTTGTTATTTAAGCTTATCATTCAATTACGCACGCAGAAAATAAGACCGCAACGAGATGAGTGGATTAGGTCCATTTTTCCGAAAGCTCGATAATCCGAATGTAAAACTGCTTGAACTCCTTCGCTGCCAGACTCCATACTGCCCTGGAATGTATTTCCAGGGCCATGTTGCATAGAGGTTTTTCAATTATTGTAACCTACCATCAACTGTCATGGCAACAGGTGCAATATGTGAGAGCTCATTGGTTGTTGCCTTGGTAGTTACCATTTCTCTCTCGAATGTTCGATTACTTTTAATGTTAAATGTAGGTGGAAGTGCAGGGCATTGCCCTACGACTCGTACGTTCAGGATATACGTGGGATTACCGGATCAAATCATGATTAGGACTTGATGAAGGAACGGCGTGGATTTACGAAAGTCATTTACCATTATCTCTACATCCCGGATTAAAATTGAGATGTTGACATCAGGTACAAACACGATTTACACCAGGAAACTAACAACAAAAAACATTCATGAATAATACATAACAGCAACATAAATTCATAGAGGATATTGGATAACGTATCAAATTGCTTCATTGCTTTCTTCGTCATTTCTTTCATTGATACGCGATGTTTCTGTATGAAATGTGCAGTACGCTTATCGTTATTACGAAGTACATGTATTAGGGGGATGAAAGTAATTTCGTGGTGTAAATTGCATTCGAAATGTGCGATTTAATAGATTGTACACTTCTTGTGGCAAAATGAGTGTACCCTCCACTTGAACTCCGTCCCAGATTTACCAACAAGAAAATCTATATCAGATCAGAATGGGTCTCTCTCCTATCTCTCTCTCTCTCTCTCTCTCTCTCTCTCTCTCTGTGTCTGTCTTCTTCTTATTCTTATTCTTCTTCTTCTTTTTCTTTTTCTTTTTCTTCTTCTTCTTTCATTCTTCTTTCTTCTTCTTTTTTCCCCTTCTTGTTCTTTTTCTTCTCTAGCTCTCTCTCCTCTCTCTTTCTCTCTCTCTCTCTCTCTCTCTCTCTCTCTCTCTCTCTCTCTCACTAGAGTGAAAGTGTATCACATCATAGAGAGTGAAAAATGTATCACCCTGAGAGAGTGAGCACGGTGGTTGTTAATGTCAGGGTGACCGCAGATTGACCAGGGCCTGTATCGATCCAATGTCCATTACGTGTCCATGTAGCGCACCGGTCATGAACTAGATTCCAAGGGACGAGAGCTGCGCGAACCATGCACACAGTCATATCTGATTCTATATACATGAATTCGGGGGTCTACATTAACTTGAGTTGCTAACTTTAGCCGAAGTGTTAGGGTTAGGGTTAAGAAATCCCAACCCTAACCCGAACTCCAGCCCTCACGCTATTTCCAGCCTTAACCCTAAGCTTAGGTTGAAGTTAGCGACCCAAATAAATTCAGATCGTTAAAAAGTAAGATTGCTGAAGTGCATTTTATCCCGTTGACAATCAAGCGCCATTAAATATGTAGTTTAAAATCCATAACTTGTTACTTTTGTTCATGTATATAATTACGAAGTCATCAAATGTGCGGAAGATGAATCATATTTTGTTTGTCCTTAATGATGTTTTTTTTTCGAACCAAAATTAGGTTAAAGGGCATATACTGTACTGGGAAGGCAAAATAATCCTTCAAAATGTAATTGCTAGCAGTCTTCTTGCCAATGGTCTTAAATTCAGGTATTGTCTATTTTAGAACCTTGCTGAAATTTATTTGCCCTCAAATGATCCACATATGGAGTAATTAATGATTAATGATTAAATCCTCAAAATGTTCGGGCCGAACATTTTGAGGATTTGTGATTTAATCACTCAAATGTATATCATTTGAGGGCAAATAAATTTCAGCAAGCTTCTAAAATAGACAATACCTGAATTTAAGACCATTGGCAAGAAGATTGCTAACAATTACATTTTGAAGGTTTTTTGCCTTCCCAGTACAGTATATGCCCTTTAAAATGGAAACTAAACTGCAAATTGGCAACACACTGGAAATATTCAAATTACTCTATTGCTGTATATTGTGACGCTTTCTGTTTTATTTGAAATGGATTGTATGTTCACAATAACAATAACACTCTGACAGAGTCGTCAATTTTAAATCCTTAATGATGATTACTCTGTTCTTAAAAGACCTTGGCCATTGCTAATTTTTATTGACTATACTCTCCGCTATTATGATTATTTTGTCCGATCATGGCCATGTTGGTGCTGATGAGTGTGATGTATCATAACTTCTGTTGTATGTGTTCCGTACATATATATACTCAACTGTTTAACGATTCTGTTTGTCTGTTTCTGTTTTCTGTTATTCCCCTTTGTTAAAACGCTTGCATATTCAAAACACAATGTTAGGTCTGTTAGGCATTTCGTCTAGGTCATTAAATGAACATAGATGAATGTAAGTTAGAACAAAACATTGATTGTAGGTATTACGTACCTGAATGATTTAATCCTACTAGTGCACAATGTTCTCATCAAAGACAGTGCTTAAGTTTTTTGCATTGTAATGCTAGGAGTCCCTAAAAAAAAATGAAAATATAGATATCTTGTTATCTTCTTTGACATTCAATTGCTCAGTACTGGGTATCACTGAAACGTGGTTAAATGCAAATTCTCCTCCACTTTTTACAGTTGAGGGTTACAAGACAGTTCGTAAAGACAGGAGAAAGGTCGTGGCGGTGGTGTTTTCATGACGGTATATTTCAGAATCATTATCATTCAAAATCAGCCATGATCTTTCACTTCCTAGCGAAAGTGCAAAGCTGTTATGTGTAGAGGCTGATCTTCCTAGAGAAACGAATTGTATTGTCTGTAGAGTATATAGATGTATACAGATGTTGATAGTTTTTTGGTGATCTTGGATCGCTTATGGCAACCATCAATTCTTTGATTAAGTCTGCTTGTGTAATGGATGACTTTAATATAGATTTATTGAGCAGGACTCCTTATACTCTTCGATTTCAAAATATCTTAGATTCCAATACATTTTTTAATGTAATGATTGCTTAACCAACAAGAATAAGTCAACAGTCATCAACACTTCAATATCTTCGTGAAAACTAACAAAGGTTATTCTCAATTTGGCTTATTCTATCGTGGGATATCTGATCATCTCCCTGTGTTTTGCATGTTATATGATGTACATACGATTGGAACTAAGGAAAAAGAAATTGCTAAAAAAATATATATATATTACCGAAGAAAAAATCTCGTGCTGAAATGTTGACCTACAGTCGGGAATTGTAGTAGTGTGCTAGAATGTAATGATGCTGAGATGGCTTATGAGCTATTTTGGAAAAAAAATCTATCACTATTTTCATAAGCACATTCCAGTTTTAAAGCAATCCAAGAGTAACGGTACAGGAAAACATCCATGTATTACTAAAGGTATTCTACGATCTTTTAAAAGGAGAAATGTCTTATAATACAAGAGAAAAAAAACTCCATCGGACCCTGTTCATGAATACAAGAAATATCAAAATAAATTGACGTCAATTTTCAGATCCTCACGGTAAATGTAAAAAAAAATGTTGTAAAGGATATTTTGTGTAAGCGCAGCAAGACTGAAGAACAACAGAAAATGTGTCATGATGATAAAGATATCACTTCCGCGGACGATATTGATGATGCCTTCAATGTCTATTTCACTAATATCGGTCCAATCAAGGCAAATAAAAATAAATACAGATAGAATCAATTTTTAGCAACATCTTAGTGAGCCATCTGAACTCTCTCTTTTCCTTATGCCAACTGATTGCATAGAAGCACTTAATATAGTAAAGTAACTGAAAAGCAGTCATTCTTGTGGTCATGACGAAATGAGTACATAGTTGTTGAAACAAATCATTGGTTCCATTCTTTGTCGACTGGTGTATTGCCATCACCCCTAAAACTGGCCAGGGTTATACCTGTTCATAAGAAAGATAATGTCATGAGTGTCGCTAGTGTAGGCCAATCCCAATATTACATAGTTTTCCTAAGATACTAGAGAGAATTGCATACAATAGGCTGTATAACTTCCTTAGCAAAAATAGATGTATTAACCCTGACCAGTTTGGATTTAGGAAGTCTCATTCAACCGACCATGCGTTGCTGAAATTTAGTGACCATGTATCTCGAGCTCTGGCTGCCCATGAGCATACCATTGGTGTGGTCATGGACCTCAGCAAGGCTTTTGACACGCCTGACCACTCAATTCTGTTAAGTGAACTAGAGAAATATGGAGTGCGGGGCATTGCCTTGCAATGGTGTACTAGTTATCTTTCCCAGAGAAGGCAGTACACATGTTTCAATTATGTGAATTCCAACATATTAACATGATTAACGTTAAAGTGCGGTGTCCCGCAGGGTTCCATATTAGGTCCGCTGTTATTTCTCATTCATATCAATGATATTTGTAATTTATCTCCCATCTTGAATTACTTATTATTTGCTGATGACAAAAGTGTCTTCTTATCCCATCGTGACATCCACACTCTTGAGAGTATGATTTAATAAGGAGCTCTCGAAATTAACTCTTTGGTTTAGAAGCAATGTACTTTCTCTCAGTGTACCTACAAGTTACACTTTAAAGGTCAAAAGTCTTGTGATCAACACCAGCTCAATGTATTGCTCGATTATGTCCTATTACAGAAAAAGCTTTGTACAGAATTCCTTGGAGTACATATCAGTGAGACTCTTGACTGGAGTGATCATGTGAAGAACATTATAACACAAATTTTCCGTAGTATTCGCCATATTGTACAGAGTAAAATATTTTGTGCCAATCAGAATACGCCTTGTGTTGTACAACACTCTTGTTTTCCCTTATATTTCTTATTGTAATATTGTATGGGCAACATCAAGGAATACATGTACTACTCAAAATATAATTTTGTTGAAAAAGAAAGCTGTTCGCATATGTGCTGGAGCTGGGTTTCGTGACCACACTTATCCATTATTCATCAAACTAAAAACCTTGAAGGTCGATGACATAAATTTCCTCCAAACCTCTATCTTTATGTATCGTCATAAATCCAACCTCTTGCCCGTTTCATTTTCTACCATGTTTCAGCCTAACAGCGCTGTATATATTCCTATCCAACAAGACAAGCGACTAAGTTGCATGTATCCAATCCACACACAATCTTAGCTCATAAATCAATTAGGCATAGGGGTCCAGATGTGTGGAATTCTTAGCAAAATGAACTTTGCAATTTGTTGATGGAACATTCGTTTAAACGTACTGTCAAGCACATGCTCATCTCTAACATGTAAACAATTATTCACAACTTTGTTTTGATGATAAACAATCAATTTATTTTGTTAACTTGATGTGAGATTATCTTACATGATGTGAACGGTAGTTTCCATGACTAGTGAATGTTCTTAATTTTTTGGGTTTATTAGTCGACACCGACCTGACATTTTTGTTTTTTTTTGTAACTCTTTCTTGTATTATTCATATAATTGGCGTGTGTATTTTGACATGAACGTGACAACTCCGTATTAATGTGTTAATGTGGTTAATTGTGCGACCTCTCCTTCCCCCCCCCATCTTTTCCCATTTTCGCTTGAATTTTCTTTATCATATTTTTTTGTATAAAGTGTAGGTAATCAGGTAATGGTTATGCATCAAAACAAGCAAACATTGCTTTTAGTGCATGTTATATTGAGTGTTATCTTTTCTGCATTTGTTATGTTCTTTTGATAAGAAAGGTGTGACAACCCTTCAAGCTGCAAGCTTATATTGTCAGACCTCTGTATGTTCCAATGTATACAAGATTATGTATGTGTGAATACTTTGTACGTATCTTTAATCGATTGTTATTTGCCACATGTATACTTTATATATCATTGTTCGTATCGCACTGTTTATTAGTGGTGAACTATGAAGGAATGAATAAATAAAGAATCATAAATAAATTTACTTGGTCTGAATTTTTCCTACCGCATCGACAAAATTTCCAAACTGCCATAGCGCCCCCGCAAAGCGAGGCGGTCTGGAACAGAACGAGAACGAACACATTTCGAAACGGAACATTTTATCTGAACGCACGTGAATTTGCGGTCGCTGTAGTTCGCTATGTCACAGTGAAACTGTTTTATTCTCCACTATCTCTCATTAATGGGTGAATTGGTTTATTATAGAGATACCTTAGCAAAATTGAAATTTTGAAATAGAATCTATATTGCTGTGATTATTATTGCTTTTGTACTTTTGTTTTTTTGGTTTTGGTTTTTTATTTGTGCTAGAATTAAAGATTGACACATTCGTGCATAAAACCAAATCTGGCTAAATGGATTCATATCCGACTTTCTTTGTTCATACCTTTTATCTTACAATGGAACTAAGATCTTACTACGCTCACTGCTATCTCGAAGTGATTCGCAAATACCTCTGCTTGACTTCCCTTATGGAACATGTGGAAAGAACAGTGTTGCCACATTGTGACAATACTGTGAACACATAGTTGTCACATTGTGACAACACTGTGAACACATAGTTAACTATGTGAACACACTGTGGCAACACTGTGATTGTTCCATGAGGGTTAATCCGTACTGAGTCCCAGCTGTGACTCGCTATATAAGGAAGACCTTCATATAGGCATACAAGACGGAGCGAATAAGCCTAAAGAGCAATCAGGCCTAAGGCAGTCACAGACGGAACGATGTTGCCACGATTCTGCAGTGTACTGGCCTACGACTGAAAATGTGACGTCACATTTTTGCTCAAATCCAACGAGCGCGTCCTGCTATTCAGCCAGTCGCAGAGTCGTGCGACTGATCAGGTCGTGTCGTATGCGGTGGCCCTTAGACATTTAAATCACATTACTGTGATGAAACTGATGAAAAATTAGGGGCGTTGTTTTTTGACATTTCGTCTTTTCACCATTCATTCCATCAATTTGCGTGTGATCTTGAAAGCGAGTTCACCAAAATGGGAACTTTCATAATTACCTCGACGGGCTATTAAGTCCCATACAAGAAAAAAGACGTCCTGAATAATTTACGGTAAATTTATGGTAAGTAAGCTAGGTCTATTTCGGATTTTATCGCATCATTGGCATCTTGCAAATATCTGAGGATCAGCTCCTACTGAAGAGATTACCTACTATGTGGAAAATGTGTAAATATATTACTTTTCGATAGACATGGTATTTGCTGGATACGGAACAAAGTATAACGCCCATTAAAGACATAGTCGCCACTTTACAATAGTCATAAAACTCGACGTGTATCGGCAGTATACCCTAACAATACCTTGTAGAAAATTTCAGAGTCAGCCCTTTCAGGACTGGTAAAAATCCGTCTTCATTTACATTTTAAACACCTCGTATAGCGACCATAGTCTACATTCACATACCACACGTATTACCACTGCTAGTGCGCGATGCGTCGGTCAGCCGGCATTCCTCGCGTTATTGCACGCACTGTCGGTGCGGACAGCGGCTGGTCTCAGTTTCTCGGCTACAGGAACCGGTAGGTTTTAAACAACCTCCTCGAACTCTTAACGATAACTATAATTTCGCTTAAAGTCAGTTTGTTTCCAGTTTTGATTGTGAGGGTAGTTCTGTTGCATTTTCCGTGGTATATCCAGTTTTATTTCTTTGACCTGCAAAAGAGCTATACCCTGCCTTTAAAGGCAATGATAGAATCCGTTTGGGAAGTTTCAATTTTGGACGGCCTGGTCAGTGCTTCCATAGGCCTTGCATACCTTGTTTACACTCCTATTGAGGTCCCTGGGGGGTTTCGGTCTCATGTTTTGACATGATTTCCCGATGATTGGATTTTGGATGCGTGCCAACATTATCGCAACGTTGTGATAGAGGGAAAAAACACGCTAAACAGAATATGGAGCTTAATTTTAATTGTCATTGGGTGTGCAGGGAGGTGTGGGGTACGTACTCCCTCGTCCTCTACGCACTGGTCAAGAACCAGAGAGGCATCTACCTCGCGTTAACTCTTTCTGCGCCAGACAAAGTTTTGCTCTGTACGCGTTTTGTGTGCATTTACTCGTGCGAACATCCGGGGCGAACATGCGTCCATGGCACATAAGGATTACGCCCAGAGAGATCACGGCTCTACCTATCCGTATGATCAGCGCGATCAGCACAACCACTATAGTCTGCACAATAAACCCTATTCACTATTGTGACATCGTCTCAAATATGTTCCTGGAAATAGGACTACAATTTGAACTTTCAGGTCGAAACGTGTACAAGCAAGTCTCTGCATGTCACACCCATTGATTCACAGACTCACTCGATTCTATTAAGCTGAGTAGCTGACTGAGATCGCGACTAGCAAGGGTATTGGCCTGCGAACTACTAGTAAATCACAGGCCTCCCGTGCATGGTGCGTCATTAGCTGACGCAAATGTGATTAGCCTTTGACGCAAATGACGCAAGAAACCGGAATGACCATAAAACATATAGATATCTAACCACTGGCAATTAAATTGTAACTTCTGATCTCTTCACTGATAGAGCGTAACCAATGGAGACGTCTTCCATTAATGCCAGAATTTGAGCTTAAAATTAGACGAGAATGTGCATGCTCTGGAAAGTTATCTTTGACGGGAAAGATAAGTGTGAGAAACAGGGGCAGAGGGAGGACTATTAGGGTAAGCAGCCTAGCTGACTTGTTAGCCGTGACGTGGTGCTACAGATAGCTCAGGATAGAGAGTTGTGGCACTGAATGATATCGTCACGGGATAAAGCGATAGATACTGTAGAGTTCTGAACATCGTAGCTGTTGCCATAACATGGTAAATGTAGAGCTATACATACAGCGCATGGTCCTGTTTGTTTAGTATTCAACAGTACACAACCCTAGAAGTGAGAAATACTGTTATGTCGGAAGTGACGTACCTGGCATTGCAAAAATGCGTGAGTGTGAATTCATGAAAGCAAATCCAGGTCCCTGCTGTTTTCCGCTCTTATGCATGTAGGTTTACATACTTCTTTGTAAATAGTCGCGACCATTGTTGGGGGAGCACAGAGCTATTCAACCATGTCTCAATTTTTAGAATGATTAGGCACGCTACTGAGCTTACCAGATCAAGAATTCGAAGTAACAGATGGACGTACCCGAAGGGTTGATACGTCTTGATTAATCCTTCTCATGCTATATTATGGAAAGACCAGTGTAAGGGGTATGTGTGCGTGTCTGGTGAAAAGACCTACATGGCACATACAAAATAGATTTGTCACGACACAAAATGTCAATGTCAATAAAATTGCATGTAGCCTGACATACGAATCGTGCTACATCCGTACTGCGTGACCGACTCATTTACTTTCATTGACGCAACGCATTGACACAATAAAAAACGTGACGCATACGCATCGTTGCTGTTAGGCCCTAATGCGTACCCATTCGCTTAAAGGGATAGTACACCCTGAAACTTGGTTTTCATAAAAGCAGGAACATGAAAAAACATACTAGAAACACGTTTTTCCACATGCCTCTATGAAAAAAAAAAGAATTCCTTCATCAAAAACAGAAAGAAACAATTAATGGAATCATACAGCACACAACGTGTGGTAGAGCAAAACGACCTCTGAATAAAACGCACCGTATCGATATTAAGAATGAAAGGTAAGAACAAAGTATCATTTCCTCCATCTCTTGCCACAAAAATTGTTTATGATTTTAAATGAAACTGGACATCTAATGTGTGAAAACTGCGTATTATCCTCCTTTTCATCGCATTCGCATTTAACCCTATTGAAAACATGGTAGTAAAAGAAACAGATCGAGTAAATCGGACAAACACAATGAAAGGTATGATTGTTTTAAATTTGTAAAAGAAGAACATTTTAACGCATGGACGAGGTTGCAATATCGTGGTTAAGGAGATCGCTCTGCAAATGCATTTAAAAATCTTCTCTCTATTTAGGCATTAATGTTGCAAATCGTCTGATCTTTAGGTAGAGTCTTCTGAAATAATGGACAGTTTGCTGCATGCAGTTTGCTTCTGAAAAAATACAATTATTACGTTCGCTCGTCGCTAGTGATGTCGTGGAATACAAGTTGAATATATTTGTAATTGTAAGTCGGTCAAACCTCGGATAAGCTTGAGTTTGCAATGGATAACTTTTTATTACCTAAAATGTGCCTACATTATTGAAAATGGTTCATTCGATTTTCATGTTTGAACAGCGCTCCGGCAAGTACCATTTTTGGAATGAGATCGTGTTTTTTGTTTATTTGTTTCTTTGTGTTTGTTTCTTTGTTTATTTACTTTCTTCTTTTCTTCTTCTTTTCTTCGGGGGAGGGGGGAGGGGGTAAGTAAGGTAGGCGAGTAGGAATTCCTAAGGGTGCATGACCGGAGAGTTCTCGTTAAAGAGGGGGTGGTGATTTTAGGCGATCATTACAGCGGCTCTGGTGGGGGAGTACCTCCGAGGCGGATCCGCTTAGTAGGGACTTACGCCGATTTAGAAACTATATACACGGATCAACAAATCGCGCAGAATCTAAATTGTTTTTTAATTTCACATGTCGCCATCCCCGCCGTGGCGTAGACAGGAAATGCATGGCTTCACGGTTTAAGTGATTAAGTCTTTATATGTCATGTATTTGTTGACGATGTAAACAAATACATCCCACCGAGCGTCGCTTTGTCTGGCCAACACACAAAATGGTTGGTGTTGTTTTTTTTCCACGAATCGTAGAATTGTAGAAATCGTAGAAAAGTTCCGCCTGTGGAAGTGAGGATGACGCGATTGAAGAGTAATGTTCCGCCTATGGAAGTGAGGATGACGCGATTGAAGAGTGGTTTCTTTTTTTAGTTAAAGGGCTTTCTGAGGTAATTTCAATTTTGAAAGGAAATGTTAGGCATACTCCCAGTAGTATAGCTGTATAAGGATCATTTGCTCCATTCTGTAAATTTGAAATTATCCCAGAAAGCCCTTTCACTAAAATGTAGACGAATGTTCCTTACGGTGGACTGCTTATTAATATTAATGAGTTGGATTGAATGAGGCTACAAAGATAGTGTATTGTAGAGGTAGCATTTCTAACAGAGTTAAAAAATGAGGGAGAGGTGTACACGTAGTATGAGGGAGATATGATATGCGCATAGATCGTTTGCATGATTTGACAATCGTTTCGAGAAAAGTATTGTAGCGAGGTTAAAAGTCAAATCGCCTCGTCTAGTTGCATAGGCGGTTATGTTCGTTGTATATTTCATGTACTTGCATACAAATGTATTTCGTAATATTTTATAATATTGTAATATATATGTGAAAACTTTGTAAAACATGTGCAATTCATCTATGTGCTGGTAATCATATTTGGACTATTTAATAAACCCTTAAAATTTAAATTGAATTGATATTTAATTGATTGGTACTAGGGCAAGCGACGACGACAAGCGGGAAAGCGCTTGCACGTACGTGGGCGTAAAATAAGAACCGGCCACTTGCCACAGGATGAACAATGGTATTGCAATGGTATTATGTACTACCATGAGACATTGACTGAGATCACGTGTTATTATGTAATCTAGCACGTTTCTTATGTAATCTGGTTTGACAAAAAAACCATAAAGAAAGGTCACATCACAATGGCACGAAGTCAGAGAGCCTGGTATGGTCAATCTTCGTTGGTTCGTCCGATATCCTGACCTTAAAGGAGACATCCGTAATTTTTTATCCATGCTCTTGTCATACATGCTTGTTCTTCCCGCCCAAAATCAAATCAGCCACTTTAATGTCCACTTTCCAGAATAATGACCCTCAATTTTTCTGGGACTAGTTCTCAGTTGATCTCAGTGGAACTGTGGGTATGTGGCATAGGAACGGCCAGTTTCTGTGGAACTGTGGGTATGTGGCGTAGGAACGGCCAGTTTCTGTAGAATTGTGGGTATGTGACGTGGGAATTCTAATGGCCAGTTTCTGTGGAACTTAACATCTAGCGTGTGAATCGTTATAAATCCAAGAAATTGTCCCTCTCAATGAATTTCACTTTAGTTATCATCTTGCATATTTTGAGTGAAACAGTATGAATAGGTATCAGAGAGTTTAGAACCAGAGAAAATCGTAAATATACAGAAGAGACAGCAAGAGACAGAATTATCACGGAGTTTTCATGGAGTGTAAGATCGGAGTAAGTAATAAAACGTAGTGCATCACGTAGTAAACTCCGAGTGTCCGCGCCCTCCTTCGCTTTAAATGTAGCAACATTACAGAACCTTTTAAGTTAACGCAAGTAACACTATATAACACTAGCCTTGGTAAGTTTTTCCGGAAGCGGGTCGTGTGTTTTAATGTGCTAACCACGCTCGACAATTAGGACCACCAAGGTTGCATTTCACCACCAACTGAATGGTCATCACCATCATAATACCATCGAGTGTTGATTATGTGTCCACCGTGTTCGGTTTAATGTTTAGTCGAGCTGGAATTTTGCAACCATAATGATAAGGTGACCAGATTACAACAATCGAAAAGTCATTAAAGATTAGGGCTAGGGATGTATAAGGGGTCACACTGTTGGTGTTGGTTAAGGAATAAACTATTTTCTTGTTTCGGGGGGGGGGGGTGGTACTATACACGGAATTCGAATCTGACGACATGTACTACGAGAATCGAGTGTTAAGTTTATGAACAATAACATTATGTACATTTATCATATTACATTAATGATATTACCCGCGATAATAGGTATCACATTACAATAACATCAACCCAAATGACTTGAATACGAAGGCTCAGAGAAAATATGGGCATATATTATGGACAATTATGAAAGTCGTGTAATAATGGCTTCGTAATGTGATTGATTGGAGACGATGAAGTTGGTTTAGATTTAACACCTACAGAAATTTCTTCATTTAATTGGTTTTGTCACATAATTCAACTCATAATGAAATGTACTATCCGTTTACGTTAATTTGATTTATTGATTTATGTTAATAGCGTTGCCAGTGTGAAAGCCAAGATAATTATGATTTTTAATCTGAAGCGACCTTGTTCATGAAAGGGTTCAGGCGGGCTGGTATGGTCATAGACCTGCGTAGATACACACATTTCTTCTTTCCAACGTTTGTATCTATATACGACTGTGACGTCATCATCTGGAAACTTGTTCTTTCTTCGTTCGCTCCATGAGAACCGCACTCAGGGCAAGTTCAATGGAACGTGTGACTTGAAACTCGCCTCCGCCATAATCAGTATAATCACCATGATCACGAACGATTGTAAGCATGATAATCTTAAAAGCATAGTGGCTCATCGATTCAAAGACAGCAATTACATTACTCATCCAAAGTCATGCTGTTGTTTTCTATTTGTTTTGCGTTTGTTGTACACCTTGTGCTATGATCATTTGAATTTCACCTACGGTGTTAAAATAGTCAGTATGAGGATATGGTTTCGAGGAAAGTACCCTCCCTCCCAACAAAACGAATCACATATTTTTGAAGAGGGAGAGGTAGAGGGGTTACTTGAAGTCAAGTAGTAATAGCCTATGATCGAATTGATTCCATGTTCACTCTCGGATGCTTTCTTTAAATGAAAAAAAAAACATCTTGAAGTTAAATTGTTTTTACTTATAGCAGAACGAGCAACTTAAAAGAGAAAGTTGGGTAAAAATTCGTCAAAGGATAAGAAAGTTATGCCTTTGTAAATGCTTGATTTTGTGACGTCACTCGTCAGTTGCTCTCCCATAATAATGTATGCTGCATGATTGCATACATTACTCTCTTTCTATCTTTTAATGAAGGAGTATATATTTTTCAAAAAGGTTTATATGTAAAAAGAAGTGTCTCATTTATATCAAATGCACAGGTACAATGGTATATATCCTTTTGAGGAGATTGAAATTTTCAAACAAAGTAGTACACAACTTATAGCAGAGTAGCTCGCAAGTGACGTCACAAAATTACGAATTTTAATATTCATAACTCTGTTATCCTTCAACAGATTTTGTCGAGTAGATTTCCATTTTGAACAAATTTGGACCCAAAAGCTTGTGTGTATCAGATAATTCATTCAAAACATAACAATGGCCATACTGCATCAAAGATGTCAACCTACAACTTCTATTCTGCCAGAAGCATCATGCACTCTGCGATGCCAGAAATTCTTAGCGGATTGACAGGTGTGATACACAATGGTCATTGTGGTGTTCTGAATCAATTATCGGATATACACATATTTTGACGTCCAAATTTGTCCAAAAGTGAAAATCTCATTGAATATTACAAGGATTGTTACAAAATCATATTTCATGAAATGTCACGAAACCTGCTTCGAAAACAATTGACATCCTTTGACTTTATGCTGAATTAATTTCAGCTTGATTCGAGTTATAATTTATTTTTTATTATCTTTCAAAAGTGTCAAAGTTTTTTTAACACTTAGTATTTGTCTGTTGTCATTTCGACAATCATAAAAGGGACATGTCAGGAAGGAGAAGAACTGAAGCATAGTATGGATATTAAAGCGTGCTGATTGATTTCAAAAGCATTCCACAATCTCTACAATGCTTTGATGTCCCATGCTCAGCACCGACATTTAGCTTATGTCTACTTGGCGGAAAGAGATTATCTTTAATTCCCTTATTTGTCCATCTGCTCTGTTTCTTATCACATCACTTTGCAATTTTCAAGAAAGTTAAAGGCAGCACCACTAAAGATCCTGTACCCGCCTCTCTTCTAAAGGATTGTGGAATAATTAATAAACGGAGATATAAAATAGTTTTCTTACATTGGACTAATTTCTTCATTTTCCGGATTTTTTCCCGGAATTGCATGTGGATTTCAATCATGATCCAAATTGTATCTTAAGCTGTGTATTATCATTTACAGAGTTTGCGTTCATTTGCGTGCCGCTGAGAAATCTTACTTTGTTCGCTGATATATGTGTTGCTCACAACAGTATTGATGCCATCCAACGGAACTGGACAAGCGAAACGAGACTCTACATTTCTTTTGGTCTCTCTGAGAAGCCGTTGCTACACAGTCATGTTTGTAAAAACACCTGAAAAACACATGCTGAGAATACATAGCTTTTTGGCGATGCCAAGCATGGGTTCAAAGAAAAAAGATTGATTCGTATCCGTCCTTAACGTTTCGGCGATGCCAAGCATGGGTTCAAAGAAAAAAGATTGATTCGTATCCGTCCTTAACTTTTCGGCGATGCCAAGCATGGGTTCAAAGAAAAAAGGTTGATTCGTATCCGCCCTTAACATTATCCCTGCTTAAAGTAATATATATATAATTGAATGCTAGGTAATTGCACTGTAATCACCAACTCGCCTTATAAAATACGCCCACATCTCACTTCGCCAGACTTCTCACTACAGTACAACTATCTAATTGCCTTGCTTGTGCCTGGTTAATCTTTCTTTTACAGCGCTTTATTCCACAGTTTTGACGGCAAAATGATTGCATAACAAGCGCGAAACCTTGTTATGTTCTCCCACGCACTGCTTGCTATTGTATAATCACCTTCCCTCCAAACAATTGAAGGTGGGATGATTACATAATAGAGGCCAAATCGCGTAATAGTACGCCCACACACGCATTTCCATCCTGCCCACCATAGTATGCCAATACTTCTTTCTTCCTCTTCTTCTCTTTCGTTTCTTCCATTTCATTGTATTCTCGTGCATGATCTTCTTCATGCTCTTACATTCACTTTTGGTCCACTTCGTTTTCTTCCGCATGATCTTGAAACGTAATTGCATTTTAACTCCTTCATGTTTTTGATCTTCTTAATTTTTTCTTCTTCCTCATGCTCTTGTTCAACTTCCTTTTGTCCTTCTTGTTTTTGTCGTTGTTGTTGTCCACGTTCTTCGTTTTGTTCGTTTTCTCCATCTGCTTCGTCTTTAGGTTTTGAATGTTATTGCTTCCTTATATTCCTCTTATCCTTCGTTGTTCTTCTTCTTCGTATTCTTCATTTTCATCTTCCACTGTTCCTTCTTTTTACATTCCTTTTGTTCTTTTTCTGTTTCGTGTTCATCTTATTTCTTCTCTTCTTTCTCTCCTCATTCTTCTGCCTCCTCCTCTTTTTCTTCTTCTTCTTCTTCTTCTTCTTCTTCTTTTTCTTCTCCTTTTCCTTCTTCTTCTTCTTCTCCTTCTTTTTCTTTTTCTTCTTCTTCCCCTTCTCCTCTCCTTCTCCTTCTTCTTCTTCTTCTCTTCTTAATTCTTCTTTTTCTTCTTCTTCTTCTTCTCTTCTTATCTTCTTAATTCTTCTTTTTCTTCTTCTTCTTCTTCTTCTTCTTCTTCTTCTTCTTCTTCTTCTTCTCTTCTTCTCTTCTTATCTTCTTAATTCTTCTTCTTCTTCTTCTTCTTCTTCTTCTTCTTCTTCTTCTTCTCTTCTTATCTTCATAATTCTTCTTTTTCTTCTTCTTCTTTTTTTTTCTTCTTCTTCTGTTTTGCAAATTATCATAAGCTGCACAATTAGCTAGTTATTCTCTTTTTAATTGCTTGCCTGTTTGTTCATCGCTCGCATCTGACTTTGAGCTCCTTGATTCTCTTTTCAATAACATCCTCCTCCGTATCCCTTTACGCTCCGCTGGGGTGGCATGTCCTTCTCATGACTTTCTTGACTTTTTCTTCTTGTGAATCTTGTTTGGGGTATAAGGGTATAAAAGACAGACCACATATTTTTCTATAGCTAGTGAGTAGAAGAGTAGTAGAGTTGCAGAGTCGTGACCATAGAACCGAACTTGCAAGACATTCTCTCGTATATATTCACTTGTGTAAATGTGTTGAGTTTTGCATACATCTTAATAAACTCTTAATTTTACTTATATAATAAACTTTATTTCTGTATCCTGACGACTGTTTATTCTCCGAGTCTCGGCCATCCTGGACAACGCCCTTCCACATTCAAAACAGCACTCTATTTGGGGATTTACAGAATTAGGTCTATATTCTACCCATTATAGACAAATAGTAGTCGCCGTAACACTGGTGTCAGAAGTGGGATAACGGACTTTAGCACGTGTTATAATACGAGATGTCTCCAAAGAAGAGGAAATCAGATCTTGAGCGGGAGATCGGACGTAGCGACGAGGGAAATGATCGGGACCCGCCATTTTCTTCGAGGGCTTGGGGATAGCTCTATGGCCATGGCAATAGGGATGCGGGGAGATAGCCGAGCGATTTCACAATCTCCGAGAGGAATCTGGGAGAGCACGACCAATTCGCTCGGTGGCTACGATGTCGGGGGACTCGACGACCAGTGAAAAGTTTGCCGAACTGAGAGGACGCAACCTAACTGTCAATCGCTGAATGTGTTGGTCAGTTAACCAAACTTTTGCAACAGCCGTCGCCGGAGAATCCAGATCGACCAGCGAGACTGCCAGAGGACAGCAACGGGATCGACCACCGCAGTGTTGCTATAACTGTCAGCAGCTTGGTCATTTTGCACGTAACTGTCGGGCAGAACCCCCAAATAATGGCCAATATCTTGTATCTCAGTTCTTCAGCAGTCGACCGACCTGGGTGCCGCAACAACTCCCACCACCAGCCTCCCCCATTTCAGCCGCAACAACCGCAGCAACGGTTTCCGCCACCATGGCCACCCCAGCCATGGCCGCAAGCCGTACCATTCCAACCGCAACCATCGCTGCAACAGAGAGTAGAACCAGCCATGGAAAATATTTCGGGAAACTTAACAGGGTCGACCCCATCGACCAGGTCGACGCCCGTGAATTTAATGGATCAGGCCCCAAAATTATTCTTATTGATGAAACCAATGGGAAAACAGCATACATTGCAGCTAATGTGAACGAGGCCTAGTGTGAACTTTTGGTCGATTCTGGGGCAGCAGTAACAGTTATGTCAACAAAACTGTATGAGCACATTCCCACCGTAACTCGCCCAGGATTAATCCCCTTGTCTGATCGCGTTCAATTAACTCCAGTCAGTTGATAAAGAGATTCTAACTGTACATGGAATGATCGAAGCCACTGTGAGCGTTGGTTCTAAAAGTTTTGTTTGAAATGCATACATTGCAGGTATAAGTGATGAAGGTCTGCTTGGCTTTGACTTCATGCATCAGTTTAATTGCACCTTAGAAGCCAGACGTGGACTTCACATTGATGACATTCTAATTCCGATTGCAGTACAGGAGTGTAATTCTATTTAGTGTGCAGTGTGCAGTGTATGTGAAATAATGTGCTTCTCAATTCAGAGTTAATTGTACCAGGGAAGACAGATAATCCCGATAAATGTGACTTTCAAGCTGGTGCTATTATTGAGCAATCCGCTCTCGAGTGGAATATAAAGCCTCTCCATGTTGCATAATTATTGTCTCATCGATGTTACTCGGGATGATATCGACATACCTGTGCGAGTTGTTAAAACGTCAAGTGGAGACATTGATCTTTATGCTGGCATGCGAATAGCTACAATGGAACCAATCAGTAATGTATGTGACATAGATGATAATGATATAATCGAGAGCTCAAACACAGTCATCTAAACAGCCAAAGGCTGATACACGCAAAGAGGTTTCGCAAGACGACTGGTCCGATGATTTACAATAGTTATTTCGGAAATCATGTCACGGATTAGACTCGTGTACCCAGGATCGCTTACGTGTCTTGCTAGATAAACATTCGTCTACATTTGCATCTTCTCCTTCTGATGTTGGACGAACCTATATTGTTCAGCACAGGATTGGCACTGGAGATTCTGCTCCCATCAAGCAGCGACCTCGCCACCCACCATCATTCGGGAATCAACGAGTGCGTGGTCGAGCTCGCTTGCCTATCTCAGAAAACGTGACGGCCCGACACGACCCTGCGTTGACTACTGAAAACTGAATGACGTCACAAGAAAGGATGCTTACCCACTAACTCGCATAGAAGACTACCTAGATTTTCAAGCAGGCGCGAAAATCTTCGCAACTCTGGACTTGCAGTCAGGCTACTGGCAGATAGACGTAAAGGAAGAAGATCGTCACAAAACAACGTTTAGTATACGGACTGGACACTATGAATATGTTACTATGCCTTTTGGATTAGCCTATGCAATTCAGGTAGAACTTTGCGTGCGATGGAGCTTCTCATGACAGGACTTCAGTGGCGCGAACTTCGATTTTACATAATTCGGTCTATATTCTGCCCATTATAGACAAATAGTAGTCGCCGTTACAATAACTAACAATGCTCTCAAATGTTAAACCTATAACAAAACAAAGGCAAACATGCTAAGACACTCTTTCCTTACAAATACTGCATTATTCCAGTCCAGTCCAGTCCAGTCTACTCTTTCTTTTCTTAGCTGAATATGTTTTACCAGTTTTACAGGAAGTAAACGAAGTTATTACATAATAACATGTATTACATAATAACATACTGTATATAGTACAGCCCACCTTCTGATGTATTATGTACTGTTATATAATGTTACATACAGCTCGAACAAATGCGAAATCTGAATCCCCTCTTTCTCCATTATTAATGTTTATCCCGTCTCCTATTTTTAGACCAGTTTTCACAGTCTCAAGGTCCGCTTCTCCCATTCCGCCAAACCGGTAGGATTACGACAAGTGAAAAAAAAAAAAGGACAAATATTTGAAATTATACTGCACACAACATAATAGGAGAGCACCTCGCAAGTGACGATATATTATCATTAGCATCTTGACTATCATTATCGATATAAGAAGCAGTAACAAAAGTAGGCGTAATATTAGTAGTAGCAGTATTGTTATAGATCATAATGTTAACACTACCGTTTGAACGTTTGAATGGATTTAAAAGACTGACGGAAGCGTGTTCGGTTTGTACATGGGGCACGCAGCCTGATACGATTGAATGTGATGTATTGATTGAGTGGGTGACTTTGATCATCCATTATCATATCCATTTTTGGCAATAGACACTGTTCGAACAAGTCAGTAATAGCAGGCAGTCACATCGTCACATCGCGTCACACGCTTCTTGGGCGATCGTACTCTATTGGCAGACCGGAAACGTCAAGGTCATGATAAGACCATGAAGACGGGGGCACTAAATAGCGGTGGGAGAGGAGGGGGCGTATCGTTGTCCGTCCCTCCTACAACTAAATTAATTGAACGTCACATTACTTCCGAATGCTTGTTGACTTATGTTATATTGTCATTTATACATAAACATCACATAATTCTAAACTGTTGAAATTGGATATAGGTATCATAGATATCATCACATGTGTTGAATTTGTCAGAGAACTGCTCAGCACCGCCTCCACAAAAACTTCCAGATTATGATTCGTAAAGTGTGTGAATAAACTTAATCTAAATATAGACAAAGTTATATGCGCATAATTATTAATGGCAGCAATGAACTTTAATGCAAATATTTTTGAATCTTGCTCAGCTCAGCTACATTTCGATGATGTCACGATAAGAATCGTGATCTGGAGGTGGACAGAGAGAAGGGATGGAGGGGGGGGGGGGTCGGGAGGGGTAGAAGGGGTGGGGAAGAGAGAGGAGGTAGAAGTAAGACATGACTTTGTGTTCTATTTCTATATTCTAATAAAGGTATTAAAACCTAATTTCATTCAAATCCATTTTGTTGGTCCCTTATCCAATCTGAGAAAGCTTGTCAAAGGAGAAACGCTAAGTTGCAGTTCATGTGATGATATAAACCATTTTCGTAATGTATTCACAACTTTTCCCCCAAACTGCCCGTGACGCGTCCTTACATTCACCTGTATTTCGTGATTCAGTTTCAATGGTGGAACGCACTCTCAATCTGTTTGTTGCTGCTACTCAGACAGACCTCGGACAAGGGTGATGGTCACCCTAGTTTGCATATTATAAATATGCAATGAGCTTGTCGATTTTGGTTTTGGCTTAATCTGAATCAGAAACCATGAAACGCTCGGGGTAGACGCAAAAGTCATTACATATATCTTTTCAAACAAGCAAGTTATGGTCAAATAATGAAATGTCAAGAATGACCGCCCTGATTTGCATATCATGAATATTCAAATGAGCAAATCGTTTTGACTTTGGCCTAATCTGAATCAAGGACCCTGAAAACCTAGGGGTAGACACAAAAATCACACGTTTATCTTTTCAAATATGAAAGTTGTGGTCATATTATGATATTTCAGTAATAGCTGCCCTAATTTGCATATTATGAATATGCAAATCTATTAATCGTTTTGTTTCTCTCCTTATCTGATTCAGAGACCCTGAAAACCGGGGGGTAGACACACAAATCATACATTTACCTTTTTAAATAATCAAGTTATGGTCAAATTAAGAAATTTCAGTAATGGCCGCCCTAATTTGCATATTTCGCAAAATGGTGCCAAGCTGGCATCATGCAGATTCTTGAATCTGCTTCCTCCATAGATTTCTGCGGGGATGCCAAAACCACGTTCACCCAAAAAAGAGCTTTTCACAAGTGGACTACATCACATGCTTGGGAGAGGAGGGGGTGTATGGTTTTTCGTCCCTCCTACAACTAAATTAATTGAACGTCACATTACTTCCAAATGCTTGTTGACTTATGTTATATTGTCATTTATACATATACATCACACAATTCTAAGCTGTTGTAATTGGATATAGGTATCATAGATATCATCGCATGTGTTGAATTTGTCTGAGAACTGCTCAGCACCGCATCCACAAAACCTTCCAGATTATGAATCGTAAAGTGTATAAATAAACTGAATCTAAATATAGACAAAGTTATATGCGCATAATTATTAATTACAGCAATGAACTTTAACGCAAATAACTTTGTCTCTTGCTCAGCTCATTTCTTAATTTCGATGATGTCACGACAAGAATCGTGATCTGGAGGTGGACAGAGAGAGGGGGGGGGGGGGGGTCTGTAGGGGTAGAAGGGGTGGGGAAGAGAGAGGAGGTAGAAGTAAGACATGGCTTTGTGCTCTATTTCTATATTCTAATAAAAGTATTAAAACCTAATTTCATTCAATTCAATTTTATTGGTCCCTTATCCAATCTGGGAAATCATGCCAAAGAAGAAACGCTAAGTTGCAGTTCATGTGATGTTATAAACCATTTTCGTAAATGTATTCACAACTTTCCCCCAAAACTGCCTGGTGACGCGTCCTTACATTCACCTTTATTTCGTGATTCAGTTTCAATGGTGGAACGCACTCTGAATCTGTTAGTTGTTGCTACAAACTTCGGACAAACCTCGGACAAGGATGATGGTCACCCTAATTTGCATATTATGAATATGCAATGAGCTTATCGATTTTGGTTTTGGCTTAATCTGAATCAGAAACCATGAAACCCTCGGGGTAGATGCAAAAGTCATAACATTTATCTTTTCAAATAAGCAAGTTATGGTTATATAATGACATTTTAAGAATGACCGCCCTGATTTACATATCATGAATATACAAATGAGCAAATCGCTTTGTCTTTGGCCTAATCTAAATCAAGGACCCTGAAAACCTAGGGGCAGACACAAAAATCACACGTTTATCTTTTCAAATATGAAAGTTGCGGTCATATCATGATATTTCAGTAATGGCTGCCCTAATTTGCATATTATGAATATGCAAATCTGTTAATCGTTTTGGTTCTCTCCTTATCTGATTCAGAGACCCTGAAAACCGGGGGTAGACACACAAATCATACATTAACCTTTTTAAATAATCAAGTTATGGTCAAATTAAGAAATTTCAGTAATGGCCGCCCTAATTTGCATATTTCGCAAAATGGTGCCAAGCTGGCATCATGCAGATTCTTGAATCTGCTTCCTCCATAGATTTCTGCGGGGATGCCAAAACCACGTTCACCCAAAAAAGAGCTTTTCACAAGTGGACTACATCACATGCTTGGGAGAGGAGGGGGTGTATGGTTTTTCGTCCCTCCTACAACTACATTAATTGAACGTCACATTACTTCCAAATGCTTGTTGACTTATGTTATATTGTCATTTATACATATACATCACACAATTCTAAGCTGTTGTAATTGGATATAGGTATCATAGATATCATCGCATGTGTTGAATTTGTCTGAGAACTGCTCAGCACCGCATCCACAAAACCTTCCAGATTATGAATCGTAAAGTGTATAAATAAACTGAATCTAAATATAGACAAAGTTATATGCGCATAATTATTAATTACAGCAATGAACTTTAACGCAAATAACTTTGTCTCTTGCTCAGCTCATTTCTTAATTTCGATGATGTCACGACAAGAATCGTGATCTGTAGGTGGACAGAGAGAGGGGGGGGGGGTCTGTAGGGGTAGAAGGGGTGGGGAAGAGAGAGGAGGTAGAAGTAAGACATGGCTTTGTGCTCTATTTCTATATTCTAATAAAAGTATTAAAACCTAATTTCATTCAATTCAATTTTATTGGTCCCTTATCCAATCTGGGAAATCATGCCAAAGAAGAAACGCTAAGTTGCAGTTCATGTGATGTTATAAACCATTTTCGTAAATGTATTCACAACTTTCCCCCAAAACTGCCTGGTGACGCGTCCTTACATTCACCTTTATTTCGTGATTCAGTTTCAATGGTGGAACGCACTCTGAATCTGTTAGTTGTTGCTACAAACTTCGGACAAACCTCGGACAAGGATGATGGTCCCCCTAATTTGCATATTATGAATATGCAATGAGCTTATCGATTTTGGTTTTGGCTTAATCTGAATCAGAAACCATGAAACCCTCGGGGTAGACGCAAAAGTCATAACATTTATCTTTTCAAATAAGCAAGTTATGGTTATATAATGACATTTTAAGAATGACCGCCCTGATTTACATATCATGAATATACAAATGAGCAAATCGCTTTGTCTTTGGCCTAATCTAAATCAAGGACCCTGAAAACCTAGGGGCAGACACAAAAATCACACGTTTATCTTTTCAAATATGAAAGTTGTGGTCATATCATGATATTTCAGTAATGGCTGCCCTAATTTGCATATTATGAATATGCAAATCTGTTAATCGTTTTGGTTCTCTCCTTATCTGATTCAGAGACCCTGAAAACCGGGGGTAGACACACAAATCATACATTAACCTTTTTAAATAATCAAGTTATGGTCAAATTAAGAAATTTCAGTAATGGCCGCCCTAATTTGCATATTTCGCAAAATGGTGCCAAGCTGGCATCATGCAGATTCTTGAATCTGCTTCCTCCATAGATTTCTGCGGGGATGCCAAAACCACGTTCACCCAAAAAAGAGCTTTTCACAAGTGGACTACATCACATGCCTGGGAGAGGAGGGGGTGTATGGTTTTTCGTCCCTCCTACAACTAAATTAATTGAACGTCACCTTACTTCCAAATGCGTGTTGACTTATGTTATATTGTCATTTATGCATATATATCACATAATTCTAAACTGTTGTAATTGGATATAGGCGTCATATATATCAACATCACATGTGTTGAATTTGTCTGAGAACTGCTCAGCACCGCCTCCACAAAACCTTCCAGATTATGAATCGTAAAGTGTATAAATAAACTGAATCTAAATATAGACAACGTTATATGCGCATAATTATTAATTGCAGCAATGAACTTTAACGCAAATAATTTTGTCTCTTGCTCAGTTCATTTCTACATTTCGATGATGTCACGACAAGAATCGTGATCTGGAGGTGGACAGAGAGGGTGGTGGTGGGGGGTCGGTAGGGGTAGAGGGGGTGGGGAAGAGAGAGGAGGTAGAAGTAAGACATGGCTATGTGCTCTATTACTATATTCTAAGAACAGTATTAAAACCCAATTTCATTCAATTCAATTTTGTTGGTCCCTTATCCAATCAGGGGAAATCCAGCACATTACATCTAAACAATTACAAGTACGTAATCTAAAAATATGTACAATGCAGAATAACATTGAATAACATATGAGCAACATATAAATATACTGAATTAACATTAACCATTGTTGTACATATTGTTAGGTGATATTGTACATCTCAAAGGGTACCTCAAGGATCAATACTAGATCCCCTGCTGCTTACATTATAAATAAAGTAAGGCGCCCCTTGAGTGACCAATAGACAATCATAATATTCATGAACTGCTTTACGCTGATACGTTGGTACTCAACTTAGCATTTAAACAGTTAGAATTTGATTCACATTTTTGTCTGACAGCCAATATATTTCCGTATCTTGTATTTATTTCTCTACAGCGCATTTCAGTCATCACTACGTGTCTTGCTCTGCTCAAAAATTAATAATTATCATCATTAGTAAAAACATTAGCGAAACGTTCACGATGAACTATTCATGTCTTCTGAGTAAGGAACAAATGAGGGAGGAGCAGTTTGTCCTACATTGAGTGATTGCTTACCACCTTTACCTGATTTCATCCAGCGATAATACCTATCTAGGGAAAAATTCCCGTACACAGAGTCGGTCTTTGCTCCTGCTCTTTACCCTGCTAATATCGATGATAACATGCTGAATGACACACGTGTAAATTATGCCACTGGTACTGCGATCACTTGACTCTATTGACACAGAGTCTTGACCTATTTAGGCAGACTTCTTATAATCATGTCAAGATGCGTCATATCAACATAAGTGTTTAGGTTTGAACAGCGGCAGAGACAGCTCACTGTCTATTGATGCACGAGAGTTTTGCGTGAAAATTATCGAGAAATAGTCCGTGTGCTTGACAGAACTGTATGAAGCAATGCGTATGCCAGCACACGTATACATGTATACGATAACAAATAGTAAGAGAAACATTATGTTCTCTTTACATGGGGGACGGCATTTGTCAAAATCGAGTTTTGTTCCTTTGTTGTAAATCACATTGGCCCGTGTTTACAACGGTAGTTTAACTTAGGTTGCGTTCAGGCGACCATCGCCAGAATCGCGTTTTGAATCATGATTCAAAACGCGATTCAAAACGCAAACATGAATCACGATAACTACAGAATCAGCGTCCATGCGACCTTCTCTCCAATCACGTTTCTATTCGGATTTGGACCGATCCAGTGCGCATCGCAGTGCGCAGTAGGGCTGCTTGACTAGCACCGGAAATAGGCCGACACAATGACCTCATAAAATCATGATTCAAAACGCGGTTGCGTTCAAGCGATCCTTTTCGAACGTGATTCTGCAGAAACGCGTTTCCAAACGCGTTTCCAAACGCATTTTATCTTTGGGTTTTGAATTACGTTTATATTCAATTTCGTCTGAACGCAATCGTGATTCTGCAGAAACACGTTTTCAATCATGATTCTAATCATGATTCTAGGACAAAAACATGAAAAAAGTATCGCATTAACGCAATCTTAGACCGCGTACTAAATGTAAACAATGGATGGGGCACGAAATGATTCATCTGATGCTGTCTTTAAATCATGAAATGGATAGTTGATTTCAATAAAAGCAAAAACATGACAGAAGCATATCAGTGAACGTTTGATGAAAATCCATCAAAGGAAAATGATGTTACATGTATGATCTTTTGAAATTTTGATTTTGCGACGTCACGTGCGAGGTGCTCCTCCATTGTTTACATTTGTTATATGAAAATGTCATCGTTTCAAAAAGATATGCTTGATTTTATCTGTGCATTTGATACATCACTATGGAATCACATTTTGACACACATATCTCTATGAAAAGAAATTATCCCTTCATCAAAATCAGGAAAAGAGCAATTTATGCAATTTTCTTCTCCTTTGACGGATTTTCGTCAAACCTTCCCTTATATGTCTCTTTCATGTTTCTGCTGTTATTATAACCAACTTAACTTCAGGGTGGACTATCCCTTTAAATGTTCATCGCAGAATCACATCAGAGGGTGATTTCAATTTTGTGGACAAACGCAATAAACCATTGAAATTCCGAGACCAAATGAATTACATTGCATCAATGAAAATGGTGCACGGTGACGTCTATGCATGCAAAATTTGAGCAAAATTAATATTTGTTGAGTTTTATAATTACTCTCTCACTATATGACACTTGAAATCAAGTCAAATACCGACCCACATTATACTTATGCAATGTCTGCGATCATATACCCCAAAACATGTGACTTTTTATATCGGGCCGCTTGAGGCATTTGTGCACTAGTGATGCACGCCCTTTCCATAGGGCAGCTTAGAGTCTGGCAGAGAAGGAGTTAACTCTTAATGCGCCATTGAGGAATATTTGCACTGGTAATACACACTACATGTATTTCCATAGGGCAGCTTGGAGTCTGGTAGACAATGAGTTAACTCTTAATGCGCCATTGAGGCATTTTTGCACTGGTAATACACATTTTTTCCATAGGGCAGTCTGGAGTCTGGCAGAGAAGGAGTTAACTCTTAATACGCCATTGAGGAATATTTGCACTGGTAATACACACTACATGTATTTCCATAGGGCAGCTTGGAGTCTGGTAGACAATGAGTTAACTCTTAATGCGCCATTGAGGCATTTTTGCACTGGTAATACATATTTTTTTCCATAGGGAAGTCTGGAGCCTGGCAGAGAAGGAGTAAACTCTTTATGCGCCATGGAGGCAGTTTTACACTGGTAATACACACTATTTCCATAGGGCAGTTTGGAGTCTGGCAGAGAAGGAGTTAATCCTTTATGTTCCCGCTAAAGTATAATAATTGCTTTATAGTCATTGTGTGAATTACTGGTGAATAAACTCACATGTGTCATTCAAAGAGTTAAGAATAACATTCTTATTCGTTTGTAAGAGAAAGAGAGAGAGAGAGAGAGAGAGGGGGGGGGGGGGGGGGAGAGAAATCCGTACCCGAGCATTCAATTTTCAAATTGTGATGCAGATAGCCTTATTCAATACGTCGGGATTATTATTCGTCAAACACGTACAATACACATACGCATTTACCGTAGTGGTTAATGCATGCGCTATGCACACCAGCCCACTCACCGAAGCTAGCATCGCAATCCTACTTTATCGTTAGCAGTTATTCAGTTTTCTTTGTATTATCGCTTTAGCTACAGTCCTATTGGAAATATGATCCATTATTTTATGATGTTTTCGTAACATGAAAACATTAGTTGATGGGAAATATTCTTCAGTGAACAAGTGCTGCAATCGATCGCACAGAGTCTGCACGTACACAGTTGAGGAAAACACATCTGCAGCGGAATCCAAAGGAACAGCTACCGGGGAGCGCCGGGGTGCTGTCTCTGTCAGCTCCGCTCGCGCCGCTTGCTTGCGACGAACTTCGTAGCTCTATTTAAATTGCCCGCTCCAAGCAAAAGTGAGTTTATCGAGGAAAACCCGTGGTTTCTGAAAGCAGCCCAAAAGCGGCACCATTCCTATTTTGTATGTGAGGCTTGCTGCAAGCATTTCAGTCGTGTTGTGATAGGGACTTCGGCTTCAAACTCGCAGCGCGCACACATAGTTTTCAATTTCGAATAGTACAGGCAGCCTGGAAGGAGAATACGATCTAACGGCTCAATGCGAGCCGTTCGCATCGAATTATTTACGCATCACCGAATATGCTCCAATAATGGATAATACTGTACATGTAGTTGATTCGCCGTTTCGGGCTAAGGGACTTGTTTGACTTTGGCCGTATTCTGAACAGAGGGTTAGCGCAAACAGTGTATTAAACCTGGATTCACTACATAGGACGCAAAATAAATAGTCTGATGCTACCCCCAAATTATTGATTTTCATCATTGAATCCCAACATTGGTCGATTTCAAGTACTCGCTGTAATCATGGTAATTACTATGTGGACAAACTAGCTATACCATCGTGATTAGGTGATGACGCGGACAAAATCAACTATATTGAATCAATTATAATATTTCGTTTTGTTTTGGTTGGCGTCCCATAAAGCTAATCTATTTTTCTGGTCAGAATACGGGCTTTACGTTTGAATTTAAAGGTGATATTCATAGAAAATCCAAAGATATGAAGATATTCATCTACAGAAAGCTTTTAAGCCATACAATGAGCTCGGATGACATTCAAACAATATATCACATTCCAAAAAGCGAAATTAGGGTGAAACCAATCACCGTATTCTCGGGGACAAATTTGACCTACTGTCATCCGAAACGGCCTTTAGGTCTGACGTAAGAAATGGGAGGCGTTATTGTGCATCACACATGCCAATCCGCAGCTTCTTTTCCCCCAGAAGCATCAGGCATTGTTAATGAAACTGTGATGGCAGTTGCTAGTGGATTAACAGGTGTGATACACAATGGTCATTGTGAAGCACATCCCGTCTGTGACGTACACACAACGCCACTTTCCCTAAGGCGATTTCGTAGGTCAGGAAGAGAGTCAATTTAGTGAAATTTGACTTTCATTAAACACATTACTGAACACTTTCATGGCATGTTAGCTGCGTAAATTGCTTTAATAGCTCATTCAATTATAAAATAAACTATATCTATTTGATTTTATTGCCTATGAATATCACCTTTAAGCCCAAGCGAGAAGATAAATAATGTTACATTATCATCCATCAGCACCATTGCAATAACATGGTAAGCACTAAGTAGTATTGTTTTCCATTGGAAAGGTGACGGGGGGGGGGGGGGGAGGGGGGTGACGAGTACCTCAATCGCTGAAACAACGGCTTGAACGAGGCCGGAGTTCCGTTGCGACTTCGATGTGGGATTCGCCTGGTCCAGGGAGAAAGACGGGGGGGGGGGGGGTGGGGTGGGGGGGGGATCTCATCCGTCGCCCCCTCCCCCATCCCCCTCACTCAAAATAGTGACCGCCCGAACACAAAGGACAAAGCAATAATTAACGGCACAAACGTCACTCATATCGGAAAAGATCTTAGACAGTGACCCCATATTTATTTTATTCCTTTTAACACTGTTTAACGTGGTCCGACTATTGTCGATCATGGGCAAGATGGGAATATGGGGTGGAGCACGTCGCCCAACTGGCAACTGCCCGTGCACAAAAGACAAAAGGACCGCCAACGTCATACTGACGTACGTCACTAAAATTTAGTCTAGATGTTGACCAGTGACCCACTTAATCTTATGAAAGTTCACGAGAGTATTTGGCCGATGACCCAAACGAAAGCTAAAACCCCCGCAATAAACGATTTCACTCAACAAATTTTGTGAATGAATATCAGTTTGTAGTCTGGAGGAAAGGAAAAAAACTATTCTGAAGATCAGGACAAAGTGACTGTCATTCATCGCGGTGTATTTGACCGGTGTAGTGGCTATTCTGCGGGGGGGGGGGGGGGGGGGGGGGTATCGCCAGAATGTTAGAAGACGCACGAACAGTCCACGTGATATTTCCTTAATGCCTTGAGAAACACATGTGACATTTGCTCACGAGTGATTCACACTATTCCCATACAACAAGACTTTAGCCGGTACACAAGGAATTCAAGATGGTCGAAATATCTGTAGTTTATCTGATGTCTTATAGCTGAGAGCAAATGTTTCAAGTAACTTTGTACTTTATCTTTCCTTTTTGTTGTTACTGTAAATTTGTGGTTTTCATATTCTTGCACATAGGTTTATGTTTTCATGCACATAGTAATGTTATCGTTATAGATAGTTTCACAAATAGCCTCTAAAATGGTGATTTAAAGATCGCCACGTCATACGTAGCATCTTCTAGCCAAAATGTTGATACTGCTCTCTTTTACATCTCCCTGATTATAAAGCAGAATTACTCAAATCGTGGTTATTCCACATTCATCACCACAGTGTACTCCCACTTACTGGGTTTGTTATCATTTTTTTTTCAAAATCATATTTGTATTTGGCTTTCACCGCAAATTAATTGACTGATGATTTGTAAGTTATACAAATAATTACACTTCCGGAATCACATTGATCTTCATCGGGCCCTCTACCGGTGAATGGAAAAGAGTTGCGTCGTATCGTGTGCTTTTTGGACTCTGCGTTGAATCTTTTTTTCTTTGTGCTCTAGCTTAAATAAAGTGAAATTTAATTTATCTGAATTATTCTCTCTGCATTCAATTCACACTAATAACATTTGAGATCATCCATGGTCACTATCTAGGAAGTTCAGAACTGTGAAACCTGTATATAGACCTCTGAATGGAGTGAAGAAATGTTTTTTTTTTAATGCTGAATATGTTACTCATTGCGGATATAATCGCTAGTGATATTCGTTTGCCTCGCTTTGAAAGGTCAACAAGGAATCTAAACAAGGAATCTCAAAAGATCACGACGTTTTTAAAGTCGAAATCATTCATTTCTTTGGCTACCACAACTAATTATTTGATGATGATTTGCAAGTAATGCAAATGTTGCTTTATTAGCAGAATTGTCTAGATGTTCATTCTTCAACGACTCGTTCAAAGTCAACATGAATTGTGGTCTTTCCATGAAGGTTACTCGAGCAGGTTACTCTGTATGTTAATGAGAATGAAGATCGGTGTGCGCAGAACGAGGTGTTAATAACTAGGTCACGTAGCGGAGTCAGCTCCTTTGAGATCGTTTACCGCACTCAAATGGGGATGTAATTGTCCTGCGCATAACCCTGCGCAGAGAACGGAAAATCGGTCCGTCTCGGCACTTGAACAGCTTCATGAACGTGATGCCCAACATCGAGTCAAGGACATAATCCGTTCGGTGTTTGTTTGATCCAGAAATACTGAAAAGATGTTTTTAGATCAATCGCAGTCTGCATAATAATAAATACAAAGCGTGAGGTTTTTTTTGCTCCGCTTGCGATTATATTGTATAAAGCGACAGCCGGAAAGGACGTACACTTATGTTTTTGTCTCCCCCCCCCCCCCCCGTCTTTACTCTTTTTTTCCATGAGCATATCCCAGATCGATTGTGATCAGTTAGCTGCGTGAGAAAAAGGAACATTTGGAGGAAACAGTGAGTTGTTAGGATACACGGAAGTTGCGCTTTCTTTCTCTTTTGCCCCCTTGAAAAGATTCAGCGATCATTTACAATCAGTATCATAACCACGATTGTGTGCGTTTGTACAGACTGGGTCAATAGAGCCATTCTGGCCTTGGCAGATTCAGATATTCAGATGAATGTCAAGGCTTAAATATCCGACTATATTTTTTTTTAGATACCACAGGTATGCATCTTTTATTGTGTCTCGTTCAGCGCGCTCTATTTCGAATGCTGAGGCTTTTGACTAATATCTGAATCGGTGGTTATTTTTTTAAAGGACTTCTAGACGTGTACCTGTCTAGATATCATATGATTATAGCAAAGTAAGGCACGCATTAGGAAGTTTGAATTGAATTACATTGAATATTATTCTTCTGAATGTAATATACACATTTTACAAATGATATTACAAGGTGTAAATGGTAAAAGTATGACATTTCCTTTAAAGCTATTCTGAAATTGATGGAAAACACATTAAAAATGCATTGTCAATCTATTTTTCTTTTCTCTCGAATTGTACCAATACATGCCTGGCTTGAACATCGCCCAGATATATGATTTGGTTGTAATGCTTAGACAACATTTATAAACAAAATCACATGTCCTTTCACCTCCTCCCCCATCATTCCTGTAATAAGATACTATCAAAAGCTTATTGAAACAAACCCGTATAAATATTTATTTCTTCTGCGCGAGGTCGGTGATCACGTCTTCAAAAATCTCAACTCATACGTTGCCAAAGTGAATACATAAACACAATGAGGAGATAAAAACGGGTAGAGTACAATGACACGTTGAACTGCGCACCTTCCGCTATTGTGAATTATGAATGAAAACAATCCGCATCTTGTACATGTTGTAATACTTCTATATCAGCGGGTTTATTTTCACCATAGAAGAGTAAGTGTGACCGAAAGTTTGATTGTTTTGAAATCATTATCCAAACGTAGGAAACGTAGATATCGTAATTTGCGGAACAATGGCATCTCTAACGATGAGTTATCATAATGATAAGAATATTTATCTCTGGAGAAGTGCTTTTTAGTTCAAGATTATTTCGTTCACTTTTATGTATTCCAACCAAGAGTTCGTACGAGCACTATGTATCGGCGTAACATGGGCTAATAAGTAAGAAATACAGGTTAGAGGTTACACTCGTCGTCAGCGGTCAACATGTGATACAAGGATGAGTACATAATCGTTACATATATTGTTTATCTGAGTAATCTATATATTTTTGCCTTGATCACACGATTTCAAATGTGAATGAACCTGTCACATCATGAAATCCTTGTCATGCTTACAACCATCACATGGAATCACATGGGTACTGAGGCTCTTATCAATGGATTGCTATTTTTATGAATGATTTTGATTTTATGTCAAATAATCATTCACAATACTTGAATATCGAGATTAAAAAAAAAAACAGCAATGGCAATGCTTCAGAAGGATAACCCAGGAGCAACATCATGTAGATATATTGCAGAAATCGCATTCTTAAAGGATCAGATAAAGGCAACGTCAAGCTTTTAATCGTCGTATTACCACGGACTCATCCATCACTGAGTAATAAATCAATTGTCTTGTCACATATTGGTGCTGAGGGTGTTAAGGACGCTGGAGTCACGTACAGTGCATCGATCTTTTCTTCAGTGTTATAAGATGGGAAAAAATAATGATAATCAACATAATTGTAAAAACGACTTGGAGATTGTCAGTGGGTGACAGGGCGCTAACCTCGCTTGATTCCTGTCATTCTACTAAATATGCTATATATCTCGACATGTAGTTTGTTCTTATTGACAGAATGTCTGCTATTTTGTTTAATAATAGATAATCTCATATCTCTTCCACGAGTTGACAACGGACCGTCACCCGACCCATATTACCACACGTAAGCATCTGTTGATGGTGCTTAATTCTGAGAGAGAGTGAGAGAAAGAGAGAAGGGTGGTTGAAGGAGAGTTGAAGGGAGGGCGATGAGAGGGAGTGATGAGGGAGGAAGGGGAGAAGATAGCAAGAGCGATAGGAGAGGGGGAGGGAGATAGAGGAGGGGAGTATAGAAGAGAGGGGAGTAAGAAAGAACGAGAGGGTTAGAGAGAGAGGAGGGCAGAAGGAAAGAGTGAGAGCGGGGGGTCGGGGTGGGAGGGGGAAGGGGTGCGAGAGAGAAGAGTGATGTAGATTTATAGAGAGACAGAACAAACAAGAACTGGAAACATATATGAAGAGAAAAGTGGAGAGAGGGAGGAGAGGGAGATGAAGAGAGAGGAGGAGGAAAGGGGAAAGAGAGAGAAAGAGAGAGAGAGAGAGAGAGAGAGAGAGAGAGAGAGAGAGAGAGAGGGGGGGGGGTAGGGTAGAAGGAGAGAGGGAGATAGAAAGAAAGAAAGAGCAAGTGGGAGAGGGAGAGAGAAAGAGAGTATGAATGGTGCAGAACATATATGGTGCAGAGATATGGAGACAGTGGTGGTGACGAGAACTCCGCGGCATTATGAAGCAAAACTGTGTTATAAATGATTTCCCGCTACGGTAACGCTAAATACGACTAATTATGGCCCGTTAAAGAGATGAAGTGAGAAAAGTTACAGAAGAGAAAAAAAAAATGGATAGATTAGTTTTTATTTGTATCTGATATATATATCTTTTATGAATATGCTCGGAATTACAACCGGTAAAGTTTGATGGTATAAAGATAAAGGAAAAGGATGGAAATGGAAATGTGTTGAGCTAGTAACAATAAGTTAAACAGAACAGGGAGGAAACAAGTAGAAATTTGTTTTCAGCTTTGTACCTTTTGCATCTAGCTATTAATTTCTTACTTGTCTAATCTGTGACATTATTTGTATTAATGAAGATTATGGTATGTAGATAGAGTAGCGATTGTAACCCCAACCTATTTAATAGGCTATATCTGTATTAAATGACTCCTTATATTTAACTTACGTTATATCTGCCATTTGTCATTCATGAATTAATGTGCCAACAACGTTCAAACCGAAGTGAATTTGTTCGCATTGACAGATTATGAGAGGTTATATCACGTTGATTAACCGGGTGCATATCCCTTTGTTGATTCAATAATACCCGACCTACATAACTGAACATGATTATCTGTGAGTATTGGTTATCTTCAGCATAGTGAGAAAAAAGCTGGAGAGAATGTGTGAGAAACAGATAGAGAGACAGGCAAAAGAAATAGACAAAGAAATAGATAGAGGGAGTGTGTAGCGGGGGTGATGCAGTCAAAGAGAGAGAGAGAAAGAGAGAGAGAGAGAGGGAGAGAGCGGGGGAGAGAGAGAAAGAGAGAGAGAAAGAGAGAAAGAGAGGGAGAGAGATAGAGAGAGAGAGAGAGAGGGAGAGAGAGGGAGAGAGGGAGAGAGAAGGAGAGAGAGAGGGAGAGAGAGAAAGAAAGAGAGAGAAAGAGAGGGAGAGAGATAGAGAGAGAGAGAGGGGGGGGGGGGGGGGGGAGAGCGTGGAAGCGAAAAGGATAATGGGAGGATGAGGTAGCGATGGTGATGGTGGTGATGGTAATGGCGATGATGGTGATAACAATGCTGCGGCGCAATGGAGCAAAATTGCAAAGTATGCTTTCCCGCTTTACACTAATAATTATGATACTACCAAGACTACCGTCACGTGGTCAGAAAAAGCAAGAAAAAGGAAGAAAAGGTGTGTCCAATATCATGAACGTAGTAAGTTTTGCAAGAAACCAACATTTCCTTTCTTCTAATCTATCACATTTCTTGTATCAATATAAACGATGGTGCGTAGCTGTTGTAACCCCGACCTACATAACATATTTGTATAAGATGACTCTTCAATTTGTCATCTATCTTGTGTCTTTCATTCAGAATGTGTAACGTTATGTCCCCTTCGCAAATCTATCGCTCTGTTGATTTAATGATTCCATGACCCGACACACATATCGGAACATGAGTGACGGTAAGTGTGTGATATAGAGTACCAGAGTGGTGTCGCCATGTATGTATTGTTATGCAGGTTTCTGGCTCTAAACAACATCACTCAAGTTGTAGTCTCACTGGATCGACCTTGTCTAGTTGTCTAGTGGGCTAGTGTCGGGCACTTTCAATGGCAATGCCCGCTATGATCACCACTATTTGCGGAAACAGAAGAACAGCGATGCAGAAAGTTAAATAGGAGAAGTGAGATAGAGAGAGAGAGAGGGAGAGAGAGAGAGAGAGAGAGAGAGAGAGAGAGAGAGAGAGAGAGAGAGAGAGAGAAAAGAGAGAGAGAAAGAGAGAGAGAGAGAAAAAAAGATAGAGAGAAAGGGAGAGTGAAAGAGAGAGAGAAAGATAGATAGAGAGAGAGAGAGAAAAAGAGAGAGAGAAAGAGAGAGAGAGAGAAAGAGAGAGAGAAAGATAGAGAGAAAGAGAGAGTGAAAGAGAGAGAGAAAGATAGATAGAGAGAGAGAGAGAGAGAGAGAGAGAGAGAGAGAGAGAGAGAAGAGGAGAATGAGAGGATGGTTGTGTTCGTGGTCGTCATAACGAGTTGGTCCATGGATGGTCTTTGCTGTCGTGTTATTTTTTTTTTTTTGGCTACATTTATTGAATAATACATACAGTTACAAGGTAACCGTGGTAACAATGAGTGTGTGTTTGTTTTAACCCGCCAGGTCTATAAATGTAAATAAATGTCTGTCGCGTTCAGAGAGTGCACTGGAGGTGTAAGTACATATTAAGCACGTGTGATAACAGGGCACGTTTGAACCAATAACCATAACCTCTCTGTTCTACTCGAAATGATCTGTCAATGGTTGTGATCCTCGGCATGCCACTAACTCGCGACTGTTCCAGACCCGACCTATATATCATAATTGATAAGATTGGATTGTCTTACGATGTCGGTTATCATACTTCTGCCAATCAGTCGCTATCAGTGTTTTGTAATTTGTGGACATGTTTTGTGAAAGACATACATGTCTGTCAGCCTATTTAGATTCAATATGCTCTTCACCGAAACGTGACCTTTATTCTTAATTACCAAGACATTGAAAGGTGTATTTACTTTAGACCTAAGAGGAGTTCTGTCTTACCCTGTCCTCTTATAGACAACAACTACAATCAGGCATTAGAAAGGCATATGACAGAGAGAAGATGAAAGGGCGTTATAGAGGGAGAGGGGATGAGCGGGGGGGGGGGGGGGGGGGGGTTGGTGAAGACAGAGAAAGCGTTTCCGAAAACTGATTTCCCAAATTTCCCAAATTTCCCCAATATCAAACTAACAATTCCACGATGACAGTTGTGTGATAATCTACTTGGGAAACCTGCTGAACAAATACTACGCAATTCATATATAGAGATGAACATGGGTCTGTCTACAGTGATATTTGTTGGCACAACTGAATCATTTGAAATTATGACCACCTTGCACCACCAAAATATTGAATATTGAGTGTTGAATTTCCTCCAAAATAACTTTTATGTTCATCATTATATATTTCTAACTAAGTCTGTACATATTTGCCATATCACGTTGGTAACGGGACAGACGAGTGTATTTCAAACTCGTCGGTTCCGTTGCCAACGTGCTGTGGCAAATTTGTACAAATTTGTAATTTTCTGAAGCGTACAAAAGCTTATAAAGTGCAAATCAATACATTTCTTTGATATCTTATTGTTATTGGCTGGTCTATTTAAGAGAAAAAAAATAATTGGAATTTAAGACATTTGTACAAATGTTATGGTAAATGAACAGAAATGTACTCATTACTATGGACAGGCCCACATATAGATTAGGTCGGGCTACAAACAATCGGCTGTCAGGGCCTATTTGCAATAATTATGCAGAAACCTCGACTGATCCAGCTCTCCGTCAACATGACAAAGGTTGTTGTAGTCATTACCTCTGTACATTCTCTTTCAGTAATATCACAGCATT
>OZ022585.1:20200021-20207521 GCA_963669155.1 Arbacia lixula
AGAGAGAGAGAAGAGGAGAATGAGAAGATAATTGTTATGGTGATCGTCATAAAGAGTTGGTCCATGGATCTGCTGTCGTGTCATTTATATTTTAATACCAATATTTTTATTTTACATTTATTGAAATAATACATACAGTTATAAGGTAACCGTGGTAACGATGAGTTGTGAGTGTTTGTGTGTGTTTCTTATAACCCGCCAGGTCTATGTCTGTCGCGTTCAGAGAAAACACTGGAGGTGTAAGTACATATTAAGCACGTGTGATAACATGGCACGTTTGAACCAATAACCATGACCTCTCTGTTCTACTCGAAATGATCTGTCAATGGTTGTGATCCTCGGCATGCCACTAACTCGCGACTGTTCCAGACCCGACCTATATATCATGATTGATAAGATTGGATTGTCTTACGATGTCGGTTATCATACTTCTGCCAATCAATCGCTATCAGTGTTTTGTAATTTGTGGACATGTTTTGTGAAAGACATACATGTCTGTCAGCCTATTTAGATTCAATATGCTCTTCACCGAAACGTGACCTTTATTCTTAATTACCAAGACATTGAAAGGTGTATTTACTTTAGACCTAAGAGGAGTTCTGTTTTACCCTGTCTTCTTATAGACAACAACCTCAATCAGGAATTAGAAATATGAAAGAGGGAAGATGAAAGGGTGTTATAGAGGGGGAGAGAATGAGCGGGGGGGAGGGGTGAAGACAGAGAAGGCGTTTACGAAAACTGATTTCCGTGATTTCCCAAATTTCCCCAATATCAAACTAGCAATTCCATGATGACAGTTGTGTGATAATCTACTTGGGGAACCTGTTGAACAAATACTACGCAATTCATATAGAGAGATGAACATGGGTCTGTCTACAGTGATATTTGTTGGCACAACTGAATCATTTGAAATTATGACCACCTTGCACCACCAAAATATTGAATATTGAGTGTTGAATTTCCTCCAAAATAACTTGTATGTTCATCATTTTATATTTCTAAACTAAGCCTGTACATATTTGCCATATCACGTTGGTAACGGGACAGACGAGTGTATTTCGAATTCGTCTGTCCCGTTGCCAACGTGCTGTGGCAAATTTGTACAGGGCAAATTTTCTGAAGCGTACAAAAGCTTATAAAGTGCAAATCAATACATTTCTTTGATATTTTATTGTTATTGGCTGGTTTATTTCAGAGGAAAACATCATTGGAATTCAAGAGATTTGTACAAATGTTATAGTAAATGAACAGAAATGTACTCATTACTGTGGACAGGCCCACATATAGATTAGGTCGGTCTACAAACCAGGGCCTATTTGCAATATACAGAAACCTCGAGTGATCCAGCTCCTTACCTCTGTACATTCCTTTTAGTAATATCACAGCATTTGGTGGTATTGGTCAATTACGCGTCAGTTTGAGGACGTGGCCTGTTGTGCTTTTGTCCGATGAGAGAGTTTCATTGGCTGTTTTAAGTTTTACTTGTTCTCGATGGCGTCACAAAGAAACGAACTTTCGTCACAACCACTATCAATGTCACTGCTCTCATTTTCATCTTGTCACAGAGCCCCCCCCCCCCCCCGCCGCACACATAAATCCAGCACCACATCCTCAAACTCACCTACCGCCCCCCCCCCCCACCCCCCCCCACCCCCCCCCAGCCCCCCCCCCCCCCCCCCCCCCCCCCCCCCTCTGTTCTTCTCTTTCAGCAAATAGTGGTGATCACAGCGGGTATTGAAAGTGCCCGACACTAGCCCACTAGACAATGTCGATCCTGTGAGACTATAACTGGAGTGATGTTGTTTAGAGCCAGAAACCTGCATAACAATGCATACATGGCGACACCACTCTGGTACTCTATATCATACACTTACCGTCACTCATGTTCCGATATGTGTGTCGGGTCATGGAATCATTAAATCAACAGAGCGATAGGTTTGCGGATGGGACATAACGTTACACATTCTGAATGAATGACAAAAGATTGATGAAAAATTGAAGAGTCATCTTATACAAACATGTTATGTAGGTCGGGGTTACAACAGCTACGCACCATTGTCTATAGTGATGCAAGAAATGTGACAGATTAGACGATAGAAATGATAGATTTTTGCAAAACTTACCTCGTTCATGACATTGGACACACCTTTTCTTCTTTTGTGTTTCTCTTTCTGATCACGTGACGGTAGTCATGGTAGTATAATAATTATTAGTGTAAAGCAGGAAAGCATCTTTTGCAATTTTGCTCTGTCGCTCTGTCCCGCTACATATCTCCCCCATCTCCATTTACCCATGTAACCAACACTGATGGTATACCACCATTGAATCACCAAGGCGATATCAAAGTCTCTTTCAACATGCTCAAGGTGACATCACGCCAGACGTTCTGTCAATAAAACGAAATGTTATTACACTGTTTCCGCATTAATTCATGAAAACGTGCTCATGTCAATCAAAGAGTCATGTTAAGCACATGTGGTTTAGTATGTAGGTCGTGTTTGCAACCTTTTTGCGTTTCGGGCAAAGTACAGCTCTTTGTGCTTTGTTTGAACATCTTGTTCAAAAATGCTTCCTTATGATGAATGTCGAGTTAAGTTTAAAGGCGTATATTGGTACGAGACAACTCAGCCATGCTTTTGCCGTTATTGAACATACTATGAACACCAGCGGAGTGAAAACGATACAGAGAAAGATGGGGAAAGGAGAAAGATTAATGAAGATTTAAAGTGGTATGAAATAAATCATGTATTGGCAGATGTATTGTGCAGATACCCGCTATCAGGTGCATTATAAGATGTTAAATGCATAATCCAAACGTACATGCTCGGATCATCGCCATCGATAGTCGTCCTACCTGTATTAGAACTGAGGTTAAGCTTGTCATCATTTCGAGAAATTCACCCTCGATTCTCAGATTCATGACGAGAATTAAGGGAACCCTTAAGCTAAACAGGGAGTAGTGACGGGGACAACAACGGGCTAACCACAGGGTTCAATATTGGAGAAGTGTGTTGAAATGTGCCGCTTCCATCAGACTTCCCCCCGTCAATGGTAATCGTACACGCTTTACTGCAAACGTTAAAGGGGAGATCGGAAACTGGGCTCGCTTGTATATATGTGTGTATGTGTGTGTGTGTGTGTGTGTGTGTGTGTGTGTGTGTTTATGTGTGTGTGTGCCATCCGCATGGCACAATACACTGTGATATCTTGAAAGACCAATGAACCAGGTATTCGTTGAATCACTCATACATTTTATCGAAACAGATGCACACACACACACACACACACACACACACACACACACACATACCATACACTACATATAAGATTAGAAGAGGTTGCGATGGCGATGAAGGAGAATAGTAAAGTATCCTTCTCCAGCTTATTTATCATTTTCTTTTTACCACATACTTGAATACAAAGGTATAAACACACTAAGACGATTTGTTCTTCCAATCATTAAATCATTTCGATAAATGTTATTATTGTGTCGTTGTATTGTTGAAGAATCCCACAATGAATCTTTTAAGTCCGCACTAACGCGCACAAACAGACATGCACATACATCTGCTAGAATCGTTTTCCTTTCAACTCCATGGTGATAATTTATTTTTACACAAAAACATTTTCAGAAGGATGTGCGTGGAAGTTTGTTGTTAATCTAAATGAAATCATTTCGGGTTTTGTGCATCTGACATTTCGTGGTGATTTATGACATCATATGTGTCATCTGCAATGATGACCGGTGTCTATGGAATTGGGAGAGTGTATATGCGCAAATTTCATGAATATGGCGCCTCAATGCACTCGCCGTGGCGCCCTTTTAAGCACCACGTGACCACACAAAGCGGCGCCACGCATGAATTACGCAAGCAGGCGCGCGCAAATGCTAGTTCTTTTCGTCTTGTTCTCGTTTCAAATATACTTAAGGCATTTGATGAGTGATACATTGAAATGCTTATCGAGGGAACGAAATATACATAAGTATGTAATCAGCAAGCAAAAGTAATACTTTTTATTTTTTATTCTGTTTTTCGTTTCAATTATTAAGCTCGATGTGCTTTACAAGTATGATGTGTATTCTAAGCCGTATTAAGTTGCAGTTGAAGAATTTGACGGTATTTTGGAATTCTTGTGATAACTGCGATATTTTGTTTGATACGAGTACATGTTGAGTAGGGATCTGGGTTGTGATGATACAGTTCCTTTAAAGCAAGCCGGTCGTTAAATCGTGCGTCTGACCCGGGACGATTCGTCACTCAACTGGCTCAACACGTTGACTTACATTCGTGCCCGCGTTCTGCGTGTCACATCGTGATTCTTCTCTCTCACTCTCTCTCTCTCTCTCTCTCTCTCTCTCTCTCTCTCTGTCACACACACACACACTCTCTCTCTCTCTACTGTTTCTCTCTTTGTTTGTCCCTTCTCAATCCGTGTTGTTACCCTTTCTTTTTTTCCGTCTGGCGTTCTTTTTAATGTTGCTTATTCCTATAGTATGTCTCGTGTTGTATATCTATATCTTTATAGATAATTTCTTTCTCCCTCCGAGTTGATTATTTTTGTTTTATAACCCCCCCCCCCCTCTTTCCATCAATTTTCCATTCCTCTCCCTTCTTCCGTTTCTCCTTCACCATGTTCACGCTCTGTCTCTACTTCCCAATCTCCCTTCCCTCTCCTTCGCCGCCCCCCTCTCCCCTCTCTCTCTCTCTCTCTCTCTCTCTCTCTCCCTCTGTTTTCCCCACGAACTGACCAGACGAGGGTCCGAAGTGACGCCGAGGCTCAATAGATTCCTGGTACGAGTCCGCTTTGATTACAGCCAAAAGTCATGACATTGTCTTGGCCGTAGTTTTTCGCCGAAAAATCCAAGGGGTCCCGCGAGCTCCCCTTCCATGCCCTCTGTCATCACTGGGTTCTGAATTCCAGCCAGCTCGGGGTCAGTTTTGTCTAAATGATGCGGATCTATTCGATCTAGGGCAGGCCGAAATCTAGCAGGGATCTAGGTGTGCGCGGGTTAGCGGTCAACCTGTCGGCAGGCCAGCTATGGCCATCAAGGCAACTTCCCTTTCAGGTCTGAGTAGAACAATCGTGCAGAAGTATCAGGGATTTTAATACTTTACGTGCCATATGACTATCGTATAGCTATCACCAGCAATGCACGCAAGCCCCATTCGGAACGATGAGTTCTTCTAATGAGAAGACAATACTTTTGTTGGTCATTAGGCATGCACGTTGCAATTAACGTGGTTCTTTCATTGTTTTGTACTGAGAAGGTTAAGCTCACACAATTATTTCTCACAACTTTTTTCGTGCTATACTTATATTATATCTTCATAATCTTCACTTCGCTGCTCCGTTGTATTTGTCCGTTGTCCGTTGTATATTTACCCCCCCTCTTTGTAAAATTAATGTTTTGCTTCTCCTAACCAATGGTTGTTCGGTACCCCCCACACGGATGTGTTATGCACTAGGTGTATGGAATTAACAGTTTACCTCGAAATACACGAGAATGCACGGTCCCATTGTGTTTTCCTTTCATCTTCAGATTGGGAGAATTATAATTTTTTGAGCGTTTTTGAACGTGCGTGAACAGATACGAGAGATGTACTTTGCATCTTAAAGGGCATATACTGTACTGGGAAGGCAAAAAAGCCTTCAAAAGGTAAATGTTAGCAATATTCTTGCCAATAGTCTTATATTAATGTATTTTTCATTTTAGAAGCTTGCTGAAAGTTATTTGCCCTCAAATAATGTACATTTGGAGTAATGAGTGATTAAATCACAAATCCTCAAAACGTTCCCGAACATTTTGAGGACTTAATCATTAATCATTAATTCCTCCAAATCTGGATCATTTAAGGGCAAATAACTTTCAGCAAGCTTCTAAAATGGACAATACATTAATATAAGACTATTGGCAAGAATATTGCTAACAATTACCTTTTGAAGGCTTTTTTGCCTTCCCAGTACAGTATATGCCCTTTAAGCTACCTGACTTGGCTTTCAGGCTGTTTGACATTTCTGATCCAAACTGAATAATAGCGTCTAATATGCTATGACGAATCACTGTATTATTCTCCTTTTTTATCAGTATATAGGGAGCTTGGGAAGAAAGCGAGAGTGATTAGTCTACTGCAGCCAGACCCATTTATTGATAGTTTAGTTTTGAAATGCCCGACCGCCTGGAAAACAGACTAACACATTCACGCGCATGCGCGTGAGAGGAACCCAAGTCAAAGGCGTCCATTCATAAATTCGAGTCGTTTTCACAGACTGGAAGACGGGGTCAAGGATAAGACGGACACGCAGTTGACCTTGTTTCGTTATGTAGGTCGGGGGTTGAACAGCCTTGGGATAGATGGAGATGCAAGGGAGAAATAAAGATTGAAAAAAAAACACTTGCAAACGCTAACCCATATTTCCTGTATATAACCATAACAATAAAATATTCACCACAATATACGCTGTTGGCACCTATTCATAGAAATCAATAGCGTATAATTCTTTCAAAGTCAGACTGGGAGATTTTATCAAAGGGGGAAAGTGTTGACGGAGATATCTATGGAAGGAATGCGTCGTATCCTTGTTTGTGATGAATTAAACCGTATGAGTAGGCGATGGTGAGAAAGAGGTCAACTTTTGCGCAATCTCCTTTGTGGCCCATCCGTATAAAGCCACGGAATCCCTTTCCACGAAAATCTTAGTCATTACAGTATTGCATTGAATAACGCCCGCCTTGGAATGGGAGCGAATTGTTTATTACGCTTTTTTTTTACCCATAAAGCTATCTCTTTCATGTAGTAAACCACATATTATTTTTCACGAGTATTACACACAAATGCCATAGAGCTGCAGTTTGTCTGGAACTCAGAGGGTAATTCTGATTTTTTTTTTCTTTTTACGTACGACAGAAGATTACCGTAGAAACTTGACCAAAATCATTTTTGCATATTTCAGCTCTGTCGGCAGACGGGTTGATTAAGCGAAGCCAGTTAAACTCGGTCACAGGTCATGACCTCCTTTTTTTTTAGGGGGGGGGGGGGGGGCGTGTATGAAATCGTTTTCCCGCCGACCAGTATCCTTTTTGTAGATGTCATGAAATAAAATGGCGATGTGACCGGCGGGAAAACCGGCGGGAAAACAATTCAAAGAGTTCTGTAAAGCAAGCTCTCACGTTCTCAGAAGACGACCCTGTTGTTAAATAAAGCGGAATTATGATAATGTGGCATTAAGTTGTAATTATCTTTCAGAGTTGGTAGGAATCCTTCAGGAGCATGTACGATCAGGCGAGAAGTGTTTGCTGCTAATGTTAGTCAGCGTCATCCTTTTATCTTGCCCTTTATGGCATACTCCCCCCTCCAACGGAACATGAGCCCACTCTGGCATTCACAAATTATATAATGTAACTATTTCTTCTTCTTTTTTGCCGCGACGGCAAACACGACGGCAAACACTGGTGTCCAACCGTCAGTGGCGAGCGGAAGCGTCAATTTTTTGTGTATG
>OZ022585.1:20212521-20290021 GCA_963669155.1 Arbacia lixula
CATGAATGGGGAATGCTTTTGACATTCATTAGCACGCTTGAGTATCCATACAAATGTTTGAATAATATGCTCGAGTTGCTCATCCTTCCTAACACCTCCCTAGTGCAACCAAGCTGTATTCACTGTCTCAAGAAAAATGTCAGAAAGAACCAATTTAATCAAAAGGAACGCACACCTACTACTTATTTATTTATTTATTTATTTACTCAGTTTTATTTAAACAGGGTAGCCCTTTCAGTTAAAAAAAAAACCTGCTCTACCAAGGGGCCCTGCACAATAAAAATCACATTTCATATGAACAAATCAAATACAATAAAAAGTAATCATAATACATAGAAACAAGATAAATACAATAACAAACATTCATGGTACATATAAACAAGATAAATACAGTAATAAAATAGTAAAATTAAACCGTATGAAAGAGGAGCAAAATGAATATCTCATATCGATAATGTCTGTAGTATAAATGGAATTCTGTAAATGTAGTATATTGGATATATAAATATGTTGCATTAAGAGTAATCAAAAGACAAAAGTTTGCACTGTTTTTTTGAATAAAGAGAGGGAAGTCATCGCGCGTATGTGTGGCGACAAATCATTCCATAAAATCGAACCCACATAATGAAGGGATTTCTTGTAGTGTTCTGTATGTGGTCTATTAATTTTGAGAGGGCAAGAAATAGCATGTCTTGTTTTAAAGTTAATTTCACGAAAAGTGACTACGTTGTTTAGAAACCCAGGTACCAAACCATTCATTATTTTAAACATAATAACATGATACTGGTATTGCCGTCTTTGTGTAATTGATTGCTAATTCAGCTTGGAGAGAATCTCTTCATGGGGAGTCAAAAAATCCGCATGTAATACAAGTCAAGCGTATCGGTTTTACAATATTTGTATTTTATACATATTACATTGTGTACTTTTGCCCCAAATAACAATACCATAATCAATATGCGGCAAGATCAATCCATTTTATAACATCACTAAAATATTATGGGGAAGATTCGATTTGATATGCCTGATATATCCAATTATTCTCGATACTTTACTGAAAAGTTTTGTCAATATGCTTATTCCAATTAAAACACTCATCTAATATGAGTCCCAAATATTTAAACTCATGTACCTGTTCAATGGCTTCACCTGTGAATAGGCCGAAAGCCTGAAATAATGCCCTGAAAAGATACACATTGTTGCCGACCAAAAATAGTTCTTAAACCAGTCCAATTGTGTATCATTAATGCCATATCTTGATAGTTTATCAAGTAAAATATTATGCGAAACAGAGTCATAGGCTCTTTTAAAGTCTAAAAACAAGCCATCCGTGGCATACCCCTCATCAATATTTTGCGAAATGTATTCATTTAAATCTATTAATGCTGTTGTAGTTGAATGTAATGGCCGGAAACCTGATTGACAATTGCTCAGTAGCTTATTCGAAACGACGTAATCATCAAGTTGTACATGAATAGCCTTTTCAAGTATTTTCATCAGGTGGCTTAAAATTGAAATGGGTCTATAATAACCGATTTCATCTTTCTTCCCACTTTTGAATATTGGGGTCACTTTAGCCTTTTTCCAGTCAGCTGGAATGATTGTTGAATGAAGGGATAAATTGAATAAAAATGTCAGTGGTTTTTAAATGAATGGTACAGCGGTTTTTAACAAATACGGATGTAAATCATCGAGGCCACTTGAATTATGGCTGTCGAGTTTTAACATTTTTTCTTAACATGACCTTCTTGTCCTCAAATGTAAACGACGTGTCGCTAAAATGGGCCGGGTTTACTGAACCATGCCACTCCTTCGCCGCTCCCCGATTAAAGAAACAATTGAATTCATTAGAGATTACCAGAGCATCAGTAACAATGACACCATCGTTACGAAATGCAACACATTGACTCTTTGTATTCTTAGACAACAATCGTTCTAAGGTTTTCCACGTTTTACCACGATGACCTGTATGTTCAGAAAACTCATAAAAAAATACTTTTTGAAATATTTGTTGAGGTTATTTACTTTATTTCGCATTGTTTGATATTCCTCCCAAAAGTGTAAATCCTTGGTTTTACTAAATGTATCCTTAAGATAATCTCGTTGACGCGCTAAACGTATATACTCTTCAGTTACCCATGGTGCTCCAACCGACTTTTTCCTGACAGATATATAAGGTGCATATTTATCACATAATTGTAAAAAGGTTCGCTGAAAATACTGCCACACAGATTCAACATCAGTATTTTCATAAATATATTCCCATGATAAACGTTTACCTTCTCTTACAAATTCATCGGCGCAAAACTTACGAAATGACCTACAGTGACTAACAATAGGTTTCCTATAAACAGATGACTCTTTTAAATTGATACACACAAGAGAACGATCACTAATTCCGAGAGAAATCACGCCCTTTCCGGTACAATGTTTTGCCTTGGGGAAATGAGATGAAATCAATACCAGTCCTGCTATTGGGTGTAATTCTAGTCGGGCAGTGAATTACCTGATCTAACTGAAACATAGTACACAAATCAAGAACATTCTGGCTCAAACTGTTTCTTTTGGCCATATCACAATTGAAATCTCATAAAATCACAATGTTATTAGAGATTAAGTTCACATTTTCAATATTTGTTTCCAGCTTAACAAAGAAGTCGGCAGGGGAGTTTGGGTGCGATAGGTTGTGCAAATAAATAAAGGACTTGCATTTTTTATTTTCAGTTCTATCCAAAGCAATTCAAGATCACCATTTTCAAGGTCTGATCTACGTATGTATGAAAGCGATGTTTTAATATAAGAACAAACTCCTCCACCTTAAGAATTTCTGTCTTTTCTTTCTAGTTCGTATCCGTCAATAGATAAATTACTACACACTTCGTCCTCTAACCATGATTCAGATATTGTAAATACATCAAATCGGCTCAGCTGCAGATAATGCAAAATATGATTTATTTTACTACGTAAACTCCGAAAATTTCGATGAGAAATATTTAGACCATTATTCTGATTACAAAAGATTTCTTTAAAAAAAAAAAGGTCGCTGAGGCAGTATTAGAGCTGTATCCTCTATGTACCCCCCCCCCCCTCCCCGCTCAAAAGGGGAAATTGATTAGGACTAGTATTGCTATTTCGTTAATAAAAAGTGAGACACCGTGTCTTACGTGATAACAACATGTCTAGACTCGTGAGACGTGATACCTTGCATCGCATGATATTTATCCAAGATTACGTGGATTTTTCAGTTTGTCCCCCGTTCACGCACGTTCGCGCAGTGCACTCAACTGATATTTCTTTGGCACGCAAAGTGGAAATACTCGCAGTACCATCATAAAATGTAAAATAAGTATATTTGCTTTCCCTGGCTCGGTACTACGAGAGTTAATCGCCGAAATGCGTCCAAGGTCATTGAGCTCTTCCTTTCTTGGTTACTGAGAGCGTTCAAAAGAAGACAGTGACAAATCACTATCAGTTCAGTTAGTAACGGTTTCAGATTGTGCCCAGTATTCCCTATATCTACGTAGAAGCACAGCATAGAACATAACGACATTATATTAAAGGGAGATTCCACCCTGAAGTTAAGTTGGTTTTGATAAAAGGAGACACATGAAAGAAACATAATCAGTGAAGGTTCGGCGAAAATCCGACAAAGAATAAGAAAGTCGTGATCTTTTAAATCCTTAATTTTTTGACGTCACATGCGAGGTGCTCTCCCATGTTGTGTGCTGTATGATTCTATGAATTGCTCTTTTTATGTTTTTGATGAAGGAATATATTTTTTTTCTCATAGAGGTATATGTGAAACCGTTTGTTCAACAATATATCAAATGCATAGTTAAACTGATGCATATCTTTTTGAGAAAATTGACATTTTCAAAAAAGAAAATAGTCCAACGGATAGGTCACCCTAAAAACACATCAGTGAAGGTTTAACGAAAATCCGTCAAAGGATAAGAAAGTTACGATCTTTTGAAATTTCGATTTTGTGACGTCACGTGCGAGGTGCTCTCCCATATGTTGTGCGCTGTATGATGCCATAAATTGCCCCTTTTTTGTGTTTGATGGAGGAATATATATTTTTCATAGAGTTATGTGTGTACAGATATGTTTATGATTATGTATCAAACGCACAGGTAAAAGAATGGGGAAGCACTCGTTATTCCGAAGGTTCGTTTATTCCGAACGTTACGCGACAAATGCTCGGATTAACGAACCCTTTTTCGTTTTCTGACTAACGAGCATCGAGGTATAGGCAATTTACGTGTTTCGGAATTACGAACCTTCGGAATAACGAACCTTCGGAATAACAAACCTTCGGAATATCGAACTGTAACCAAAGAATGTATATATCTTTTGAGAAAAGTGACATTTAAAAAAAAATGTACGTGACGTCACGAAAATCAAAATGTTTAAAAGATCATAACTTTCTTATCCTTTGACGGATTTTCATCAAACCTTCACTCATATGTTTCTTTCACGTGTCTTCTTATATCGTAACTTCTTGGTATACGGATTTACGCTTGATATTTATCGTACGAACGAGAGATCAGTCGCACGATTGATCTATCGATCGTACGATCAATCGTAGCTCTTATGAGCCCCAGATCTATCTCCAACATAGGTCATGTTAATATTCATAGTCTTACATAGATTTTTCTTAAAAAAAAACAAAAGGGTGAAATTGTCACTGTTTCGCCATTCAGACGTTTAAAACGACTGTAATGTATATACATGTTTTGTTTATCATTTGACTTTGTATGCCTAAGGCCTGTACGGGAAATTGAGATTATAATGTAAAACAAATGGGTATAATATCTAAATCATCTTATATTCTTAGTAAACCACAAGATTTGATAGAACAATGAAATACGAACGGGCGTCCTTGAGCTAGGCGATGTTTGATCTCCATCGGTAAAATGACGATTCCGTTGACAAAATGGCTTTGCGGTGGGGACTTTGAATTTGTATTTCAATGTTCAAATGGTGTGCTCCCGTTTTTTTTTAATGAAAAGATGGATAGCTTGTATTGATCCTCACAAAGCTATTTTAACATTCGAGCTGTTTGGAGGCTATTCCAAGCCATCTTAACACTACTAATGTCGAATTCTAATTGTAAGCAAAATTAATGACGGACTTAATAATAGCCTAAGGACTTCACCGTAAACAAAATTAATGACACTAAGTCAGAATTTATCTTAACATTTTATTGACAAAGGGCAAATACTACTTTAGAAACACGAGGCAATCCTAATTGATCTCTTAATGGAAATTCGCTCAGACTGTATCACTGTTCACTGGTTTTATTAGCTCTGGAAACAGTTCATTCGTAAAATGTCACGGGGAGACATCAAATGTCATTCCACATCTTTAAGTCGTTAAGTCCAATACACAACCACCAACACCGCTGTGACCGACAGTGATCGTGTAGGTGTTATTTTTCCCAAGTCATGTTGTCTGTACAGGGCATGTAAAAGTCAACCTCTTTGTTGAAATTAATAAGCCACATTGAAATCAGAGTGTCAGTTAAAGGAAGTGGAAGCTTTTAAGAGATAAAATAAAAGTTCAATGTAATTCCATGAAAAGTGAGCTTGTCGTTCCTATATTCTGAATTATGTTTTGCAATAATACATCATGTGGTGGTTACATATCGTTATATTTTAGACCGGCGAAACAGATCCATCACCTTTTAACTCAAACAACAAGAACTTAGCTCATCTGTCCGCCTAGCACCCCCCCCCCCTCCCCCTTTTCCCGGTAAAAAAATGGCTTATTGATTTTGAGCTTAAGAAAAAAAAGTATGAAAAAAGCAAAATGTTAATTGGGATCTGTTCGTTTTTATATCTCCCTTTTACACATGCAGATTAAGGCGTGATGCACCATCCTCTGCTTGGTGAAAGACTTTCATCCGAGGCGTTTATTCAGGATGGGGGCCAACATTAGCACACCGCCGACTGGAGACATCTCCATATCGCATCGAAGGTCAGTTAAGTCTGAACCAGCCGCCGTGCACGAGCAATTCATCACGAACAATAATGGGACCGCGGGCATCAAGATGACTCCTCCACACAGCATAAGTCTCAAGAGGGACGCGATTCGAGTTGAAGAGAGTTACCACATGGCGTTCGAGAAGGAGAAAGACTTCGTCCTCAATGACAACCACGCCAAGGTCGAGTGGAACAGTCAGGTGCCTCTGATGAATCCCGCCGTTGTGGAGATGCTGGTGGAGAAAATGCGGATGATGAAGATGATGAAGAAAGAGATGGGGAAGATGGGCGCGGAGTCCAAGATGGCGAAAGGAGGGAGGGGCAAGTTGGACCTTGGTCCACAGATTATGCCGGGAGTGCCTGGAACGGGGCCTAACGGAACAATGATCGACGGCAAGATGCAGTCAAATGGACCGACGCCGGCCGGAAACCATGGAAACGAGAGGATGTTCCCAAACGGCCAAAGACATCTACCAGGGAGCCTCGCGCCCAACGGAAGAGCGCCGCCTAACGGTCTCCATCCGCCGAATGGGACGAAACCTGGGATGGGCATGGCGATGCCAAAGGTGATGGGGTGTGCGGAGAACGTGGTCCAAGTCGTGAGACACATGAAAGCTGTCTTTAATTCGGCCGAGATCCAGGAGCTTTGTGACGAGAAGATGGATCCTTCACAACGGAACATCATGTTCAAGATGATGGTAAGACACTCCCCATCTGTATGGTCAGCTTGGGCCTAGGCTTATATTGGAGCTATAAGGCATTTATATCCCACCGCTGCCACCATATATCATTGTTCAATCTACCGCGCTGTATATATGTTAGTGTGTTGAGCAGATCCCCATATTTCTGTCAATTATTCCATGTGGCCTGTTTACAAAATAATATCAACTCTGGCCAATGATAGTGATGTCATTGTTTTTGCAACGCCTCTTATTCCAGAGTACATCGATGAAGTAAACTAATGACAGGAGATGAGGCCTACAGGACGAGATACTTTATTTTTCTTAAGGGATTCCAAGAAAAATAGCTAAGTGAGTAAAGATCAATCAGTAATTTTATATTTTGTCACACGGTTGGTCAGTCAAGCAATCGATTCCTCAACCAGTTGATCCAATAACCGAATCGATCGATTATTTTCTTCCTGCAGCAATGTAAGCTCGCGATGGAGTTCAAAGTGTTGAGCGACATCGGTATGCTCCACCTCGCTCCGCTGATCGCCACTGGTCAGCTCCCTCCACTCATCCAACTCATCTTCATCTGCTACCAAGACGAACCAGATGTAAGCCCCACGATCTCTTCCTTTCCTTTCCTTTCAACTCGTTCGTGCGTGACCAAGGGAAAACCTAGAATATTTTTTTATAATGAGATATCGTAAAATGAAGCGTATGCTCCATTTTTAAATCAGCATAACTTCAACGAAATAACATTTTCAAATTGTTCCAATTTGAAGAGGCAAAGCACCATCATGATTTCACTGTTTAGTGCGTTGCCAATTTAATGCTTATGTTGCTTTGATTTTTTTTTTTTAAATGGACTCGGTACAGAAATGTGTACTCTTTCACTTTATGGAATTATTTTTGATAAGTTGTAGCCCCAAACCTCATGTATGGGGTGCTTGGTACTTTTGGAGTTAAATCCTGGATTGTCAAATCTAGAGTAAACCCTTGCAAGAGAAAATGCTTTCTATTATACATGTATTTATATCACTCAGTCACTCTCTGAACAACACTTTTCAGAGCTATTGCGCACAAATAAACCAAAAAAATCCTCTTCTGAACTACACAATCGGAGGTGTTATATTAGCATTGTTGAACAACGTAACCATGGTAACCAGAGGAGTGGGTGTCGTTGTACCTGTTCAATTTGTCCCCTGCCCTGAATACCATTAACCCTATGTGTGACGTATACACTGCTGTTTATTATGTCTATGGTATTTGTGTTTGAAAAGGTACACACGTGGCACACAAAGGTGTATGTTCAGCGTTCTATGAGCATACGATTTAGAAAGTAATAACGTTAAGATGACAACATTAATAGATTTACCAACACGGCTGGGTAGCCCCTATTCAGAGCATTCATACCGATTTTCTAAACGTGGCTCCAGAACTTCACGATGACGATGACAATGACGACGATCCACATTGATTGATTGATTGATTGATTGATTGATTGATTGATTGATTGATAGGTGATGAAGGAGATGACGTTTGTGGGACCCCTGCTCTCGCAGCGCCCCGACCTGGTCGTGAGGAGAGGCGACGTGGTGCCGGAGATCGCCCTCCGGACGTGCTCGGAAGAGGCTGTCCAGCTGAGCGACCTGCACGTGAATAAAGAAGTCCCGCTGGTCATCTTCGCAGCTTCGTCCTCCTGACCCCCACTTCAGGTATAATCACGTCAAGAGAAACAATGTTTCAGTATAGTGTTTCGCCGCTCATACTAAGTCTACAACAGAGTGCTAAGGCCACCGTAGATGACATGATCCGATCAGTCGTACGACTCTGTGATTGGCAGAATCGCAGGACCCGGTCATTGATTGGACTTGTGCAAGAACATGAGGTCACATCCAGTGATAAGGCCCTTATCACGACTGCTAAATTGTGGCAATATCGTGTCGTCTTCGGTGGCTTTTAGTTTTTAGTTAGAACCATGTAATTTCTTCATGTTGTGTGCTTTCAAAAAATATTTGCATTTGCGTTTTTTTCTAAATGCTAGCAAAAGTACATTATCCTTCAGAAAAAAATAACGACATATTATCATTGAATTGAGAGCAGTTCATTCTTTACACAATAAGCTTGGAATATCTGTAGGAAAAATGTGGAGATGCCTGTGCAACATATTTTTATCCCACGATGCTATAGATTGGTACGAAGTATTCATGATATTACTTCATCAGTCACGTCAATTAAATGTTTACTTGTTCGAATCAAAGAGTTAAGAGCAGAGAGTTCCGCCACTCCTTGATCACCTTTCTGTCGCAGAGTATGGTACTTAGATAGACATGATGATAGAAATCTCTTTGAAAGAACAGAAAATGATAAACGAATTTTCCGTAATTATTTATGGTATCACGTATTAATTCTTCCTCTCAACTTCCCTACTCACTTACCATCAACACTCTCAGTACCAAGCACTGATAGCCGCATATCAATAACAACACTGTATCTTGCCTATGTGTCCGAGTGGGTTAAATGATCGGCCTCTCTGTTTTCTTCTTGCAGGCCTGCGTAGTAGGCGGGACTCTCTCCGAACTGGTGGAGACCTACCGAACCCGGGCCGAATTCCTTGTGGTGTATCTCGAGGAGGCACACGCCAAGGGCGAGTTTGGCATGGGCCACAACCTCAGCAAAAACTCCAAACATACCAGCATCAATGAAAGAATAAATGCCGCCAAGTGAGTGCAAACAAGCGTTTCACGAATGGATGTATACGTGCATTTTATGAGATTGAAGGTAGGGGATAGTAGATGAAGGATCAAAGTTGGAATCTGCACCAAATGCAATATCAGGGCTTCTGCCTTCATTCGGGCTTTTGTGCAAGCTTGGTTTTCAACTGAATGAGTGGAAATAATAGATTACATAAGTTGGACGATTCGTTTTTATAAATATTATCGCCTTGCCCCTCTTTAAAAAAAAAAGAAAACAAACAAAAAACAGTCGAAGAATTGTTACACCTCCCAATTGGTTTCTCTGACCATTGTAGAATAAATAGCTTTCTACCAAAATGAGAAAAACACAGCGATCGTTATTGTGGCAATGTTCTCACGAAATATGGACTGCGTACATTATGGTGGTAGAAGTTCCATTTTCTTTTCGAATATTTTTTTAAAAACAAAATGGTTAAGAACATAGTTAATTCTCTACTTCTTTAAATCTTGTTTAAAGCTATGTATAGCACAATGTGTGTGGTTACTTGGCTCCCATCGATAGACGATCCTGTACTTGTAAATGGAACGTGATTAAATAAATCAATCCGTTTTCCCCTCTCTTACTCGACAGGGATCTCGTAACACTGGACCAGGAACACAGCAGCTGTATGAGCGAGGACATTCGAGACACTAGCAAAGCGCGCGTGGTCGTCGACACCATGAACAATGCGTTTACGACGCGCTTCAACGCGTTCCCCGACCGCGTCTTCATCCTACGCGAGGGGAAAATCGCTTTCATTGGGTCAGACATCATGGACCAGATGGACCATCCTGAACAGCTGATGACGGACGAAGTGCGTTGTTGGCTCACAGAGAACCTTTAAAGACCGGCTTATAACCGTTGTCGATCAGCAGAGACGTTACCGAACGCATTTTTGTGTTATACTCTTCGCGCTCTTGCTCTTATGACCACCGCGGAGGACACGATTTTGCAGTTGTTAGAGCCTCCGACTAGAAATGTGACGTCACTTTCTTTAGCGAATCCAAGTGCTGGTTCATGCGATTCAGTCGGTCGCAGAGTCGCTCTTACGTCTGGTCGGATCGTGTCGTCTGCAGTGGCATTAAGATTATTCAGTGATACACGATTCATCCATCGTCTAGAGTCGTTTCCAAACGCTTAAAATGATTTGTCCATTTTGACGCCTCAACCCTTTAGGACCCTCCTTGACTGTTGCATACATGCATCCGTTGCACCCGTGTGGATGCTACGGGGCAGCGTTGTGTGTGGTGTTAAAGGACTTAAGAACCAATTTGCAGATGCAAGGAGAGCACCGTGCATTCTTCCTGGATATATCGGAGGCAGGACGAATGCAAAGAGGACGGTTCTCGCACTCACGTTACGGCAGTGATTTTGTTAGCGCTTTCGCCGTCTACTTGAACGCGACGGAAAATTACGCACACTCCGTATCCAATGCCCTCATTCGTTAACCTTTAAAACGGACGTAATTTCATCCGAGTAGAGAGATAGCTAGCGATGTCAGAGTACTTACTGTAGTGAGCATGAAGGCGACCGAGAGATATTTTGTGTTGAGCATGCGCAGATCGATTGTCATCTCCGTACTGTTTACCTTCCGTCCCATTTGCGAAAACGCCATAATTACTGTTAACCTTTCAACACCAAACCTTGAAAACTGAATCGACTTACTACACATTATCCATGCCCATAGTACTGAGACGGCTCATGGCTAATGGACTCCTGTTACATAAAACTTACCATTGATGGCAACTTTGCTATCAATGGTAACTTCTATAGAAACCTTGAGTTTGATTGGTTGTCAAGGGGTGTTTCCAGGGTAGTTACCAATGATGGCAGAGTTGCCATTAATGGTAAGTTTTATGCAACGGGGCTATGGGATTAACAGAGCAGTGTGTAGTGAGATCCCGTCACGTGTACACACTCTGATCATCCAATCAAATATCAGCTAGATGGAGGGGAGGCGTTATTTACAAAGTGTCCCTGAAGGGGCACCAAAGGGGTACTAACTTGTTCTTAATGACTTTACTGCAGCAACTGCTGGTTCATTTAGGCATACAAAGTCAAGCTGATAAAATGGTTCCTACTGCTATTTCATTGTTACGTTGTTTTCATCTAATTCTTTCGACAAACTACAAGGTATTCGAATTACCTCCAACATGATAAAATATCATGATCACTAATCCATGGGTATGGAAGCGATCGGTCCAATTTCTGAATGAGTTCTATGAATGATTTGCTTTTTTCATATACTATGCTTATATTTCATTTCTTGTGTTTCAGTGCATCTCATTGTTCAAGGAGTTTTAATTATCTCAAGATTAATTTTTAACCAATATTACCTTCTCACACGCGGAATATAGCCGCAATTGTGATGATAATTGGGCATTATATTTCTGGTGAAGCTTTCAAGATACCAATCACGTCTTTAAAAATTCGGCATGGGCATTAACAATCTTTCAAATACATTCTTACAAGTGGATATGTAAACTTGCACGTATATCATCAGTACTGCGCTGTTATTGTAAGCCGCGATAATTTTAAAGCTTGCACGATATAGTGCCGCGGATCAACTAATCTTGTTGCACCTTAATAGGCAAACTTTTTATTATCCGGAGAATATATATTACATATCGCACGATGTATGAACGTATATATGATAAGTATTCCCTGATGCTGATGTATGTATATAGCACTGTTACGGACGCGTCCAGATATTGCTAGTTTCACGTCAGTCATAGACTAAAACAGAATTCGAAACATTGACCAAACAGTTTGATGAAAAATGATTGTTTGTTGATTTGCTTTTGCATTATGCGGACATCTCATATTTTGGTCTAAAAGTTTCCGATTTACCGCATGGGAGCACGTAAATGATATTCATCGCTATGCTAAATATCGTATGGATTCAATGCAAAGTATCACATGAACCTTGTAACATTGCATAAAATCTTGTATATACTGCTTAAGTGAACTTTAACCAAAAGGTTTTACTTTTACATCATGTTTCCCTCACAAGTTCTTCCTTTCTTTCCCCTATCTCTTCTCCCTTTGTCAGTACAATGACAATTCCCCTTTCTCCTTCTCCTTCTTGTACTTATTCCTGTACTTCATGAACTTCTTCGACTTGGACCATTCTTCACATCTCCCTCTTTCCCCATGTCCCAATTTCCCGTCGTATTTACCTACGCAGTTATTTATACTAGGTGTTAAAAACAAAATTGACACTTTTGGAAAACAATAAAAAATATCAGTAGTTGCAAAAAATTATCAGTAGCAATCAAAAATAAGTTATAACTTTCTACTTCAAGGGTTGTTAATTTTGAAGAAGCAGGTTACGTGATATTTTGTCAATTATTATTGTTATTTTCCTTTGTTGAGATTTTCATTTTTGGACAAATTTAGACCTAAACATTATAGTGTATCAGATAATTAATTCGGAACACAACAATAACCACTTTTAATAACCATTATGTATCACACCTCTCTATCCACTAGCGACTGCCACCACAGTGTCATTAACGATTCATGATGCTTCTGGTAGAAAAGATGTTGTGGGCTGACATGCTTGATTCACAATGGCCATAGCTGTGTCCTGAATCAAATATCTGATGCCCGCCGATTTTAAGATCAAAATTTGACCAAAAGTGAAAATCTCATTGAATATTTACAGGATTATTACAAGAAAAATTATTGATACAATGTTACAAAATCTGCTCTAAAGTATTGAAGTCCCTGGACTTCACGATGTGTCAGCTTAATTCGAGTTAATTTAATTTAATTAACTTAATTCCAATTATTTTTCAAAAGTTTCAAACGTTTTTTGTTAAAACCTGGTCGTTGGCTGTAGTAAACCGACGACGCTGATTATCATAGAACTGCCATCACATTTTACTGCAGCTGTTGCATCATCGAGATTAGGGTCGGGTCTTAAGTAATTCTTGAAGTGTGGCTTGAGCGCAATGATGTTTTATCAGGAACTTTCATTCCATATTCTCTCTTCTGTACTTTGAAATGAGATATGCAAGGGTCAAAATATATCGGCGCTTTACTCATTCTTACATTGTGTACTGGATGCACCTCGCTGTTTAAATCGCACTGTCCTCCTATTTTATGTAAAGTATGTATGTGCGAGATGAACAAAATATAAAGGCAGCTGAATCATGTTATTTGAAAACGTGCTTTGTATCATATATCTTTTTATGCAACTTTCACATTGTATAACCATCCTTCCTCATCCCGATTGTGTCTTTGAAATGAGCATTTCCCCGGCGCAGAATATGTGTAATAATAATTGTATAACAATTCCTTGCACCTACAATTGTACTTGTATTACGCGCCGTGACAACATAATCTAGTGAAGCATTGTACTATGTACGAATGAAGCCATTATACTTGATTGCCCGGAGTTCCGTGCTTAATGTTAGTATGTAAGTGCATGCACAGGACACTCTTATATCAGTCCTGATTGATCGAGACTCGGCCGTAACCATTTAACATCCGTAAGCCGTTGTAAACTCTCATCATATTTATGTAAAGATATGATCCATCCAGTTCATTCCAACTTCACATATTATGCAAATTGTGAGAATTGTATTCAGTAATAGTGACACGTATAGCCAATCGTTTTGCACTCGAGAAGCGAAGGTTTCAGAATGTCCTTAAACTAGACGGAAAATCTTTGGTTCCATGTAAAAATTCATGAAAACCTTGTGCAAAAGGCGGGCAACTGTCAGTACGAGGGTTGGAAACTTTTTCTTTTTACTGGAATCTCAGATTCTCTGGCCTTTCCGAGGCATTCTCGACCGAACAGGAGCTCGTGTCCAATGTGAACGTCATATTGTGGAGTATTGTACTTGTTAAGTGTAAGCCTGTTCACACTGTGCGGTTTTATGTGTCTCAGAATAAAAAATAAATCATTCCTTCACAGCACTTTTAGTTTTAACTTCTCTCTTAAAATAAAAGAAAGTGTGCTTGTGTCATACAAGAGAGAGAGAGAGAGAGAGAGAGAGAGAGAGAGAGAGAGAGAGAGAGATGTGGGAATAGTGATGGAGTGAGGGACTGGGGTGATATGTTAAAGGGAAAGCCCTGAAGTTAAATTGGTTTTGATTAGAGCCGACAAATTGAAGCAACATATTCATGAAGATCTGACGAAAATCCGTCAACGGATAAAAAACACCCAATTATTGTCATGCTCTTGAAGAACTGGTTTGAGATGTGTATCGTATATCAAATGCACAGGCGAAATTGTATGATCATATCCTTTTGAGAAAATTGAACATTTACAGAAAAACTTGTAGCAGAGTACCTCGTAAGTGACGGCATGAAACTACAAATTGTAAAATTCATAACTCTGTTCTCCTTTGTCGCATCTTTGTGCAATCTTCACAAATTTGTTTCTTTCATTATTTCTGCTTTTGTCAAAACCAACTCGACTTCTGGGCCACGTTGCATAAAGGTTTTCAATTATTGTAACTATTACCATCAATGGTAACTACCATGGCAACAGGTGCAATAATGAGAGCTCATTGGTTGTTGCCATGGTAGTTACCATGGTCCAGGGTGGGTGGGCGGATGGGGGAGACGAGGAGGAGCCTGACAGGCAGAGCTGAGAGCGACAGAGAAAGAAAAAGAGATGGGGAGATCTGCTGGAAAATGAGTCTGGTATAGGCAGTGCAGAGAGAAATGATAATGCCCGGTCTACATAAAATGTATGTGTGTGTGTGTGTGTGTGTGTGTGTATATTTATCTACATATGTGTGTATGTGGTGTACACCAATGTGACTCCCCAAATTCACCAAACCCAATAAAAAAAATACATGAAATTTATAAAATGCATAATGAAAATATATATATTTTAATAACACTATAAATACACAAGCTGAAATTCTCTCAGCTGGCAGATTTTTGAGCCAGATACGCTTATAAAAATGTTTAGAGCCGCACTTGATTTTAATAGGTGAACAAAGTCTGAAGGATTAGTACAGACACAAATGAATGTAAATTAAGTGATCATTACCTAAGTTCGAATGAATCATCAAATATTTGTGATTCTTAATACAAAGATAATAACATTTCACAGCCCAAAACACCATATGGAGTCCGTGTGGCTTAGTTGTTTCGTTTGCCTCTGCTCAGGGGGACATGAACAAACTTGTATTGCTCTAATAAATACTATTTAGAAAACAGTAAAACTCTCGGTAACACCGTGTGGTTGTATTCTTTCGGGTGATTGACCCACTTATGGAGTGAAGAAAGGAAAGGAAAATGAAAAAGAGGAGAGGTGAATTTTTATATTTTATAACACTTACACAAGACTATGTTTAGCTCTAGTTTTCGGTGTTGCAAACCGAAAATAAATGGGATGAAATGGAGGTAGAAGAAGAGGGTGGGTGGTGATTGAGAGTTGTGAACTAGTCACAAAGTAGTTATAAAGAGAAAAGAAAGAAAAAGAAATGAGAAAAGTGTAGAAAGTTATAGTAAGTTTTGAAACTATCTATAGGTTTCTATCAAAATCTGAAAGGGAGAGAGTACAATATCAGTCTCGATGTTTGGGGCAATGTGCTCTGTGCGTCATGCGGAGAATAACTAGAATAACCCAAATAACTCGAATAACTCAACTCAAATAACTCGAATAACTAGTATTGCTCTGTTTTGCACTTTTGCAAAAATTTCATTTGAAAACCTGGATTGTATTATGGAGTTAAATGAATGGGGCAAATACATGGAGTCTGCCTATACATAACTAAAATCATACAAACATACACACGTATGTAATGCACTAAATTTGATGAGGATATCCACAAGCAGTGAAAAATCAAATGCCATGCAATTCACCAAAGATTAATAAGATTCTGCGTAGGTAAGAGTTGAAATCTTATATTTTCAACATATAGTTGTTTAAAATATCAATCTTTAAGAATACACTGCCAATGTAGTGTGATAATTCTATACCAGTAATTTGCCCAGCACAGGAGGGCTTACACCGGACGCCAAATAGTAGCCTACCGGTATGTGTGAAAGATGTAAATTTGCATTTGCCTGTTCATATCAATTGGTAATTATTGATTTATCTTGACATTGCACTAATTGACCCTACAGAGGGCGTTCGCTCCCAGATAACTTTTGAAAGTTTACTTTTTCTAATATCTGTGACATAAAGTGGTCTAGCGCCATCTGGGGCTGGTTGAGTTGTTGGCCTAAATTGCAATGCAGAGTTTGCAATATGAAATCTGTTTTGTGACGACAATCTTTGTTTTTCTGGAGCATCCCTTGTTCCTGAGATCTACTTACACAGTATTAAGGAGGTACAGAGTTTTCCTAGAGTTTAGTGATAGAAGAACGGAAAGAGCAGTGGAAGGTATGAAGATGAAGAAATTCTTTCATGACGGACCCCTTTGATGGTGATCTGAAATAAACTGTCATACACTCCCGTAAAGACCTGCATCATTGTAATCATTCCAACAGCGTCTCCTCACAACAGCCACATTATGAAATATTTGATACAGTGAAATATGTTTCAGCTACCAACTGTATAGAAAGACCATCTGTCTGTAAAGACCGCATGTGTTATATCCCTCAATAAATATCAAAGAATAAACTGTGTGCTAAATATGTTACTCATTGCGGATAACTCGCTAGTGATGATCATTTGTCTCACAATGTTTTGCATCGCTGCAACACTTCGTCAGGTGTGATACAACCTTCTAGTGAGAAGGGGTTTAATACCCTTTGGTCAGTGCAGCGCACTAATCTAACACCCGCTCCCAAAAGGTCAAAGGACAAAGCCCACTGGCAGGCACTCACAGGTGATTGACCAGTCAAAGTCGTGATCTCAGATCCCTTGTTGACCATACACTGCGAGACAAACGATTATCCCTCGCAATAACCTGCATGTATGAAGAAAACCTGCTTATAAAGACTGCATTTCTTTTCTGCCTTGAGCGGTCTTGAAATGCAGGTTTTGGTGTACTGCATTTTAGACTCGGTACTGTTGAATGGTTCTATGCCAGCTACACTTGTCCAGGGTCCCATTGCATAAAACTTACCATTGATGGTAACTTTGCCATCAACAGCAACTTCTATGGAAACCTTGCATTTGATTGGCTATCGAGCAATGTTACCATGGTAGTTGCCATCAATAGCAGAGTTACCATTAATGGTAAGTTTTATGCAACAAATCCCGGGCTTGTTTCCATCTCAGAGAAAGATAATAAGTACAATGGCTCCAGGAACATTGGTATAATTATAGGCTCATTATCACACTCAATTTTTACTGATGCATTTGTACGGGCATTCACACACACGTTCAAAGAGTAAATTTGTTGAAAAGTGCATCGCGATCCAAAAATCAAGCTTCATTACGAGCTTAAAGACACATGAAAAAAATTGAAAGATATCACGCACGAACAGTTGACAGACTAGTGAATACCGGATGTTTACATTATGCGCTGTGCATCGTGGGATACACCAAACTGTGTGACAGATTCACACAAGCTGCACTCGGCAAATTATTGCGATGATTCTGAAAAATTGCAAGAAGAACTGCGAATTGGATCGCGATTTTCAAATCTCACTTTTTTCCATGCGTGTGAATGGGGGAAACCAGGATGAGTTTCCAAAAAGTAATAATTACTTACCTTAATTTGCATTCTCAACTATTTCTCATAACTGATCAAGAACATTTTTTTGCAGTGCAGCAGCAGCTTGGTATTGCTCATCTACTTGCATATTTCAGATTCCTAAGATATGTAAGTATAAAAGGAAACTTCATCCCAAAGCAAATTTCTGTGTCACATTTTTGGGAGCAGAATTCTCTTTAATTTGAAATAAAGATCATCAAATTTGGCTCAATGAGTACCAAGCTAGGAACTTCCAAGAGGCACCAAAATTGCAAACTGCAACTGCTGTCTGTGCTACTTGAGTGCAGCCATGTGCATTTTTTATTGCAGACATTTTTATATACACTTTAGCTCAAAGGAATTGGTATCAGGTAAAGGGAAAGGGAAGGAACCGCTGTTTTGAACCGCAGTATATTTTGTCCAGTTCAGCATGAAACACAATTCTTTTTAGGCTAAATCATTGAGTTTCATGCTGAACGGGACAAAATATACCGCGGCTCAAAACTGCGGTTCCTTCCCTTTCTCGGCCTTTACCCGATGCCAATTCCTTTGACCTGTAGTGTAGGTGATTGTGAAGGATGAAAATCACCATTCAGCATATTCTGATTTATCATTTGGGGTGAGGTTTCCTTTAAAGGGTTACTAAATTAGAAAGATAAGTTCCCACTAATCTATGTAAAATTGAAAAAAAATGCACGCCTCCAGTGACATATGACAAGTCAAAATTCCATAGATTGTACGGAAGTCAACTATAGACCATTTTCGTAATGTATTCACAACTTTCCCCCTAACTGCATAGTAACGCGTTATTGCATTCACCTGGATCTTGTCATTCATATTCAATGGATGGAATGCACGTTGAATCTATTAGTTGTTGCTACTCAGACAAACCTCGGACAAGCTTTGGGGTTCCCATTTGTAGCGTATTGTTTGAATGGCGTGAATAAAACATTTTATTTACGCCGTAGGCATTTATGGCATTTTGATTTCTCATATGTCACTGGAGGCGTGCGTTTTTTCAAATTTTCGCTAAAATGAGACTTTATTGCGGCAAACGAATGTGAAATTTGTTTTTAGGGGATATTTTTACATAGATTAGTAGGGACTTATTTTTCTAATTTAGTAACCCTTTAAATGAATTGCAAATGTATTGTTCTCTTGTTCTTAACTCCTTACGTGACGTGTGTATTTTGTCACCCTTAATGTACAAAAAGCCGATGGAGAATAAGTTGAGTTGCACACAGAGGGCTAAATATTGCACTGCACTTTATCTTCACACACACCATTATATCAATGCAATACTGGAGGGACTTCATAGTACCAATCTGGACACATATTTTGTGATAATGACTTACTAGCAATCAGAAATGTGCTTCCATCTTCTTTAAAAAAGACAGCATATAAAAGTATTGCATCTCTTTCATCATTTTTCCCCCTACAGTACACATCAGCCTTGCCAACCAATTGTGTATCACATTCATTTATAAATTGTCATTTTTGACCCACTACATTAAAGGGCAAAAACTTGTTCTGTCATTCTACCCAATTTCATTGGGATTCTGTTTCCCACCTGCACATGCATGAAGTGTAAACTAAAGAAATTGCAAAGTTACAAGTAATTCGGACCGTGGAGAATATAATCCGTTGCCATGATTTTTTCAGAGTGTGGCCATTTTTCCGCCTCCTCTTCCTGAACATCTGCGTGCACGCAGTGTATCGGCCACCGCTGTTGCCTGGCAAATTCTCCTCCGAGCACGGCAGCCAGCCGGTCAAGCCGTGCGCGCAGGTCCCGCTCGAACCGCTCCCGAAAGCTCCCAATACGTGTGTTTTCACCGACGAAGAAGATGTGGCTCACAAGACGTCGCAGGCTCACGACGTCGAACTGGGCGAGGAGTTCCGTCACCATGGAGACCAAGTCCAGGCACTTGTACATGTACTCAGTGGCGAGGAGCACCAGAAAGTCGGAGCGGTCGCATGAGTCGATGCCACAGAAGACGCAAAGGATGCTGGGAAAGGTAATTGTGTCAGACACGTACATTTTATAGGGCTGCTCTACAATATACCTTAATTATGCATGGAATATAAGTTGCCTGTAGTAACCATCATATTTGGAAGTTTGATCTAAAAAGGAATACATCTAAAAATACATTTTTTTTTCTTAATGTTTACTTGATATTTAATTGGACACAGAAAACCATCATACTAAAAAGTAAGAGCTGTTAGGTAGTCCTTCAAAATACAAATTTGAGACCTGAATGAGGTGAATTTGTATAAGTTTTTAAAATTAACTATTTGTGCATTCCGTTCACCGTTTTTCACATGCAGTGGCTGGTGCTCTTTTTTTCGCACATGAATTTAAGCCGATGGTGTGTATAGCAATTGTGTTCACTCTTTTCTTCGTATAGCGAGCATCAAATCACTTTCTACCATCGCCTTTTCGCTACCTTGTTACTTTCAATTTTTTGAAGAAAATTGGACTTTTGCAAGGACTTTTTATATAAACTTGAACTATGGCACCTCCTCGCAAGAGACCCATTCTGAAGATGAGATTCGCAATCATGCTGTCAAAGAAATTGTCTTTCCAAACTGAAATCACTAACAGAATGAAAGAATGCCAAAATCAATACCTTCTGAAATGCAGAACCAGCCACTTTTTGATACTTGACCATGTTTATTGTTCAAAATGTGAAAAAAAAACCCCTGTAAAATCAACTTTCACCTCACCATGCAAATTCTGGGGCAAAGAATGGCCCATTCATAGACTTGGTAAGAGGATGTGGAGACAGATTTTTCCTTTGTTTGTTACATAATGGAGTCCACTTAGAATTTGACCGCTTGCTCTCCCTTCCTACAGTATCTTACCCATCCATTTACTCAAAGCATTGAATTTGGTACGCTTAAAGCTGATACTATAGTCTAAATGAATGAGGTAATAGTAAATCCATTCCACCATCAAATGTACTGTGAATGCTTGTTATTTAGGGAAAGATATAATGAATACATTCATAAAAACTTGACCCAATGTTGGTTTTTCATTGCATTAGACACATATAAGAAGTGAATTGAAAAAGGTATGGCTAGAAAGCCAATGAACTTTTGGACAACTTTGACACACAACGTTAACTTCAAAGCAATCCAGTGCAAATCTAGTGCCTGATTTATAATACACCCCTGTCAGGATTGTATAAAATCTGTGCACTCTCAAAACAATGCGATGCACAGGGGTTCGTAAGTGAACACACAAAGAATTAATTAAGCAAAAATATCTCAACCCCTACGTGCACAAAAATATCTGTACTCAACAATATCGGCTCATACAATATATGATTAATTACATTTGTATGGATACATACACAAAATACTGTTCACTGATTACGCACGCTGCCTCAAAATGCTGAAAACTATGTTTCTAAACATGAATAGACAAAACCAGCATTTAAAAGTGAATATCGACGTATAAAGGTGTTTATATCCCTTCTATGAATATTCATGAGTATTCTAGGAACGTGATTGGTCGATTGATGCTCGAAGAGCTCCGGATAGTTTTCACTATTTTTTCCTGGGGAGGACTGCGCATGCTCTATTTACTATTTTCTTCCTTGGGACTACTGCGCATGCTCTCTACCTGAGCGGGCGTAAATTAGTGCACAGTGAATGCAGTGCGCGGCGTGTTGCGCATTTACCTTGGATGAACCGATATCGAGACCGAGAAACAAAAGGCGACTTTTTTTGTTCTGTTATTGTTTTACAAAAGGGATATAAAACAAATATACCAAGCATTGAGTTCGAAAGTATAGTGAAAATTATCCATCTTCAGAGGGACTGGCATAACTTACTATTTTTTCCTCGGGGGCTTCGCCCCTCAGAAAAAATAGTTCTATGCCACTCCCTCCTCAGATAGATAATTTCCACTATACAATCTCACAGCTTGGTATATTTGTATAATATAAGCCCACGAGCAATTTCATAGACATATTGTAATTTATATTCCACATACTAAGAATGTTGCTACTGTATATGATTGGTCAACAGTTGATCACGTGATGAGGCGTAGTTTTTCCTATCAGGTCACCTGAGAAGAAAAGTTCGTTACACTCTAGGTGATAGTACATTTTGGTTTCGCTGATCTCTTCACTCTTCACAGTCCTAACGCGTGATCAATATTTTGAGTACGCGCGAAATAAAAACTGTGCGTTACATTCGGACTATCAGTAGCTCCTACTAGCGCGTCGTAACGCGCGTCCTATAGCGCGTGTTCCCCATGGCAGCGGGTCTGGGCTAGGTAGAGAAGTAAACATTACTTTTGTCATTTTGTCATTTTTGGTATAGATAGTTGGTTTCAGATGTGGAATATAAAGCAAATAATCAACTTTTGGTTTCAGGCAATGAGACAAACAATCACTTCCTCGGCGATCTGAATGTATACACTATCTTTCCTCAGCTGCGCTTCGGAAAGATAGCTACATCCATATCGCCTCGGAAGTGATAGTTCGTCCCATCACCTTCACGAACGTTGATTATTTGCTTATTGTCAACTGACTCGTTACATTTGATCTCTGTGGATAGTAACAGCAAGTTCTAGAATTTGCATTCGGAGTGAGCCTTCATAAACCCTAATCATAAGAGATTTGGATGTAAACACAACCGTGGTTCTACACTACAGCTCAAAGGAATTGGCATATAGGGAAAGGGAAAGGGAAGGAGCCGTAGTTTTAAACCGTGGTATATTTTGTCCAGTTCAGCATGAAACATCAATGCTTTTTAGGCTAAAGCATCGTGTTTCATGCTGAACTGGACACCACGGTTTAAAACTGCGGCTCCCTCCCTTTCTTCCCTTTCCCTTTCCCTATGCCAATTCCTTTGAGCTGTTGTGTACATGTACCTGTTATTCAGCTGATGTGCCGTGCCCGTGTGGAGAACCCCCAGCTGAGAATTATAGGCGTACTCTGCGGGGTTCCCTGGACGGAAGGCTGCCCTCAAGTCACGCCAGGAAGAGAGGGCAAGGGTCATACGCTCTGGGTTTGTGCTCAACATGAGTGATGATGCCCTCACCTAGATACATTCAAATAAAGAAGGAAAGGTTGACACATGTAGACAACTACGGTAGATTGTATTCAACATTATACAAAGCAGGCCCATGTTCTAGCTATTGACTGCAGGGTTCCCTGGAATGTAGGCTGCCCTCATGTGACAGCAGGGGGAGAGGGAAAGGGTTATACGCACTGGGTTAATGTGCAATATCAGCAATGATGCCATCACCTATACTTTACATTCAAGGTTTATCTATATCTGCACACTTAAGTGAAACAATGGAGTACATAGAAGTATCAAGAATGAAGCAAATGCGATACATGGCTCTAAAAGGTATTGCCTACAAAACCATGGATGGATGGACAAATGGACAGATGGACAGACAGCTGGTCAGCTTGACACAGATGGACAACCAAAAAGTACAATGCTTCTGGCCGCTTCATTGCAGAGGCATACAAAGTTACAAACTTTAATTCACTCACCGAATTAAGAAATGGATTGGTCACAGTCAGACTGAGCACAAGATAGTCCAGCACGTGTGAGAAGCCAATGGCTTTACAGCGGACCATGTCAGAGCATACCACTCCATCCACTACCGGTGTGATCACGGTGTGATAGGTGTAGCTCTCAATCACAAGGCAAGTTTCAGCCTGAGCCTTGTCACTGACGTGGTAGGCAACGTTAAAAGGCCTGAGGCTGAACGAGAAAGAGGAGAAGAATCAGGGGTGCATAATGATTAATCCTGTGAAAGCACTTTTGGCCAAAGCTAACTCAATCAATATAACTTGCTTGCTTGCAAAAAAAAATTCATTTGCATCTTGTCACCACTTAACTACATGTATGATACAGCTTTCAACCATTCAATTCATATTGCAGAACTTTTCCAATTCTCTAATTTAACCTTCTGGTTCAGACATAGAAAGTTGTGAGATATTTTATTTAAGATACCGGTAACTAATAGGATGTTGAAAACAGCAAAAGATTTCAATTCAGACGGACGGTTTCCTATTTAATTCGGTAAATCTTATAGGTCATCTGAACTGTGTACATAGATGCAAATGAATGAATTCGTTGAGCAAAGCTACTTCAACCCAAAGATGGCTTCAGAACTCGAAAACTATTTATATTTTGCTTATCATTGGGTCATCAAATTGCTATATTGAGTGCGATCACAACCAAAGATGACATCATCTATTAACGGTAGATCCACAATTCTTTCTTTGAAAGCCATGTTACCTTCGCAACATGAACCCACAATCCCTTACCACGAATACCCGAGAATGCGGAAGAACAAGTCCTGCAGCTTCTCCAGGTCTTGAGGAAGAATTTCGCAGGGCGCTCTGAGACACACCTCATTGCGTTGCATCTTGTAGTCTCTGATCAAGCCCGGCCTGAGGAATTCCTGAACGCTGCACTGCAGCGGGTAGCTTGCCATGACTTTAAACCGTCCAGACAGATCCGCCTCGGACTCCAGCGCCGCGAGCCGCCTCTTCTGCAGCTTCCAGCCGCTCCCGAGGAGATTCAGAGAGCAGAATTGTTGCGGCATCCCGCAGGTCATGGCCGGTCGCTGCATGAGACAGTTCTCCTTCACATTCCTCCTCTTCCGGAGCAGAAGAGCAATGCGGTGCTTGTAGAAAGCTTTCTTCTCAGTCTCCAGGAGTGGCCAGAGCTCCGATGGCGATTGATGATCCAGCGTATGTCCTAACAGCATGTGATCTGTTACTGCATCCAGAAATGAAGTCGTATGTGTGTCTGTCCTGCGTACTGGTATGACAGGCGATACAGCTGATCGCAGACGGATGGACCACGAAGCCTTGGCCTTCTGGCGGAGCTGAGTCGAGTCGAAGAAGGAGAAAGACGTCAGATTTTTGGTGATGTTAAACGCTTCGATATCGCCCTTGGTGTTCATGACAAACCACTGCTGTGGATGCTCCCTGCTGCTACGGTAGGCAACCAAGCGGTAGCAGAGGTTTTCGTACATGCCTGGAGTGTGGGGACAATTCTCTAGCTCGACCATCTGCTTCCATTGATGGAAGTCATACCTTGAACACAGCCGCAGCCAATGGACTCTCCTGAATGTTTGAACACGGAGTGAAAAATAAAAGGACACTGAATGAAGATTTGACAAATTGTGTCACTGTTTCACTTGTGAACTTAAGATCCAACTGCACACAATAGTAATAGCTCGTAATTGCCGTAATTGTCTTGTTCATCCTTGTACTTCAGTATGATGAAATTTCTTCAAAAGACAGACATGACAGACTCGAAAAATCATGCCACTGCCACCGTTACGTTAGTGCGGTGGATGCTCCATTCTTCATATTTTGAAAAGGCTTCAATATCAAGATGATGTTCTGTAAAAATTTACAATCAGTAGCAGAGTAGGTCTACTTTACATGTACTTGAAAATTTGACGGAGTTAATAAAAAAAAAAACACCCCAATGACACACACACAATTAGACCTATGCCTTTAAGGAAAAAGTCGTTTTTTCACAATGTTATTAAGTATCTACTACGCATTGTCAGCCCGCTTCCTCCCACCGGCGGTGTCTCGTTGTATACACACGCATACATCACCAATCCGTGAACTGTGTCATTGTACTACTTACCATACGGAATTGCAGGACAACAACTCATTGAGATATTTGCACGTTTGTCGAAGGTGTAATAGTTCACGGAGAGAACATAACGTGGCAACGTTAATCCAGAAAGGTTGAGCTGCGAAATCACAAACATCCATCATGATTGGATAGAGCTGACTTTTGCTAGACTTCGTATGCTCATGAACATCCTACTTCTGGTTGGACAACATTTACGCAATGTTTATTTAGTTGTGTGAGGTCAATGACCTCACTGTGTGAGGACGGTACGCGCCTGCACAAACCAAGTATTTGCACAACCTATATTATGATGGTCACGTATGGCCATAGCATTTTGAACGAGCAATGAATGACACGGTATTCTTTACTTTCATTGCTGAGTTTTAACAATACAACTTTCTGCACTTATGTCTTCAACTCGGCAGGAATCACCCGGATAGAAATCTCAACTTAATAGCAAAAGAAAAGAAAAAAAAAAAAATAATTTTCGTTTGAAATGCCCCATTAAATGTACTATAACCAATATACTCCAATATCTATAGTCAATTTGTGCCTGCCTGCTTTGCTTTGTATAAGTCGTTTCTTAGATTCCTCCGGCCATCTCCATTTTGATATCCAAACATGATATTTCCCTATCCTAGCTCTCTCACCACTCCCCCTCTCTTCCTGGCTACCAGTACCTCTGTCTTTCTCTGCATCTGTCTGTATGTCTCCCCCTTTCTCTCACTTTCTCTCTCTCTCTCTCTCTCTCTCTCTCTCTCTCTCTCTCTCTCTCTCTCTCTCTCTTTATCTCAATTAATTCCCCCATTTAATTTTTTTTTCTTTCTCCAGTCTTCCTCTTCATTATGAAATCCAAAAATGATCTCTTTCATATCTCTCACCCTTCACACTGCCTTCTGCTCTGCTATGTGTGTGTCTCTCTCTCTCTCTCTCTCTCTCTCGCATTCTCTCTCCCTCTCGCTTTCATGTGTTTCCTTTATCCCTTCTTCCTCTCCATTTTGATATCCAAACATGATCTCTCCTGCACCCTTCCACCACCCCCCCCCCCCCCCCACCCACCCCCCTATCCCTGGCTATCCGTTTGTCTCTCTCTCTCTTACCCTCTCTCTCTCCATTCCTATTTCCCACATTTCATTCTCATCTGTTTTTTTTTCTTCATTCATTTTTTTCTTCATTCTCTCTCTCTCTCTCTCTCTCTCTCTCTCTCTCTCTCTTTCTCTTTCTCTCTCTCTCTCTCTCTCTCTCTCTCAACTCTCCCAATTCCCATTCTTCACATTTCATTCTCATAGCTTTTCTTTAAATCTCCTCATCATAATCCTTGTGAACAAACCCACGCAACGTTAACATAAGTACACTTACTGATAGGGTGTCAACTTCATAATGCAATTTTTAATATATGGACATTCACTGATACACTTAATTCTCATATTTCAATAAAATATGAATATTATTTGCACACATAATTTTCTTGGACTTTATATCTGATATACCACAAAGACAATGACTGTAACATGTCCAAACATTTGGTATGTAGTGGGCAGGGTTGGACATGATTACATTTTCACACTTTCATCTATTCTAAAAGTACGCCTATATACTAGAATATAGTGCAAGATGTTCAACATTTTTTTTCACATATACAAATGCAACTGACAACTGACATCATCTATATTGTACATTAATTAAGACAATAGTCATTAAATTATGCTTAGGGCATGATTGTTCACACTATCTACACTATTTGAGCTGAAATTTGTAGACACACATCACACTTGATTTGCAGTTTAAAACAATTAATTTTAATAGCTGATTCAATCTTATTATCTTTTAAGACAAAGAGTGTTCCAGTACAGAAACACAACTAGTTTGTACTAGCTTCTAAAGTTTGTATTTTCAGTTCAGTTCTCTTTAAAGATGCATAAAATGTTACAAGAAACAACATACATGAATAAATCTAATTTTTGCAATGATTTCCACTGACATCAATTTAGTGCACAGTATTTTCTCATTTTATGGTCATTTTTACACATTGAAATAACGTTATTGTGTCCAATGTATCATCACTTAATATGTACATGAAATAGAATTGAAGACTTCTTCGTCAAAGAACACTCCATTGCAATAAAGACATATATATATTTACTGAAGTGTAACTAGTAGAAAGTTACATCTTTCAATACCTTAATCATATCAGATCTCATTAAACTAGGTTATGGACCAAAATCTTTATCAAATTTTATCAACATTTCTTTTCGCTCACCCCAAAACTAATTCACATTTGTTTGTATGAAGGTCATGCTAGATCAAAGAAAGATGTCCGAGCACAGTCCATCCATAAATAGGTTCATGCTGTAACTAAAGTGCACTGGATAACAGGTGAATACAATCTGCAAAATCAATCAATCAATCAGGCGTGCGATGCCTTTCTCTTGACAGCTAAGCATTGTACAACATTCCCTTTATCGCTGAACAGGTGGTATGAACCTAAATATGTATTTCTTACAATACACAGTGCCAAAGCACATGCATAAGTGTGACAACATTGAAATGGTACTGTATATGCCAAATATTTTGCGGGTTTTTTTATTTTCGCGAATTTCACGAGTCTGGACTATTTTAACAACACACGAAATGATGAATACGACGTGCACTACTAGTACTAGCACTCCATGATCGCAAATTTAACCACTTGCGAATTGTCGTGAAGTCCTGATTCTCGAAAAAATTAGACTCCCAAAATGTATGGCCTATACAGTAGTCCTATACATGTACTTTTGAGCATGCACCTGTCTGTATCCTTTAAGCTTCACAGAATTGTGACCATCTCTGGGATTCAAAGTTCAAATTACTTTAAAAAGCGAATTAGACAGATGATAGTTGAATCCTTACTGCAATTCCTTAAAACAGCTTAAAAATACACAGAGCAAATAAAGAGACGAGAACAGGAGCAGGCGTTCTCAACACTCGAATAATTTTGGATGATCCTCCTCCCTTCTCAATACTTGATATCGTCACTGTTTTTGCAAATCATCAAATCCCTATAGCGTAAAGAGCACAGATTTGATGGTTATGCAAACGCTGACGATATCTTCTCAAAAGGAACTATGTGAATGGTGACTGCTATGTGAACATCAAACATGAAATTATCAAAAAGGAAGACTAACATCTATACAGAAAAGGAGTACAAAATATATGCATGGTGCCCAGAATGATGTGGGAGTTCACTGGAGGATAAGTGTCTTGGGTGAGGGGGAGGGGGAGAAGGAGGGGGAGGGGAGAAGAGGGGGAGAAGGAGGGGGAGGGGGAGAAGAAGGGGGAGAAGGGGGAGGGGAGGGGGAGGGGGAGGGGGAGGCAGAGGGGAGGGGGAGGCGGAGGGGAGGGGGAGGCGGAGGGGAGGGGGAGGCGGAGGGGAGGGGGAGGCGGAGGGGAGGGGGAGGGGAAGTGGGGAGTGGGAAGGGGGAAAGGGGGAGGGGAAGGGGTAAGGGAGGGGGGGGAGGGGGTTGGGAGAGGGGGAGGGGAGGGGGAGGGGGAGGGGGAGGGGGAGGGACTTGGGTGAGGGGAGGGGTGTGGTCTTGCCATCGCTTTTGGTCTTCTCACATGTTAAAAAGTAAATGGTATTAAGCGCAGTATGGCGGCAGCCAATACAGTAATAGTTGAACTTGTCTTGTCAATGCATGACAAAGAATTAAACTGTATGTCTATTTCAACATCATGATTTGTGCATACTTTCAAAATAGTCAAAACTCTTAAAAATTCACGAGACATATATACGTTCATCAGGTAAGAATGCTACTTTTTAAGTGATCAGGGCTCCGTAACAAAAAAGTTTGCGATCAAGAGCAAATTTGAAAGACAAATTCTGATTGGTTACTGGTCAGTCTTTTGAACAAAGAGCACATACAACAATGATGTTGATTAGCCATTGCCATTTTGCGATTGATTGCAAATCTTTATGTTACCGGGCCCTAGACATATAAACTTACAACTTGGCATAATATACTACATATATGCAAAAGTAAATACATGTATATACTCATACTTATATGACGTACAAACACAGGAAGAACTACATGTACGTTAGTGTTATTGGCCATCAATGGGAACAGTACAGTAACACACACACACTATTCATCATGTAACTTGATACTTACGTTCCATACAGTCAATGAAATGGGTTACAATGTTGGTGTTGGGGAGATGCATTTACCATTATCTATCCCTAAATTTCAAAGATACACGTCCCTGGAAAATACTTTTTATTAAAATTATTCTGAATATTGAAGAATGAAAAAGAAATATTTGTGACAAAAGTACTTAAAAAGACACCACCATTTATAGATTTCATGTTCCTTATAAGTTTTCACACTTTTATATTTTTCATAAATTGGACTTGCAGCTTGCAAAACACGAGCACAATAAACCATGCACAATGCATGTCCTAATATTATTTGTACATGTACAAGTATTACCATTATTAAAAGTATGTTTGTGAAATAAGAGGTTGCAGTAGGATGCACAGCTCAACTTTAGTATGAAAACATATTACTTTATTCTTTGCCTCTCAGAGTAGAATTGGGAATTTTCCACATAATCTTTCATATTCTTCATCTTATCACCTTACTTTATATCTTATCACAAAGCTGAGAAGGAAGACAGGACTGCAGGTACTAGACGACACATACACTGTATTTTCAAACAGAGAAAACAAAGTTAAAAGTCAATATAAACCAATCAAAAGATGGTTTGAAGCTCCTATACTGCACAATATATTTTTTTTTAATTTGTCAAATATACCACAGGATTTTATCGACCATCACATAACCATTATTATCAATTATATCAATTATTTAAAAAAAAAATGCCATTGGAAAGAGAGATCTTAATGACATCATGCATGGAAAATCTACGTGTATATGATCTCTGCAATATGCGTATCATTGTCCCCAGACTGTAGAGTCCTTGATGTTCTACTACGTACTACACTGCAAGAAAGCATCAACAAAGAGGCAGCCTGCCATGGGTGCCATACCGCTAATCTAATAATATCTGCGATGATGCCACCATTTCATCTCGGCTACAGCTGTACCACCAGACCTTTTCATCGTGACACGACGATTATTCACACTTGAAGAAAACATTAACGCTTTCCAGTGCCAGACGAAATGCTGCTCTATGGGATTTGTGTGTATTAATGGTGAAAGCAATCACAAATGGCACTTAACGAGTTAACCTTTTGAATGGCAGCAGGGCAAAAGTGATGCAGTTTTGAGTTGTACCTGGGTGGAAAGCTGGAGATGTGTATTTTGAATGGTGCATTTTCAACATTTCTACCAAAATTTTGTACATACGTGTACATGTGGTACAACAATTTTTTACCTGAAATATGAAGATACTGAATACCACAATATTCCTATGTATACCTTATTATCGTTCTTTGTACTAAATATTTGTCCATGTACATGCACCACAATATTTCCACCAAGACTTGTAAATCAATACTGTGATATTTTGTGTATTTATAGGACAGCAGTGCATACACCCAGGTAAACAAAACATCATACCAATAGTGATAGGCCATACATGTGTATACATGTGTATGCATTAGTACATGTTTACTACCTTTAGTTGTTCTATAGCGTAGTTGCATGCACGGCTCTAATTATTGTGCAGTGTTGTAATCTCAATCTGATTAATGGGGACTGAAGCACAAGAAGGCACGACATAGCCTTCACCATGGGCTGTGGCAATTTGCTTCTTTTTGATGAACAGATACAACCACAATTAGGTCTGGGCAGTAAGACTACTCCTCTTAATGCCCCTTCATCCCTCAGACGAGTTCATATGAGGGACTTCAAAAGAGGGGGGAGAACGTGCCTAGTCTCCAAGCTCAGACTTTCTTTAATTGCAGTGCAGGGGTCAGAATTTGTACTTCGCAGTATGGAACCAAGGCTAGGCATGACTGAGATCGAGCGTGAGCATTGAGTGGTTTCCCTGACGCTCTTGCAAGAACAAGAGTTAACAAAATCACTTCTACTTGAGGGAACAGAGACATGTACAAGTTGGAAGTGGAGCTACATGTAGACATACTTCAGTTTTTCTGGTGTCGCATCACAATCCACTTACAAACACGGACTCATGGAGAAGACTGATATGCACATGCTGTACAGTATACATGTATGGACACACATTTGAAGATGTTAGGGCACTCTTTCTCAAATTGGCTATAACCTAACAATGGTTGACTATAAAAAAAAAATGGTAAGGTCCCATGTTAAGCCAAATGAGGTATTGATTTTAAATTCTTAGAATGAGAGTACCAGTAAAGTAAATCAATGTGTATTGGCTTCCAGTGTGTACACAGTAGAGTAAAAAAGATACATGTACTGTACATGTGCACTGTAACAATAATATGCAGGTTCTTTTTGCATGGGTATGAGGCAATAACAAACAAAAGCCACTTCAAGTACCAGATTTTACTAAACAATGTCTATCTGTAACTCATTACACACCACTGCTGCAGTTTGTAATACACAGATTCTATAGAGTAGCATTCTATCTAGCACAAGGAGTTAAGCAACTAGTTTATCAGCATGTAATGTTATTGTCAACCTTCAGTAAACACATCAGTGTTTAAAAACAGCTTTTAATTCACCTTTGCACAGCAGATTAATTGAATTAGGTGAGATTGCACCATAAACAATAGTTGAACATGTCACACAATGCACTCCCTAGTGTACGCGTACAGTGTAATATTCAAATAATTGTACACAACTACATGTACATGTATAGAGCTACGGAGATCTCAGTGAGTTGACATAACTTCTATCTCCCTGGCTGCAAGTTTACAGAACTGGGGCATCCTACCAGTAAAAAAAGGGGGGATAAGGATGATCTATGTAAAGTCCCCACACTGCAAAAAAGGCCCAAATAAAGAATGAGAGAGCCCCTACATATACATGTAGGAAAAGGAACATTGCATTAAGTCATGAAATCTCATCAAACAACCCCAAATAATATCAGCTCTATGTCCTCTATTTGACAGCAATCAAAATAGAAGATTCACATTTCCTTTTTATGTATGATACAAAATACAAACGATGACCGAAGGGGGAATGCACAATATCACCATACATGTATGTATGTATGTATGTATGTATGTATGTATGTATGTATGTATGTATGTATGTATGTATGTATGTATGTATTTATGTACGTATACGTGTACATGTACATACACTGTACATGTAGCTTCCAACTACAGTACATACATGAAGTGTATGTTTACTGCATGACTTTCCACTGCAGAGCAAGCAAGAGAAATGATGCGAGGTAGAAAAATAAATAAGCAGCGGGCCAAATCATGATGAAGGCCATGTTATTACATGTACTTTGGACAGAACTCTGTAAGTCTACACACTCATTTGCTGTTCATCACTGGAAACAATATCTCAAAATGGTTCATGATCTGAGTGAATTTTTAGAATAAATAACGGCAAAAAGGAGTTGGAGCAGGAGACAATAAAACAACAGTTTTTGCTATCTACATGTATGTACATGTACTTTGTACAGATGTATTTATATGATGTACTCCTTGTACAACATGCAGAGAATATGTACATCTGTGATTGCTCAAAAGCTTCATACTCATGCAAGCAACATTTTTTTTATTTAATGTCATATTTTTAATAAGATATTTTATAGTCTTGCAAGCACAGAACCAACGCTGGCGGACTTTTACTTACAATGAAACAATGTACATACATGTATGCACAAGTACTTTGCAGCCCTATGAGCATAAATACTGAACGAGGAACATAAGAAAAAAAAAAAAAATGCTTTGTGCCTAAAATGCACATGACATGATACTACCAAGTCATACATGTAGTCCGACATGTATGTTTACATGTACTGTACATGTATGTAAATCACAGCAAAAACTGTATTGTCTATTTCTTAACATTTCTTCACTTTTCTGAGCAAAAAATGTTGTACGCCGTGTACATTACAGTACAGGTACAATTTGTATCCTTACGCACTTTAATGTTGTATTGCACATTACCTTATACTGACATGATTTTGAAATAAACTCAAAAAAACTCTCTGCACCTTTCTTATATTACAACATCTTATAATGAACATTATAGTATCTCACACCTAAAACATAAAAATAAAAATCAGGAAGATGGTGCAAATTTGAACAAATTATTATATAAACATGTAAAGTAGGTTTAGGTTAACTTATAAATTACACTTGTGTATTAAATCTTGTAAATTTTGTGCACTTCAAAGGTGATTAATGTTACTACTCTCATAACGGGTGACACTTCATTTTGTAAAGCTCTACAACGCTATAATTTTACTACATATGTGTGTATACCTTACTCTTTGAATCTACCGGAAATGAACATGAAAATTAAAGGTGATGGTTCATTCCCATCTGCAAATATCATTGAATTATGTCACATACTGCATGAACTATAAGAACCTTAGACTGTCAAATGCATGACAATCATAGTAACAATACATTATGAAATGAACACACCATATTGTAGTTTGCCCATATTTGCCAAATTCAGCACACTAGTTTGCAAACTTGTCCAAATTTGAAAGAATATCCAAGGGATCAAAGCATGGCAATCACAAATGAATGCATGCTTTAGTACACACACGATGCAAATGTTACATGTACAGGATATGAAATTAAGTACATATGGATACAAATGATGATCGTTGATAGTTGATTTCACATCAAGTGTATTTAAAGATACCAGTTCAGTGTCTGCAAGTTCAAGTAGATTACGCAGAAATCTAAAGTTTATAAAGTGTCAAGTAAGAATGAATACTTGTACTAGTAGAATTAGTAAATAGATTCTAATGATCGACATACATGTAGGCAGTCTTCTAAGACGCAGCTGTGTACAAGCTTCATGGTTGCAGCCTAATGTTAGTCTTTATGAAACAGAAAAAAGAACAGGACTCAATCGTAACTGTCAACAATCCTGATGAAATTGTATAAAGATTAAAACTACGGTGCACACATGTACATGTACTATGATACTGCTCATGTTGACAAACCAGTTTATATTTATGTAATAAGAGACCCAATGTATTTGCACAATACATCTTACAAGTATAGTACACAATGTACATACAGGCAAAAGTTGTTTTAACGTCAGTTGATTGTCTTTCCCTTTGATCAGACTGAACATAAAATGTTAATGTGCATTTACCGGTACATGTAGACACAATTTACTTGCATTCTCCGGTAAGTTAATGCTTTCAGATCAAATTTGTTGAGCATGTATTGTCCAATGAATTGACATCAGCGAGTACGGATGCACATACATGTACAGTATAATGAATCTGAATTAGCTAGTGCAAATATGACACAGTGCAGTGTAAAATTGTAAACAGCCATAGATGTTTCACTAAGCATGAAAAGCACTGGTATCTCTTGACATGTAAACAATCTTGCAATTGTAAACAAGAGTAAATGACACAATGTACATGTAGATCCATTATTTCAGTATACATTGTAAAAGTTCCACTGTACATGAATAGAACTCTAACAAATGGAAACTATTTAATACGTGTATGCCTGTGATTGTAATTTGTATCTGAACTAGTGATTTTGCCTTTGTATGACCAAACTATGAAGCATACTATGAAAATACCCCAAATGCTGTCAGTGCCAAAACAAGATTTATCATTTTGCTACCAGAGCAATAGTGAGCTGTAGATCTAGTAATGCCACCACACATTCTGAGTGTATAATCTTCCAAATGAAAACTACTAGTATTTCAGTTTTCTTGCAAGTTTGTGGCAAAAAAGCACTCACCAACTGCATTCCTGATGTTTTATGGTGAATTTAAGTGCTGGAGATATCAACAATTGGAAATTTGGAATACACTTGGCTTATAGCTTTATTCATAAAATACTATTCAGAACAGTTTTACTGCAGACTTCTAAAAATGGAAGAAACTAGTACACAATAAAAACAACTTGTCAACCAAACTGAATGTGCATAGAATTGTCTTGACCCTATAAAATACACTAGAAGTAACAGCTTAGTTAACTGAATCTTGAGTACACTCTATCAGAGCTTTGCATCACTATAGCAACCAAGGAGTGGTGCTTTGAAAGATTCTTTTTTAAAACAAGCAAATTAATGCTTTAGCAGGCTCAGTGTGCAAGGAAATATACGTACAACAGACTGTATATTTAAAAAATAAAAGTATCTCTTTTTATCGCTACAGTAGGACCAATAACACGTTAAAACATAAGCAAAACCTCAGCAGCATATCCTGGGCTTCTCTTCCGGCTCTTCTAATCGTAACGTCTCCCTGGGCGCCGTGAACCCCCCTTTAATCCCGTCCCACCCCTCCGTGATCTTCAGGTCCCCCTCCTTCAGCTTCACATAGATCTCCTTCGCCATGACAGAGAACGCTGCTTCGACGTTTGTGCACGCCTTCGCTGACGTCTCGATGAACCTCATGCTGTACGCCTGCGCAAATCGCTCCCCTTCCTCCTTGAGTACCTCGCGCACATTTTCGCCCAAGTCCGATTTATGGCCCACCACCATGTATGTGGTGCTGTGTGGGTAGATCACGTTTTCTTGTGCTTCCAGCAGCCATTCTTGTAAGTTTTCAAAGCTCTGTCTGTTCGAGATATCGTAGACCAGCATAACACCCACTGAATTTCTGTAGTAGGACGTAGTTATGGACCTGAGGGCATGGACAGAGAGAAATAAAATAACTGGTACTCATCTCAAATTTATTACATTGGAGAAACAAATTTGGTCTCAGACATCTCATAGAACAAGCAAAATGTGTGACACAAAAATTATGTTACCTGTAACTAGTATCTGTCTCTCTAAGTTACAGCACGTAAAAAAGTACTAACTTAGTAATGCAGTCACTCTGTCACTGTCTGTATGTCGAGGCTTGGAGCCATGGCCATGCCCATGGGTTTTGATATTCGTCAGTTTTAGCATTTTTCAGACTTAAGTTAAGTTATATAAATTAGAAACATTATTTTGCATGTTTTGACACAATATCAGACTCAGTAAGTTAGACCTCCCATGTTTGTTAAGACATAGGATTAAAGCCTAGGCCATGACCAGGTGGAACCTAGCTTTAGTTTTTTACTCACCTAAACCGCTCCTGCCCAGCGGTATCCCAAAGCTGCAGCTTGACCCGTCGGCCCGGCGCAACTTCGATGAGTCTGGCGTAGAAATCCACTCCCACTGTGGGGTCCGACACTTCGACGAACTTGCCATCGCAGAAGCGGCGCAATAATGAGCTCTTTCCGACTGTCGAATCACCCACTAATATCAGCCGAAACTGGTATTCCCATATAACTTCTGGCGGCAAACCTGCTAATTCTTCCGAAGAGGTCGTCATAGCTGCATATTCAAAGTAACCAGATAGTGAAAACAACGAAAACTGCTTAATGAAATGACAGAAATACGACGGCGATTTCCTAACGTAGGCTTAGTGACCCTTCGTAACGCGCACACTGCATGCAGTACACTGCATGTACTGCACACTACGGTACGTTCAGCCGTATGCTGTTTTTGTTTTTGTTTAGTTTTGTTTACCAAGCTCTTTAAAAATGACGATAAATTACTTCCGGATCACGCGCCTTGAAACGATAGCAAACTCGTCTACAATATATTCGACCATAAAAAATGCATTTACTAAAATGATTTTCAAGAAAATGGAAACAAGATTATTTTGTCATAGAGCGAATTCAACCCTTTAGTGTAATAATTCATTGGAGGATTCAGGGAGGTGTGTGTGTGGAACGAGGGTGGGGGAGGGGTAGTATCATAGGCATGCACAAGTCTATTTCCACCCTCCCGATCCCTCACCAAACACACACACACACACACACACATATACATGTTTTGATTAGGTGTATATTAAATGACATATTTTTGAAAAACTGCCATTCCAGTCTTATATGAAGCTTCTGGTAGAAACGACCCTCCACCCCCCCCCCCCCTCCTTCTCTCTCTCTCTCTCTCTCTCTCTCTCTCTCTCTCTCAATTCTGTCTAGGGTTAGGGTACGTCAGGGCTAGGTTTAGGGTTTAGGGTCAGGGTTAGGATCAGGGTTAAACTTCATAAAACCAATTGGATACCAACGTCCATTAGCGCCAAATTAATAATCAAGTAAGACCGACTTCATTGTAAACGAGATTGAGTCAATATTCTTTCCTGTTTTTCGTTATCCAGTGGCATGTGACTCGTTCGTGGCCTCCGAAAATCGCCCTTTGACCAACATGACCAATACACTGAACTAGTTCAGTGGACCAATAGCGCATATATTGCCTTGGCACGTGGGATCGGGAATGCGCTAGCGAGAGCAAGCTAGCTAGATTCGTGTCGCGTCTGCGCGCGCGCAAGTGTTCGTAACACAATTCAGTTTTGCGGTGCATGCATATATGTATACGGCGTATTTTTCGAGAAGCATCAATCATGGCTCACGGCAACCAAATTTATCATGTCACCACGACAGAAGAAATTCCATCAAATTGCAGAACAAAAGTCAAAAATATATTTGCACCGCTCTTCACTATGTAAGTTTTTCTACAGTTTTCTTCATGCCAAAATAATTTTAATGTTAAGTTAAGGAAGACTATGAAGTAGAGAGCGATGTCATTGCCATGGACGATGGCGCATCATGCGGGTACACGGCGAGCTAGTCCCCCGAACCAGGCCGGTTGATGAAGCCCTTGGGCCACGGTATCCCGTGCCATGCGGTTGGCTGTTGCGCAAACTTGCAGTGTCGGCATGCGCTTGCTAGCTTCGCCTTCGGCCGTTGGCCTTGCGTTCTCTTGCCGGGTTCCCACGGCCACGCGACTGTGCCTTTACTAGATCTACTATATTCAGTCTTTGTAGGTCGTTGGATCCACTGAGATTTCATCTGGCTCATCTGAACGCCCTCCTATTCAGTGGTTGGTCTACAGGTGTATGTCAAAAAGTGGACGCTTTGAAGTTTGGACTTTGGTATCCCACACTATTCACTAATTTATCACGATAATTTATGTCAATTTTACCCAGCTAAAACCTAAGTTAACCCTGCTGACCCTAATCCTAAACCTAACCCAAACCCTAGACAAAATTTTCGCTGTTTAATTTGTCCAAAAAAGTTATTTCTAGGTAACTTTCTGTCGACGACAATCAGTAATTGCAGCGTTCCCATTGCGAGCATTAATTTAGCACCAAAAAATGTAGACCCCCTCTATAGATCAAGAATCTACTCTATCTTATGAGATGGTTATTCCTGTCTTATATTGATAATAAGCATATATTTTCAGTTGCTATTTATGTACCATCAAATATAAATCTAATGATGCACATCCAGACAGAACCACTACAAATTATAGTTGTAAAAAGTTACGATGTTTAGCTTGAAACCATTGTTCCACTGGCACTATGGAAGAAGAATGCATCTACATGTTTTCAGATAAAGTTTGTAAATATGTAGCCAGTCTGCCAGTAGACCTCTCAAGTTATTTTTCCATTTCAAATTCATTGACAGAGATTGGTTTTTGTTCCTGGTTTACATCTGAAGTCACAGGTTGACCAGAAAGTCTTGAGGAACCAAGCTCAACCCACTTCACTCATAAGCAGTCATGAGCAGTATAGATCTACAAAATATAAGTTGGACTTTGATATCTCATCGATACATCTGCCCGTCTGCCAGTAGACCTCTTAAGTTATTTTTCCATTTCAAATTCATTGACAGAGATTGGTTTTTGTTCCCGGTTTACATCTGAAGTCACAGGTTGACCAGAATTCAGAAAGTCTTGAGGAACCAAGCTCAACCCACTTCACTCATAAGCAGTCATGAGCAGTATAGATCTACAAAATATAAGTTGGACTTTGATATCTCATCGATACATCAAAGTTAGTTGACCGAGGTTAACTAAATTTACAGTTCATGGACAGAATCACAGGCTGGGTCACTGACAAGCCAAAAAACTGAAGTTGACCTTTGTTATGTTTAATTTGGCCTGCTCTGGCCTGACTGTTTGCATACTGTGCTATCATCCTTGGCCTTGTTTGCTATTTTTATCACAATCTCATTATGACTTGCAGCCATGTTGTAATGTCACACTCTTGACTCACACATTTGTGACAATTTACCTTCTCTTCATTGGCTCCAAGCCATTATGAATTCTAAAAGAAATAAGAGTGCTGTTTGCTATGACCATGGATCCACATTTTCAGTAATGATGGCATAACGAAACATTCAAATTTATTTACTGATAGATATTTAGAATGGAGATATTTGCCCCAAATTTCTGAAGTCTCAAAGTAACAAATGCAGGCAAAGTAAACAGCAATTCATGAAAATATGCACCGATCCAATGCATATTGATGTTAAAAGTTAAGAAGCTTGTTTTATCTTGATCAATCTTTTTAATTTGTATCGATTCTACTAACCTGCAATTCAAAATCTCTGAGATTCTTAGTCTTTTGACACTGCATAGTTTGCTGAGCGTCTAAATCAGAGTGAATCAAATTTGAAATAGTGTGTGCAAAGTTTGAACCTTTCCCATATAAATGAAGTTAAGTCAATAACAGGACCTAAAAGTTTATAGCAGGTGCCCAAGCTTCAACTTGTATAAGGCTCCATTCACACCGCCAGTGTCGAGGAACCGCCAGTTTGCCATACTTTACTGAACTGAGGAAGCACCATTAAAGGGAATGTACTGTACTGGGAAGACAAAAAACCTTCAAAAGGTTGATTATGAGCAATCTTCTTGTATTTTCCATATTAGAAACTTGCTGGAAGTTATTTGCCCTCAAATAAACCACATTTGGATTAAATCAAATGTGGATCATTTGAGGCCGAATAACTTTCAGCAAGTTTTCTGAAATGGACAATACATGAATTTAAGACCATTGGTAAAAACATTGCTCGCAATCACACCATTTTTTTTTTTTGGTCTTCCCAGTACAGTATATTCCCTGTAAAGGAACCATTGTATGGTTAAATCATAATTTGTTCTTGTTGTGGTTAGTGCTGTCAATGTTGTTATCTTTATTATTTAGATATAATGATATCATTCTTCCTGGTGTTATTATTACTTTTGAGAAAGCCTTCCCTTTGTGATATCCACCTAGAATTGATCCATTGGCATCTTGAGCTCTAGCCAACATTTTAAAAATATTTTGTTTTTATTTTGGGTGGCTGTCGCGAAAGGAAGTCTACCCTATGTTTGTATTTATCATCTTTCTGATTGCATCCCGTCAGCTCCTTCCTGAAGGTGCTCCTGGGAGGCCAGGTGCTCTCTCTGCTCATCTGTGGGACGGGGGTGACCAGCCAGATCCTGCACGACTCGTACTCGGTCAGCGCCCCCACTACCCAGAGTTTCGCCAACTACCTCCTCCTCGCCGTCGTCTACTGCACGCTGCTCTGCCTGCGCAAGACGCGGGAGAAGAACTTCTACCACATCTTCACCCGGCGCTGGTGGAAGTACGTCCTCATCGCCCTGGTGGACGTAGAGGCCAACTACCTGGTGGTCAAGGCCTACCAGTACACCACTCTGACCAGCATCCAGGTACGGTCACCTTGACACCTGTTTGTGCTATGACGTGGCTTCCAAGATGTCCTGTATGCACATTCCTTTACGAGTCAGACTACACTTACCAGTGCAACCACCTTAATCAACTACCTGTATTGAGTACCAAAGGGGTGTTGTCATACCATTGTTATGCAGGTCTCTGGTTCTAAACAACATCCCTAAAGGGAGAGATTTACTGGTCCGATATTTTCTTTGGCACTTCTAATGATAGTCCCAGCTGTGATCACCACTGCTTGCTCTACCCATATCAGAACAAGCTGTCTTGACATTCGGTAACCTTCCGGCCTTCATACAAATTACAAAATGTTTCCCTGAACCAGGCGCCGTGTGAGGTAACACAACAATTCAGGGGCCATATTCATTAAACCTTACTAAGCCTAGTTAGTTACTAAAGTGCTTCGAAATGCATGCATTGTAGTAACCAACTAGGCTAGTAAGCTTTCATGAACATGGCTCCAGGTGTTTATATTCATGGTATCTTGCATGTAATTTGCAGGCCCATGTAGTCACACCTTACAAGCCAACGGCTTTCTGGTGATACCATGAATTCATTGTTCATGAAAGGTTGTTTATTTACTTTGTTTATGAATAATGAATTGAAAATTGATTTGATTTTGTTGCTGTTGTCCTTTTCTAGCTGCTGGACTGCATCACCATCCCCGTGGTCGTCCTGCTCTCCTTCCTGATCCTCAGGGTGCGCTACCGCATCGTCCACATCGCAGGGGTGGTCGTCTGCATCGCGGGCCTCGGCGCCCTCATCGGAGCGGACGTCCTGTCTGGACGGGCCACTTCTGGATGTAGGTCACAGTTCAGACACTTGATATCGGCACGGCTGTCACGGATTGATGAATCAATCTAATTACTGCGGAGAGTGACAGCTAATAAAGATTATATCCTCTTTTGTCAATCTGTAAAATGTTCAAGTTTTGGAATAAAAACCTTGTACGTGATGGCCCAATCCTTATTCTTTCCACTGACGAGTCCCCACTGCATTGTCCCCAAGGCATGAAATGGAGAAGTTCTTTGATTGCAGGCACCACCACATATAGCAATAAGATAATTCATGATAATTAGCTTTAGTATCCCATGATTATATTCAAATATGATACTGCAATAACGCCTTAAGCCTAATACTAACCTTGTACCTAATCCTACCTCTAACCCAGACCCCAACCCTAACCCTATGCCTAATTTGCGAAGTTTACTTAGCAACGTTGTTATTTTATGATCTTTGTTTGGCTGTTACTCTCTGTAGTAACGAGATAGATTGTTAAAAAATAGGCAAAAAAAGAAGAACTATTCTTCGCTTACTTTCTAACAGATTGATCAATCAATCTTATTGGTATGGAGTGTAACAGCAAAGTACGGATTATAGTGTTTATTGTCTCTCCGCAAAACATTAAATTCTTTGAAAAAAAAATATGTACTTGATGGCCCAATCCTTATTCTTTCCCTGGCAACACAGCTGCCCCGCAAAACAAGCTTCTTGGGGACGTCTTCTGCCTGATTGGCGCCAGTCTGTATGGTGTATCGAACGTGGCGCAGGAGTATGTGGTGCGACACTACACACGCACAGAGTTCCTCGGGATGGTCGGGCTGTTTGGAACATTCATCTCAGGGATCCAGCTGTAAGTTTCCCATATTTAGGCACTTCATTCATTTGAATTTAACCCTAATCAGGGAGGGAGGGGAGGCAATAATGACCCTCCCCCCTTCTTCCCCTCAACATTTCACAGAATCATTCTGAAACGCGAAAAGATATCGTGAGAGTCCATTACTTTTTTCGTTGTAGTCTCACATAACTTTTTAGAACAATATCGTGACAGCCAGGTAGACTGTCATGTCATCACATCATTTTCGCCAGACGATGTCGTTCAAAATTCTACTCATTTTTGTGACTTTGTATATAAACCCAAAGGAAAGTGTCTTCTTTCATACAATTCGCTAACAAAACAATAATTATCCCCCTCCCCCTTCTTCCCCTACAAAGGCATACTGTGAATACCCTATGCCAAGCCAAAGATGATGATTTTCAAATAATAGTAACTTATGGTAATCCCAAATCAACTAGCAACAATGAATAGATCGCATCCCACCTGCTGAAACTAAATCATTATATACAGGTTAAAGTCATAACGCATTGCTACGAATGAAGGCAGCAGTTTATGAATACATAACGAAAACATCTATGTGTATACGATACATACATGGTAGCATTGACTACTGGTACAGATATAATAGTGAGATATACAGATATAATAGTCGTTTTTTGTCTGTCATAATCTGGATTATTTTATTGAGGTGAATGTTTGCTGACCTGCAAAGCCCCAAACTGCTGAGAAATGCATTTTAAGATGCACTACCTGTATGTACTGCCATCGCCTTGCACTGCTGTAAAGATATAACTTGTACACAGGGCTCCTGGCGAGAACAGTACCTTCACTAATGGGGCTTACAGTTTCAAAGAAGACTGCATAAATGATAAAAAAAAAGGGGGAAAAAAAAGAACATTTATTGCCTTTGGATAAACAGTCATTTGTTTGATCTAGATGCCATTTTCTCCAACTTTATAACTTGATAATGTAGATAACATGTTCTTGAAATCTGCTGGTACTCGTCCTTTTGAAATGTCACCACAAAATTATGTTGTCCACATCCTTATTTTACCCCCCGCACCCCCCCCCCCCCCCTAAAAAATAATTGTTTAAAAAAAAAAAGAACTAAGAAAGAAGACTATGGTATTGTTGACATGTGTGCATTCTAGGTGAGGTGGAAAGGAAAACTACAGTAGAGTCAAAGTGGATCTGCAATTCTCTATGTACACTCTACTTTAAACTACATGTACGTGTATGAGACCTTATTGGATGATTTGAGAGATTTGATTGTGGGGCATTCTACAGCATATATCTCACACGTATCTAACATCATGAAGAAGGTGTGTTTCATCTTCTGCTTTTTCTGATAGGTTGGGGGAGGGGAGGGGAAAGGGAGGGGTGAAGGGAGGGGGAAGGGGAGGAGGAAAGGGAGGGGGAGGGAGAAGAGGAGGGGGAAAGAGAGGGGGAAAGGGAGGGGGAAAGGGAGTTGGAAGGGGAGTGGGAAGGGAAAGGGAGGGGGAAGGGGAAAGGGAGGGGGAACGGGAGGGGGAAGGGGAGGAGAAAAGGGAGGGGGAAGGAAAGAGGGCTGGAAGAGGGTTCATATATGGAGCTGATGCCAAATAAGCAATACCTCACATACGTACATGATGACAAGCGAGGCGAGGGGAGGGGGGGGGGAAGGGGGGGGGAAGGGAGGGGGAAGGGGAGGGGGAAGGGGAGGGGGAAGGGGAGGGGGAAGGGGAGGGGGAAGGGGAGGGGGAAAGGGAGGGGGATGGGGAGGGGATGGGGAGGGAGTGAGGGGGAAGGGAAGAGGGTGAGGGGGAAGGGAAGAGGGTGAGGGGGAAGGGAAGAGGGTTCATGTGGAGCTGATGCCAAATAAGCAATACCTCACATACATAACATGTATGTATGTGATAACAGTTCTTCACTTCTTCATTCTTAATTCATATCAAATACACATCAGTGCACATTTCGTTACATGAGCACACTAACAGACTAATTCAATCAGGGGTTGTTATTTACCCCCATCATTACCATAGGTGCATGGAATAAATATTAAGTTAATGGGGTTTTCATGGCTTGAGATTGAGAATGTTGATGGACAAGAAAGAAGGAAATTTGGATGGCATACCAGGAAATAGCCCTGGCATAACTGTGTGTCAATTGTTAAGCACTTGGTTGTAAGATTCAAAGCCTTTTATTCTTGTGCATACTGCATAAGGGTGTAGAATGAATCATCGATGCATCCCTTAATTGACTTCTAAGTGAGCCTGGACAAAACATTAGGCATTAAGCAGAGGAAGCCAAGGAAATGCCTGAATACACACATACCAAGTATGTGGATGTATGTATAGTATACATTGTATGTATGTGTGTATGTGTGTATGTATGTATGTATGTATGTATGTATGTATGTATGTATGTATGCAATGCCCAGCTACTTCACATACTTGATTGAGTATCAGGGCTCTATAAGTGGATTTGCAAGATTTGTAATTGTTTATTAATTGTTTTCACCCGATACTGTCGCATCCTTCCTTGCTCATGGTCCACCTACTCAATATCAACTGGTCCATCTCATACAAATTATTACACTTCAATCTACGTGTGCATGTAGCCTCTGTCAATAAAGTTGAACAATAGATATGAAGTGCTTGAACCGGAGGAGCTGAACTTCCATCATAAATGTTTTAGCTTAAACTAAAATTCAAGCCCATGTCAGTCATTGCGACCCCCCTCTAAAAACAATAAATTATTCAAGCTGCAGTATAGTTCTGGTGAAGATTGCGGTTCCCATTCTTCATCTGATGTGAGGATAACAGGGAAAAAAGATCATCTTAGCATACAAATTTTTTTAAAGTAAGCAAGATTCGGACCCACGATGATAGCAGAACAGTTCTGCCCTGGCTGATTCCTGAACCAGCGATAGTTACCACTCCATTCACTAACCGTACCTTTCATTACTATGTATCTCAATGTTCAGTTTCTGCAAAGAAAGGTTTGCATGCTAACCCTAGGTTTGACTCAACAAAAGACTATAAAACTGTTTATGGTCTTACAACTGTAGAAGCCTTAAAGCTGTTAATGGATTTATGGTTTTATGGTGACTCAAATAGCCCTTACACAATAATGGGGAGGAAGTACCTGGTACCAAAGGTGGACTATTGATATTGAGCCCATAACATCAGTGGACGTGCACATTCTGCCCTACTTTGACAGAAGGAAACAAGTGACAAATCACTCAAATGTGGGTTGCCGGGTATTGGAACTTTTAAATTGTACTCAACATTACCTACATAAAGACAACATCTGGGGCCCGTAACATAAAAGGTTTACGATCTATCGCAAAATGGCAATGGCTAATCAACATCATTGTTGCATGCTCTTTTTCTTCAAATGACTGACCAGTAACCAATCAGAATTTGTCTTTCAATTTGCAATTGATTGCAAACCTTCATGTTACGGGGCCATGGAGAAGAAATATTCATCTTGCTGCGAGATATTCCATCAAACATGATGTAGTGTTGCACTGATGCAAATTTAAGTGACAGATACGTTTTGCTAATTTGCAAGAAAAGTCTCTTTTGTTAGTTGCTTCCTTTTGTCAAAGTAGGGCAGTATTGTCAAGGCAAATGGAAGATGATGTAAAGTTCACACTGGCCACGTGGCATTGTGAAGAAAAGCATGTGATAGATGAAGAAATGAGAAGCCGATCTGAGCGATCATTTTTCAATGAATGCTTATGTGGATTTGTGGAGGGGGGGGGGGGAGTACATCCGGCCCGTGCTCCCCCCCCCCCCCCCAAGATCTATTTAATTAATAACAAGCATTTTAGGAGTCCTATAAAGTGCAGTAGAATATACATGTATACTTTATGGAATAGTTTCTGCACTCTATAAATGCATGTATTATTATTACTATCCTGTTGCTGCTGGCATTTACAACGTACTGTATACGCCATATATGTTGCAGAGTTTTAATTTTTGTGAATATGTGAGTCGGGTGCTATTCACACAAAAATATGAATAAATACGACGTGCATGAGCACATGTGCTGCTAGTACTAGTACTCCATGATCACAAATTTAACCACTCGCAAAATTGCTGTGAAGTTCTGATTCGCGAAAAATTAGACTCGCGAAATATATGGCGTACACAGTAGTCTGTTACTAGGCAGCCCTTTTCAAATAAACCTCGTAAATTTCTATTCTTTCTTGTCGGAAGGGTTGCGTTGGAGCGCCATGAGCTGACGACCTTCAGCTGGAATATTGAAGCCATTTTGCTGCTGCTGGCGTTTGCGGCCTGCATGTTCCTCCTCTACTCCCTCTTCCCCGTCGTCATCAAGTGGAGTAGCGCCACCGTGGTCAACCTCTCCATACTGACCGCCGACATGTACACCCTCTTCATCGGCCTCTTTGTGTTCCATTTTGTGGTATGTTTTTTCAACGTTATTCAACTCTTTGGCCTATATTCAGAACAGAGGTTGAATGCAAACAAGGTACTGCCTTTATGGGAGGCCACATGAAGCAACATAAACATTGTTATGTTAGTTCTCACAAAAAAAAAACACATAGAAAAGGAGTGGTGACAATACATTTCAAGAACTTTTAAAGGGTATATACTGTATTGGGAAGGCAAAAAAGCCTTCAAAATGTAATTGGTAGCAGTCTTCTTGCCAATGGTCTTAAATTCATGTATTGTCTATTTTAGAAGCTTGCTGAAAGTTATTTGCCCTCAAATGATCTACATTTGGAGTAATGAGTGATTAAATCACAAATCATCAAAATGTTCGGGCCGAACATTTTGAGGATTTAATCATTAATCATTTTACTCCATATGTGGATCATTTGAGGGCAAATAACTTTCAGCAAGCTTCTAAAATAGACAATACATGAATTTCAGACCATTGGCAAGAAGATTGCTAACAATTACATTTTGAAGGCTTTTTTGCCTTCCCAGTACAGTATATGCCCTTTAAACAAATCATATCTTTTCATGAGACTTTTGTTGATCACGAGATTTCTCATGTTTTGTATTGCTTCATCGGACACCGCATTGGAAAAAAAATCAACCCGGAGCCCAACGGCTTCGATCGGGCATCGGTTCACTGACCAATCTGACTCGGGCTTAGTTAGAGCAGTAATCCTTTATGTGCCTGATAAATAAAGTGTTCAAGGGGAATTTGGTCATTGTCAAAAGAATTTGTAATCCATTTCATAAACATGACACTAGGAATAGATTCAGATGTAATAATTTTGTAAGCACTAATTACCTGAAGTTCCTGTTTGTTACATTCTGTAGCACAAAGGCTTATTCTGTGTTAGAGCATGCATGTATAATCATTATACTATTAATATGAACTGAACCAAAATATACAAATATAAGGTTCTTGGGAGAATCTTTCTTTTATGAGATATCAAATATACTAATGATGATAGATGATAGATGATAGATGATGATAGATGTACATGTCATTAGTAAAACAGTGGGTGGAATGGATGGCTGTGAGGGGAGGTGGAGGCCATCATGACGATAAACGTGTCTGATTTTGGAAACCGTGCAAGAAAGGAAGTCATGGAAAGCAGCAATTTAGTCATGGAAAAGTCATGGAATTCTGTTGCGGGTTTCTCTGGTTTATCTGCCTTTAATGAGAGCAAATTTTTTCTGGACACGACTTATAGGTGACATGTACAAGATTTCAACATGACTTTATCTTTAGATTTTTACATGAATATGAATTAATAGATATTGGAATGATACAATTCCGATTCCAGATAACCATCTCAGTAGCTAGTAATGAAAGCCGTATTAGTGTGCTGCACATGTATTTGTTGAAGGGACTGAGAAGATCCAAAGATGAATGAAGGAATTTAAACAAAGCTGCATTCTCCAACTCGATCCTACCTAGATGTAGAACTGAATGTATACGACCTGGTATTATTTAACTGTTTAACACAATGTGCATTTTCACCTTCCATTATACCACTTTCCATCATACCACCTTCCTCCCTTGCAGTTCTCTGGCCTCTACCTGTTTGGCTTTGCCCTCATTTTTACCGGCGTCATCGTCTACTCCCTCAAGCCCACGACAGAAGCCGCCGGTGGGCCGCGGTCGTACAGCCTCTTCCACAACAACCGCTCCTCGGAAGACATCCACCACGATCCCGTTGCTAATGACGACAACGACGCAGCCGAATCTCGACGAACGGCTGTCAACGGCGGGGATACAGAAGCGACGGCATTGGCGGATGATCATGACAGGGAAGAATTGCACAGGCAGTTCAGTAAGGGCCTGAATGGACATTCGAACTGAAGGAGTGCGCCCTCTGCTGCCAGTGTTCGCAGAGGGTCCATTGTTGTTTTTTGTACCTCATATTGTTCATATCTGCAATTTTTGCTTCTTTTCAATGGTAGAAGTTCAAGAAATATGAGCCTTTTTTGTCAAATGACGTAGTGTCAGCTTATACATAGCCAACATGTTCATGACTTCTCTGGATTATGTTAACAATGGATGAATTTGGAATTTGAATTTAACTTTTTTTTGTGCTGAAGTTGTTAAAAAGTAATGGTCTTTTTTTCAAAAGGGGATCTACACATCCTTTTTTTTTATGTTTGATTTTCTAAATTTTAGGTGTGGGGGTACTTATTCTCGATATTGCAAATTCCTATAAAATATCACCACACGTGGTGCTCTTAGACTTTTCAGATTTTAAAATGTGTGTAAAATGGTGAACTGGGTACTTCTGGTTATATTGATATGATAGTGCACACAATTGCACTGCCATCGATACTTTGCCAGTAACCCACTGTCCCACAGAAATGTTGTCATATACATTTATTTGCTACTATATTGTAGATGGGGAGATTTTACAAGATGTTTCAAGAGATGACTGTAAGTAGAACCGAGAACTTTCTTGACTAAAAGAGGGGTTCCTTTAACCAAAACCAAGCACTATGTGCTAGGCTGCAAGACCGCAAGTTCACAGGCCAACAAATTTGGCTGAAAAGCTGATTGTGCTGCATACGGTGATATTTTACAGTTATTTGTGACATCGAGAATGTTGGTGCCAGTGTGTATCAGGGTGCCTGGCTAGTTGTGAGCTCTGCTGTATAAGCTGAGGCGATGTTCATTAGTGAGCTGGCCCATACACTCGGTGGGAGTGCTTTAAGACGGTACACTCTAGCGAGACGGGATAGCACCAAACAAAACGATTAAAAGGTATTCAGAAACTATCCAAGTAAAGTTTGAATAAGCAGCAGGACAGGGCCTAATGTATAGTATAATATTGTATACGCCATATATCTCGCGAGTCTAATTTTTCATGAGTCGGGCCTTCTTGACAGTTTCGCAAGTGGTTATATTCGTCATCATGGAGTACTAGTACTATTAGTGTGTGTGCTCGTGCATGTTGTATTTATGTTTTCGTGTGTTGTTAAATTCGCGAGTAGCATCCGACTCGCAAAAATAAAAAACCTGTGAAATATATTGCGTATGCAATATTGCCTGCAGGGCTTCCTTCACGTCATCCAATACAATCCTGCTATCATACTTTACACTATCAGCATAAGCATTCTTATATACGGACTTTAAGAATATTTATATGAAAATGTGCGGACCATGACCACACTGTACTGTGTGAGTGGCCTACATTGTTCCAGCAGACCATGAAAGAATTTTCCCTTGTGAAATTCATGCTGTGCTGACAGATATTTAAGAAAGAAATGGACTTAAACCCCCCACTCTGCTTAGATCTATGTCATTGGGATGTAAGGATTTGTATAGGGATATGTATATTTATGTATAGGTAGACATCTTATATTCAATTGTTCAGCCTCGTTCAAATGAACATGTCTTTTCCCCCTCCTTATAAGTAATGTACATAGTCAATATTTGTATGGAAAGTTTGAGAGAGTGCTGCTTTTGCTTTTAAGTTTTTAGGATGAAGGAATAGGAATTGGGGGAAGAAAAAGGAGTACCCTTCTCTCTCCCTTCCTTCTCGCACAGACTTTTCGTACTTTTTCTTGGATTTTACTCCGGTTACACTCTTTGATCCTCTCCCTATCTGTCTCCCTCTCCCTCTCTCTTCCCCTCTCCCTCTCCCTCTCCCTCTCCCTCTCTCTTCCCCTCTCCCTCTCCCTCTCCCTCCCCCTCCCCCTCTTCCTCTCCCTCTCCCTCTCCCTCTCCCTCTCCCTCTCCCTCTCCCTCTCCCTCTCCCTCTCCCTCTCCCTCTCCCTCTGCCTCTGCCTCTGCCTCTCCCTCTCCCTCTCCCTCCCTTTCTCCCTCTTTCTCCCTCTCCATCTCCCTCTCCCTCTCCCTCTCCCTCTCCCTCTCCCTCTCCCTCTCCCTCTCCCTCTCCCTTTCCATCTCCCTCTCCCTCTCCCTCTCCCTCTCCCTCTCCCTCTCCCTCTCCCTCTCCCTCTCCCTCTCCCTCTCCCTCTCCCTCTCCCTCTCCCTCTCTCTCTCTCTCTCTCCCTCTCCCTCTCCCTCTCCCTCTCCCTCTCCCCTCTCCCTCTCCCTCTCCCTCTCCCTCTCCCTCTCCCTCCCCCTCCCTCTCCCTCTCCCTCTCCCTCTCCCTCTCCCTCTCCCTCTCCCTCTCCCTTTCCATCTCCCTCTCCCTCTCCCTTTCCCTCCCCCTCTTCCTTTCACCTTCCTCTCCCTCTCCCTCTCCCTCTCCCTCTCCCTCTCCCTCTCCCTCTCTCCCTCTCCCTTTCCATCTCCCTCTCCCTCTCCCTCTCCCTCCCCCTCCCTCTCCCTCTCCCTCTCCCTCTCCCTCTCCCTCTCCCTCTCCCTCTCCCTCTCCCTTTCCATCTCCCTCTCCCTCTCCCTTTCCCTCCCCCTCTTCCTTTCACCTTCCTCTCCCTCTCCCTCTCCCTCTCCCTCTCCCTCTCCCTCTCTCCCTCTCCCTTTCCATCTCCCTCTCCCTCTCCCTTTCCCTCCCCCTCTTCCTTTCACCTTCCTCTCCCTGAACTGTACTCCTCTTCCCTCTTCCCGTACTCTATGTCTCTCTTACTCTCTCTCTATCATCTACATCTACATGTATATGTACATTTGAACAAGCTTTCTATTCATGAATACAAGCAGATATATTTGGTTTTGTAGAATTCTTTGAGGGATATAACTGTATAAAGACATTGTGCTAAGCAGTTAGGCTTCACTTGCCAGAGAAAGGAAATAGGTGTATGGAAGAACATGTACCTCAAACAGAAGTTGGGGAATATGATATGACAATCTAGGGGTTGAATGTATGATTGCTGTCTATGAAAAGATATATGACCAATCCTTGGCTTGCATGTGTGAACATTATCTTTAGAAAAATGTTTCTTTCATTTTTATAAAATGCATTGCTTTTCCAATTTTTGTTTTTATTTTATTATTATCCTACAAGTTTATCTTGTAGCAGCAGTACTTTGATGTTTTTTGGTTTAATTGTCTGGTTTGTACCCATAAAGTGTCTTTAGTTTTCAATGCAAGCAGGTTATGTAGTTGTTTCTCCCTTGATTTGCGTTTACACGAATATGATCTAGGATCTCACATATCATTGAAATCTTGATGCACAAAACTGTATTATAGTGAACAGCCGAATGTGTGCATTTCCAGAGGCTCTTTTTCACATATTTTTTTCTTCCTGTTTAGATTTGAGGTGCATTTCATTTCTTTCGGTTCAATGTGTTTGACTATAACCACACCCTTCAAGATTTGAAATCTAAACTCTTTTACGTGCAATATTAAAACACTCTTTGGTCAAGTTTGCTAGTTGTCATCTAAATATATGTTTGGGCCAAAGTTTGTGACATTGAATATATTTTTGCTCTCTTTTCATAACTGTGAAATCGACATCTTTTAATGTGACATTCTTAAAAAAATGTCTATAATAATGTTCACAACAACACAAAAACAATGAAGGTTAGAGCTCTCTACTATGTCTCCCAATGCTATAGCGTAACACGTTGTTGTTATGATTATAATTCATTCCTGCTAAAATTTGTCACATTTCTTGCAACTGGCTTTAGAGGCTTAGGTACTTGTCTACCACATATTGCACAACATTTGCATTTTGAGCTTTTATTGAGTAAAATCTTATCAGCGCTCTTCTAGAAACATGGTTTTAAAACCGTGTTTTCAAAACGTGTTTCAAAACACATATTCTAGGAACACAAAATCTTGTAAATGCAGCCTATGTTGGCTATCACCAGCTGCTGAGAATGTTGGCTTTCTTGAAATGCAGAAAGAAGACAATAATAGAGGGTGAATTGAAAGAAAAGGGTGATGATTTGACCTCTTCATGAAAACTGAGATGTGTCAAGGGTTCATGCCTGCTTTCTATCACAAAAGATGTATTGTACTTGTAAAACTCCAAAGTTGTGATCTTTTACATATGTGTCTTTGGGCTCGTGATACTTTTGTGTGTCCCAAAGAGGCATAATGTTAACACATGGAAGTACACTTAAATTCCCTGGAAAGATGCAAGCATTGAGCCAAAGATTCATTGAGGAAATACAACTAGTGGCCACAAATTGAGTACCGCAGAAAACACTTTCTCAAAATGTTCTCATGATCCTTTTTTTTTCTTCACTCTTCTAGTATTTTAGGAGTTTTATTCATCTTTTGTATACTTCATTCACATACTGATCTAGCATTAACACAGCACACATGTCTTATAGATGGTTTGATTTGGTATATCTTAACAACCTTTGCAGCTAAGTTGTCTTCATCTTGTCATCATTACTGTATACGAACTTGAATGCTGGAGACATTCATGAAGGAACACAAATTTTAAAATTTACTGCCTTAACATTGTTTATCGCTCATTGATATGGATTCGATCTAGTGATTTATTGTAATGAAAAAGACACATTCTCGGCATGGATACATATGACGTATAGAAATCTGAATCGAATAAAAGTTTGAATTTTTCATTTTCATATTGTTTCATATAACATATATGTGGGTTATAATACATGTACATGTATGTTATCTAAGTCTCATGTTTTTTTAAAAAATGTTTATTTCATTATGAATTCTTTAGAAAAAACATGATTATGGGACCATAGCGGGGGAACCAATGATAATCCATGTATAAAGCAATATATCTTTTGTTGTTATGTTTATACTTCACAAATATCTGATAAACATATTGGGTATACATCAGTTGTTAATTTGCACAAGGGCTTGGTTATTTCTCGTTCATTCCAAATGCTGAATGGAATCCTGGGAAGTTAATGTCAGTAATTCTATTAATTTAGTTTGTGATGCTTGGCCTCATTATAATGTATAATGATCATTAAGAAATTGTATTAGAACACTCCGCAATTATTTCCTTCTGGTGTGCCTCAAAAGGAAAATGTAGAGAGTAGATGATGGGGATTGGAAGTTAAGAACTACATTGAACAAGTTATCCCTTAGAGTGATAGATAACCCTGAAATTAAGTTGGTTTTGATAGAAGCAGACACATTAAAGAAATATATTAGAGAAGGTTTGATGATAATCAGTAAAAGGATAAGAAAGTTATGATTGTGTTTTTTTTTTATTTTGTGACATCACATGTGAGATGCTCTCCCATATGTTGTGTACAATTTTTTTTTGAAAATGTAGAATTTCTCAAAACGATATGCCTCAATTTACCTCTTCATTTAATACATCATTAGAAACACGTTTTCACACACATACCTCCATGAAAAAAAAAAGTCTTCATCAAAAACATATTTTTTTTTTTTTTTTTTTTTTTTGGGGGGGGGGGGGAATCAACATATGGGAGAGCATCTCGCATGTGACGTCACAAAATCAAAATTTAAAAGGTCATAACTTTCTTTTCCTTTGACGGATTTCCGTCAAACCTTCACTAATATGTTTCTTTCATGGTTCTGCTTCTATTCAAACCGATTGAATTTCAAGGTGAACTATCCCTTTATAGGTAAAGGAAAGCAATGGGTAAATCTAGGGCCCGTACTCGGTGGAGTGCAGTTCGGCCATAACCATGGGTCGCATCCCATTCTTGTTTGATTTCAGGATACCAGGGTCCCGTTGCATAAAACTTACCATTGATGGTAACTTTGCCATCAATAGCAACTTCTATGGAAACCTTGCATTTGATTGGCTGTCGAGCAATATTACGATGGTAGTTACCATCGATAGCAGAGTTACCATTAATGGTAAGTTTTGTGCAACAGGGCCCAGGAAGGAATCCCCTCAAAATGATGAAATCGTGGAAATTCAACTAAATCTAGACCCGGGCCCAGTAACATAAAGGTTTGCAATCATTCGCAAAATGGCTATGGTCAATCAACACCATTGTTACATGCGCTTTTTGTTCAAACGACTGACCAGTAACCAATCAGAATTTGTCTCTTTGCAATTGATCGCAAATCGTTTATGTTCCGGGGCTCTGGTGATGACTGCAAAATGGTTCTGGTATGATAATGGCCCTGAATAACAGTACCACTACAGTCGTATCTTTTCCCTCGATCATCATTTAATCATATTTACAATGGAGATGTATTGTGGAGTAATATTTATTTCAAATTTGGACATCATGAGTGTCGCTCAGTGTGTGTATCCTATGGTCACAAGTGTGTTACCATAGTGTTCATATACGCCTATGTGTGTGTTAAATTTGTAGTTCAGGGCCCTGTTGCATAAAACTTACCATAAATGGTAACTTTGCTATCGATGGCAACTTCTCTGGAAATCTTGAATTTAATTGGCATTTGCGCGATGTTAACATGGTAGTTACCAATGATGACAGAGTTACCTCTGATGGTAAGTTTTATGCAAGGGAGCCAAGGAGTTTATCTGTGTAATTCAGGCATTGAGATTCACCTTGGATAACAGTAGTGATGCGTGTTCGGACGTGACTGTCATGTGCATATACATGGAGAGATTGTTCACTTAAACCCACAAGACCATTTCTTTTTAAAAATTAAAATCAATCTATCATTAACACATTGGTCACATAGGCCAGTACATCTATTAGTCAACTTGCATTTGGCGTGTTTTAAGTACCGGTTATGTAAATCGAGCTTATAAACCGGAGCTCCTATGTCTCAACACTTTCCACAAAACTTTGTAATTTTTCCGTATACAGTACTTTTGTTAATACGAACGCATTATAGATTGAATTAATTTGATATTCCACTTCTCTTCAACTCAGTTTTGCACAGAGTATTGATTCATTCAATCGGCACAATTTTGTTTAAGGTTAACATTTATTTCTACATTTAGCAGACCTGACATAAACATGGAACCTCCTAGTCATTTGGAAATGATGTATTTATTGTGTATTTATGATTTAAAAAGCAAACGGTTTTCACATCTTATCATCATGATTGTAATTAAATCATCTTTTCATATGAAAGTTTGTTTCGGGTTCTACTAGTAGGTCTGGGCTATGCGAAGTGGAAGGAATATGTGTGAAGGCGGTTTCCACAGAAAGTAACCAGAGAGCCATCTATACCCAGAGTTTGACCAACTCGGTTTCAATAAGTAACATCATGGCGGATATTCTTTTGTTATCTGCTTGCTCAAGGAAGCAACACGCGCCATCATGATGGTGTTACCCATTGAAACTGAATTGGTCAAACTTTGTGTAAAGATGGCTCCAGAAGAAACGAAAGTGGACAAGAGAAAACGCGGAAGAGAATGATGTGGAGAGAGTCGGACGAGAGAGAGAGCAGATAAGGGGGGGGGGGGGGGGGTGAGAGGGAGAGGAGCAACGAAGGGAGAAAAAGGCTGGATGTGAGTATAAAGAAGGGGGTGGGGACAAGATTTGTAAAAAAAAATATAATAATAATAATAAAATAAATAAATAAAGGTACATAAGAGAAGAGCGGGAAGAAGGAAAATCAGGCAGTGACTAGAGAGAGTTCGATGTGAGGCTCTCTGCAAGAAACGGAGCAGGACGGAGTGAGCAAAGAATGTTTTGGGAATGAAAGGAATTTCCCGTTGAGATATACACGATGGGGAGAAGGATAGAAAGAGAATGTGATTGCTCGTGCGTGCCATGTATGTATGTGTGTGTTTGTATGAGTGTGAGTATGGATGAGTGCGTATGTGAGTGCATGTATGTGTGTATGTATATGGTATTGCGTGTGTGTGTGTGTGTGTGTATGTGGTATTGTGTGTGTACATTTGTATTTGATGTGTGTATGTGGGCGCGTGTGTGTGTTTGATATGTGTATATGCTCGCGTGTGTGTGAAGGTATTTATAGGTGTGTGTGTCTGTGTTTGTGTGTGTTTGTGTGTAGGGGTGTGTGTATGTGTGTGTGTTTGTGTTTATGTGTGTGGGTAGGTGCGTGTTTGTGTGCTGCGTGTGTGTGTGTGTGTGTGTGTGTGAGGATGCGTATGTGTTTGTGAATTTGGGTGAGTGGATGAAGGTGTTGGGAGTATGTTCAAACTGGGGAGGGGATGGGAGAATAAAAAGACAAAACTTTTCTGTCATGATTCTTGATTGTAGAGTAATGTTTTGTAAACAATATATGAAAATGTACTTTTGTCTTTTTTTAAAAACTATTGCTATTTAATTTGAATTCAAAATATCAATGTACAATGTATGAAGTTTAACAAAGAATGATTTGTTCAAATGATTTGAGAGAAAATAAAAGATATAAAAAAAAGAGTCTATGATTGGATTTATTTCATCCCATGGTTGATTTCAACAGATCGAACTAAATTCGAAGCATGTAATGAAAGAGGGGTCTGATGCTCTCCCCTACCCCCCCCCCCCCCCCGCCCACCACCTCTCAGTACCTCTTCCGATAGTTAACAACTCTCACAAGCTGATTTGTTATGATTACAAAATTACCTTGACCACAGATATACTGGGAATTTCGTTCTCTCGTGCAAACATGTACGAGTACTCGAAAATGAAATGATTTAGTTTTAAGTAGTCCCGCCTCCATTAATTATAGTATCGCTTTCAATTAGTGTCACGACATATGTCGAAAGTGATATTTAAGTGACCAAGGACAGCCATCAACCATATTATTCATTGTTATTATCCACATACTAAGAATGCGGCCGCAACACTGCGAGAGTTCCCGTAGGGCGCTCAATGATTTTCCGCTCAAACTAAAAAACGCAGCTGGAAAGTATTGCAACAAATTTTGTCACCAGGTAGAGAGCCTGCGCAGTAGTGCCAAGGAAGAAACCAGAAAGGACGATCACGTAGCCGCACCGCGACCCGATACGTTTTTGTACATTTGTCATTTTTTGTATCGATAGTTGGTTTCAGATGTGGAATATAAAGCAAATAATCAACTTTTGGTTTCAGGCAATGGGACGAACTATCACTTCCTCGGCGATATGAATGTATACGCTATCTTTTCTCAGCTGCGCTTCGGCAGATAGCTACATCCAGATCGCTTCGGCAGTGATAGTTCGTCCCGTCACCAACATGACCAACGTTGATTATTTGCTTACTAGCAGATACACCAGTCCTGCCCGTTGGGCAACACTGGGTTTTAGGGGTCTAAAATTATTTTCGGTTGCAAACTTCAGCCTAGGCCGGGTTCAGGGTTAAGACATTTGAATGTCTCTCTCGCTCTCTGCTCTCTCTCCCTCTCTCTCTCTCTCTCTCTCTCTCTCTCCCTCTCTCTCTCTGTCTCGCTCTCTCTCTGTCTCTCCCTCCCTCCCTCTCTCTCCCCCCTCTCCCTTTCTCTCTCTCTCTCTCTCTCTCTCTCTCTCTCTCTCTCTCTCGATCGAGGGAGAGATACTAAACTGTATCCCCATAATCTGCCCGTTTCATCTTCATGATCTTGTACGGCATAACCGTTTACGGGTATGAATTTCTGCATCGTAACAAAGTGACAATTACTAGAATACTATTTTTTGTATCATTTTAACACGTTCGTGAACTTGAAACATACGACAAGATTTTGCCACGATTATGCAATCGTAAAGGCCCGCGACAGGAAATGTGGATTTAACTTCTTGCACAAATCAAATGGCAGGGTTTTGTGGTTCGGACAGTCGCAGAGTCGTAATCGGATCGTGTCGTCTGCAGTGGCCGGCTTTAGATTGCGTTGCGTATATCAAAGTCGACGTTGCTCATCTTACGCAATGCACTGCATACATTCTGTTAGATTTTGATTTGGCAAAGTATTTTATATATGAATCACATGGAAGCCTGTTATCTAACTCAATTCTCCAAAATATTATTAACCTGCTCTACTACTTTTTCATCAATAAATATCTTTCAAAAGAATAACAACACTACTTTTAAAAAGCTCTTTCTGTGTTTCCATGGTGAGAGTGTAGTAATAAATACTATTTAGAAACAAATAACAGTTTTTGTTCATTTACAGCACGGATCACGCTATCCTTGCTATTACTGGGTGTATGCGTACATTTCTTTTCAAAATTGCAATTACCCAGATAACCTTTTTACTAAAATCTGGCCGAATGGTCCGTACGGCGGACGACTCATGAATAGTAATGCGATAGATTAAATGAGACTCTTATTTGTTTCCATGGTGTCGTGTCTTAATCCGTGAACTACAGTGTATAAATCTCTTGCGTGATTGGGTCGCTGCCTGGTAAGCAGTAGATTGCAGGTTCAAATCCTTCTGGTTCCAAGATTTTTGTATGACTTATTTTCCATCCATTTATAGGATGGAGCACGCTATCATTACTACTACTGCAAACATTTATTTTCAACATTGAAATTACACCACAAACCTCTTTCACTAAACTCTCGCCCGTCCCATTTCTCGACGTACGAACTACAAGAACATCCGAAGGAACGCCATCACACTAGGTCTACTGACAATGGTTGTGTGGGTAAGCTGGCACAATGTAACTCCCATCATGCATCACGAACATGATGAATATCACGAAAACTTCGGTTTCTCGTGCATGCACAAGTGCTCGAAAATGAAATGATTTGGATTGAAGTAGTTCCGCTTCAATTGTGTTATCGCATCAAATAAGTTTCATGACATGTGTCGAAAGTGGTATTCACCAGAATGACCATCAACCCTGTCATAAACTACAGTGTATATCGATTTGGTAAAGAAAGAAAGTACGTGTACTTAAAAATCCATGGTACCCGAAAGTCGATGTTAGTAGTTTTTCAAAAGTCGATTTTCTAAAGCACTTTGAAATTTGTGATTGGTGGTCTCGTTACGTTTACGCCCAAGTTTTCATTTTATAAAGGAAGACATATTTTTGGCGAGGAGACACTTCATTTTTATCCCGCACGACGCACATAGGGATTGCGCCCATTCAGTTTGAAGACATTCATTTTGAAGAATTAGGATACTGTCTCTGTACACCGTTTCAATCATTGCTTCATCGATCTACGCAATTCACTATGAATAGATCAATACCTAAAGATTATGACTCTTCACTTTCCATGATCGTCCCGTACTTTAACGACAGTCAGCACGATATCATACTAGAACACGGACCGCGATCAGCTGTAGCAGTTTTCGAGGGACTTTCGTTGACCGCCATCTTCTTTGGTGCGGTCTTCGCCAATGTGATGGCGATGACCACGGTCCTGACTGACAGGAAGTTGAGAAACAACGACCACAACTGGTTGATTCTCAATCTCGTGCTCAATGATCTCGGCGTAGCGATATTAAGCATGTCGTTCTCGATCTGGTCGGTATATGACAACGGTCATTTTCTTCTTCAAAGCACCGCTTTTTGCATTGTAAGTATTACTTTTTGATATCCCATGATGATATTATACATTTTTATTTCCATTGAGAACGGAATGTGAGTAACTTGTGTAGCCTACCAGTTGCAGAATGTGTATATGAAAAACCTTGACCTATTTTGAAAAGTACTATCTCTCTAACAAACCTGAGATTTAAGGGTCATGTCTTTGATCACCTGTCAGCTATACCTTATAAATCCACGACAATGTGATTGGACTAAAAGTAAAAATCAGATATATAACACATTGGTGACATTCTACACGAATAAATCTAGAGAGAAAACCAATATAAAGATATCTGATATTCAGAATAATTAATGACTTTATTTATTTTACAGCAAAATGTTACTGTTCACTAGCACACGCTGAAAAGGTCCGTTAACAATACAAAGTTATTATTATTTTATTTATTTATTCAAGTCTGCTTTAAAAATACACGGTAGGCAACCTCAGTTAAAAAAAACTGCTTTACAGGTGCGCCCTGTATATACATACAAAACATTTACAAGTGGTATAATAAATAAACTGCGTAATTAGACAAACTTAATCAAAATCACAACATAATCACAACAAAATAAAATACACCTTTACAACATTAACAAAAAGGATCAACAACAAAAGTACTTTACTTTACACGATTAAACCATGTCTTTAAAAAAGGAAAGAAAAGGGAGAAGAAGAAAAGGAGAGTGAGATTACATGACTACGAAGTGAGAGGCTATTTAAATAAACCTCTGCGGACATAATTTATCTACAGACACGTAATGGAGAAGCTAAATTGACAAGACAATAGGACATTATAGAATGGAATTGAACTGGAGACAGCTTTTCTTAAATGCTTTGAGAGAGTTACTGTGTTGAACTCTAATAGGGAGCTTATTGAATAAGTAACTACCAGTATAAGAAAATAAACGTTTTTTATATTCTGTTTTCGGTTTAGGGATAAGCAAGGTGCTATTTAAGGCGTATCTAGTATTATAGTTAACATTAAAAGGTCTTATCAATGGTTCCAAGTAGGATGGTATAAGCTTATTGACTATTTTAAAGACAGGAATACAGAACTGGTATTTAATACAATTTTCTATACATTGCCAATTCAATGAAGCCATCAAAAAGCATTTGGATGTATATCGATCTGCGTTCAGTATTAGGCGTGCATATTTGTTTTGTAATCTCTGGAGCTTTCACGAGTTTTTTTTTTTTAGAACAAGTTCCCCATGCGGTACAACAGTAATCATGGTAATCTATGTATGGGAGCAACAATGCGAAATACAAATTAACTAATATTTTATTCGGTACTAGCGATTTTATGCGCCGAATACATCCTATAGAACGAGAGAGCTTATTACATATGTACAAAATATGATCATTCCATAACAACTGTGAATTTAATATTGCACCTAAATATTTCATCTTTTAAACGTATTCTAAAGTCAAATTTTTGTGCACAATTTCAAACTTTGCATTTTGTAATTTTCTTTTAGGTCCAAAGACCATAGTTTTTGTCTGTCCTGAGTGTATGGGCATATCATTTTTTTTCCATCCATGTAACAATCAAATCAAAATCCTTCTGAAGGTTATTCTGAATTTGAGACAGATCGACTGCATTATTAAAGATAACTGTATCATCTGCATATAATGATAGTTTCGTTTGTGAATGAAATTGCAAATTACGCATATCATTTATAAATAGACAAAATATAAGGGGACCCAATATTGAACCTTGGGGTAACTGTTACAAAATTCCTAGTACATTGTTGCATTGCAACACATTGCTTTTTAACAATCAAATAATTCACAAACCATTCACGCTCGTCACCGTTTATACCATAGTAAATAATTTTGTCTAATAACTTTTTATGTGGAATTACATCAAATGCTTTTTCAAGATCTAACAATATTGCTCTAGTAATCTGCTTATTACTAATATTTTAAAGTAAATAATCAACAATATCAGTCACCCAGGTTGCTGTGGAATGTGATGGTCTAAATCCAGATTGTTGAGATGATAACATTTTATTGGAATTGAGGTAGAAGTATAACTGTGTGCGTGTGTGTTGCTTTTTCTAATATTTTGGACAGAATGGGTAGAACTGAGATTGGTCGAAAATTATCAATCTCATATGGACCTCCTTTGTGAATAGCTTTGACTCTGGCCATTTTAAAGTCCATCGGTATTTCAGAAGTATTTAATGATTTGTTAAAAAGAATTGTAAAAGGTTGACATACGAATTCTGCTGCTATTTTCAGTAGTTTTGGACGAAGACCATGTAATCCTAAGGCCTTTTTACAATCAATATTTAATAATTATTTTCTTACAAATTCAACAGTTGTCTTTGAATGTAAAGTGTGTATCTTTCCGTAACAAGGTTCCCATGGAGTTAACGTCATCATTATTACATGTATTAATCCTTATTCGTTTACTAACATTATTGAAAGCTTCATTTAACTTGTTCACTATTACATTGCTGTCAGTTATAACTTCTCCATTTAGAGTAAGATCAAAGTCTGTTTTGCCATTCTTTTTGGGTAGAAGGTCTTTCAATATCTTCCAAATTTTTATTAATGTCGTTTTTCACATTTAATAATTTCATCCTCATAAAATTCTTTTTTTTTTAAATATTTATTCAAGTTGTTTGCTCGGTTTTGATAATGTTTAAATTTATCCCAATCAGAGTCCAGTTTGGTTACCACTCATGTATTTAAAATTATCCACTAAAAACGAATATCACATTCGTTTGCCGCAATAAAGTCTCATTTTGACGAAACTTTGAAAAAAAAAACCGCACGCCTCCAGTGACGTATGAGAAGTCAAAATGCCATAAATGCCAACGGCGTAATAAAAATGTTTTATTCACGCAATTCAAACAATACGTTACCAATGGGAATCCCAAAGCTTGTCTGAGGTTTGTCTGAGTAGCAACAACTTATAGATTCAAAGTGCATTCCATCCATTGAATCTGAATGACAAGATATAGGTGAATGCAATAACGCGTTACTACGCAGTTAGGGGGAAAGTTGTGAATACATTACGAAAATGGTCTGTTGTTGACTTCCGTACAATCTATGGAATTTTGACTTCTCATACGTCACTGGAAGCGTGCGTTTTTTTTTTCAATTTTTCGTCAAAATGAGACTTTATTGTGGCAAACGAATGTGAAATCCGTTTTTAGTGGATAACTTTACATAGATTAGTGGGAACTTATTTTTCTAATTTAGTTACCCTTTAATACGATCCCACAGACTTTGTACGCTGCTCTCATTTAAAAACCATCCCATTCAATTTCCCCTAAGTCTCTACGAAATTTCTGTTCATCAAAATAACGTAACGTCCGAAACTTACTAATCTTTGGTAGATTAGATCGAAATTTGAATGACCCTTTAATCACAAAGTAAATCAATGAATGGTCACTAAAACCAATACATTGTACACCAGATTCTACAATTGATAAAGAATGCGTGACAAAAACCAAGTCAATTAGTGTCGTACTGTGAGGCGTCATTCTTGTTGGTTCTTTTATAATCTGTCTTATTAATCTGTCTTATAAGTAATCTTTTTTTCTTTTCTTTTTTTAAATTTTACAAAGAAATTTTAGGCACACGCACAGTAGTACATGTAGTAAGGATAGCGCGCTCCATCCTGTAAATAAATAAAAATACAAGTCAGAAAAAATCTTGGAAGAAGGCGGGATTCGAACCTGCAATCTACTACTTACATTTGTTTATTCATTTACAGGATGGAGCACGCTACCATTACTACTACTAGGTGCATCTATATTCCTAAAATGCCTTTGTATAACTGAACTTTACCCCAGAAAGGCCTTTGTAGAAATAAACGTATTGGCAGCGCTTTTTTGTCCACTTGTATATTAAGTGTTTTATTTGTCTTGCAACTCGCGAACAGGGCCCACCTGTAAAACATTTTTTTTATTTGAGGGTGCTTGCCCTGTATCTTTAAAGAAGATTTGAATAAATAAAAAAAACAAAGAAATTCGTGTTATTCCACTATTTTTCCAAAACAATTACGTCGAAGGTCGTCACACTTCACAAGCCATCGGCTTCCTGATGATACCTTGAATTCCTTGTTAATGAAAATTGTTTATTTTGTTTTTAAATGATGAATAAAGAATTGGATTGAAGTGAAATTGAATTGAATGCCATTTCGATGATGTATTTGCAGTCCTATAAAAAAGCATGATGACCAATGTCTTTTTCTTTCTGTAGATTAACGGAGCCTTCAGTGCAATGTTTATCCATTGCAACTTCGCAACCATCGTAGTCATCTCGTTAGATCGCTATCTGACTATTGTGTGGTCCAGTCGTTTCCCGCCATCCAAGCCTCGTACGATCTCTTTCCTCGTCGTCTGCTGGGTAATCGCCATCTCTTTAGACATCCCGCCTCTCTTAAAAACCATCCCCGACTTTAGGTATAGCCCTGGCATCCACATCTGCTCCCCAGTGTGGGACACGTGCTACTACTACGTCATCATCCTCGTGTTCATCTTTGGCGTGACTGTTCCGATCATGGCGTTTTGCTACGCCGCGATCGCCTACACGCTCCGACGAACTACAAAGAAGCTCCGGTCTCAAGCGGCGGTGAAGACGCCACCTGCGCTGTCCCTCAGATTCCTTCGCCGGAGCTCCCGAGACACCCCGGCGATAGAACTGACTAGTCCGAGAGATGCTGAGGTCAAGGAGTCCTTGGGAGGCTCGGACTTTGGCGCCTGCGACCCTACAGACGAGGAGAATGTTCAAGGGCATGGGGAGCGAGAGACGTACTCGAACGCGCGGTCCAAGAAGGCCCAGGGACCTGCCATGTCATACCACGCAGTCCGGCGGGACACCAGGGTTGCTTTAACAGGTACGCTCTTGGATTATTCTGTACGTCCATTAAGTTTATCACCCCTATCGTTCCATCGTACTTTTATGTAGAGTCTCCTGTGACATCCCCGTTGATAATGCAATCCCAACTGGTCTAGTTTTCTTTTCTCCCCATCTCGTTAATTCTCCAGGTTTTCTTCTGGTGGCGACCACGTTGCTTTGTTGGGCTCCGTACTTCATCGTCCACTCCTGCTTCACCCCGATCAACTCGACCCACTCGGTGTCGGTGTTCACCTTGTGGCTGGCCTACGCCAATTCGCTTCTCGACCCGCTCATCTATTCCTTCATGAGCCCCCAAATACGCGCCCGCTACAAGGCCCTGTTCTGCACCCGGCGCATTGGCTGTGGGTGCGGGCAGGACGAGTTGTGAGAGCGCTCCGGAACATAGCTTGGTCTTTGGAAGAAGTAGTCGATCCACCATGAAAGTTGGTTTCAATAAGAGCAGAAACATAAAAGAAACATAGTAGTCATGGTTTGATGAAAATCCATCAAAGGATAAGCACGTTATGATCTTTTGAAGTTTAGATTTTGTGACGTCATATGCGAGGTGCTCTCCCATGATTATTTTGTGTACATTTTTAAAAGAAAAAGTCAATTTCCTGAAAAGGATATGCATCATTTTACTTGTGCATTTGACACATCATTAGAAACACGTTTTTACACACATACCTCTATGAAAACAAATCATTCCTTCGTCAAAAACAGAAAACGAGCAATTTATGGAGTTATACTGCGCACAAAAATTGGGAGAGCACCTCGCACGGGAGAGAAATTTAACAAGATCATAACTTTATTATCATTTGACGGATCTTCGTCATAGGTTGGTATATCATTAAACACACGTTTGCACACACAAACCTATATGATTAAAGATTATCCCTTCATCATAAACAGGAAAAGAGCAATTATAGAATAATACCGCACACAGATATTGGGAAAGCACCTCGCACGCGACGTCACAAAATTAAGATTTCAAAAGATCGTAACTTTCTTATCCTTTGACGGATCTTCGTCAAATCTTCACCATGTTCACTAATATGTTTCTGTCATATTATACTTTTATTGAAACCAACTTAACTTCAAGGTGAACTATCCCTCCAACTCTTCCTGTACCAACTCTGAGAGAATTGTGTACGTATTGCGTAGCAAACAGATAATATTATGCTTCTTTGTGCACTTTTGTAGCTGTTATTGTAAAAGGTCAGCTTAAATAATCGAAAAGGGCTTTCTAAAGCTACATTATACACGACGGACGACCCTGTCTCCCTAGCCCTTACCTCCATTTCTCCCGACTTCCCTCTCTCCCTCTCTTTCGCACTCGTCATATTCATACATGCTATATTGTGAGCACTGTAGGTATGGTCTTTCTATTCCGCAAACAAACGGTCAAAGTTTGTTTGAGTTAGTACAATTGCTTTTCAGCAAACTAAGAAAAAACATCTCAATTCAACAGACGAAGGGTGCTAAAAGAGGAGCCGAACACTACGACAAGTAGTTTCATTCTTTTTGGCGTTTAAGGAGTTCATTTTGTTGTAATGAAAATGATGATTTTGAAAAAATGTAATGAAAAAATTCATTTGAATAATGTGGATAATAATACTTCTCAAGATTGCTGCAGAGTTTGAGTTGGCGCTCGCTCAAACAATTTGTTTTATACCAGTCGGGTAGCTCCCTGTGTCAACATTGACAAGACGTCGTGATAAAGATGTACATGTGATTATAGGCCAGTAAAACAACTTTGTTAGCACCATATGGCGTTTGTTATATCAGTGTTCTTGATATAAAATGTATATGGCATGTTCTTGAAACGTTCTTGCAGGGGAGAAGTGTGCGTTTTTTCGGTACACCACGTGATAGTCCTTATGACTGTAGATCGTCCTTGGCATTGTTCGGGGCGGGTTAGCTCTCCCTCTGCAAAACAAACAGTTTTCCATTCTCAACAGCTCTTTCAGAGCTTACCTCTCCCAATGAATACCATCATCTCTATTCTAGTTATTCTCACTTGCTCTCTTTTTAGCAGGTCTGTGTGTGTGTGTGTGTGTGTGTGAGTGTGTGTGTGTGTGTATATGTATGTATGTGTGTGCGTATGTGTGTGTGTGTGTGTGCGTTTGGGTGTATGCCTGTGTGCATGAGAGATATGGAGAGGGGGAGAGGGAGAGAGAGAGAGAAAGAGAAAGACCACAACCATAGCAAATATTACCATAGCAGATTTCGGTACAAAAAAGGTGTGAGTGTATGTGTATGTGTGTGTGTGTGTGTGTGTGAGAGAGAGAGAGAGAGAGAGAGAGAGAGAGAGAGAGAGAGAGAGAGAGGGTGGAAAAGAAAAGACCACAACCACTTTAACCGTGGGACAATAAGTGAATATATTTTGTTATCGTACGGATACACAATTCAAAAGAAAAACGATTTTGGATTTTGAAATGTGAATCGATGTAATCCAACTTCTTGCTGTTCAAATGCTGAAGTGCCGGACTTCTTAATTAGACTCGATCACACCCTGATCTATTACTACGAAAGCGTAGTATTCTCTTACATGATTCTGAACCTTAGTCTCTAAATCATTCATAAGGAATGAAAACGCACACATACATACACATACACATACACACACACACACACACAAACACACACACACACATTCACACATACAAACACCTATGTAATCTCAGAGTACATGCATCTGATGATTAGAGAAAAGTTATATCCGACGGGAAATCAAACTCTTGACATATGTTGCGAATTAGCGTTCCTCGGGACGCGACATTAGTTTTCAAGGTGGTATAGATTTTCTCAAAATTGTGTCAACTTTAATTTCGGATGTCCCTTTCTGCTCCCGTTTTCACTCATCACCTTGACCCTATATACCGCAAGAGGGCGCACTCTGGGGACCATCGCGGACACAAGTGAACTCGGGGCGCGACCCAGTTTCCATTTATGGGCTGGGTGACAAAGATGAATTATGATTCATGACTCGTCTCCACTGGAGAATACGATTTTGATCTTGTCATGTGTGTCTTGTGACCGTTGATGGCGTATTTGTCATGTTTGCTTGAGGTTAGGGGAATGTTGCTTCTAGGAAAGTGAGAGGAGAAGCGTCGACGCAGATGAGGAGGAGAAGGACAAGAAGAGGAGAATAGAGAAAGGAGATGTGCAGAAGGAGGAGAAAAAGAGGGGGGGGGGGGGACGAGAGAGAAAGAGAAGCATAAAAGACTGAGGATCGAGGAGGAAAAGGAGAAGAAAAAGAAACAGGCACAATTACGGCGAAATAAAAGAAGGGGAAGTGGAAGTATTAGAGAAGGAGAAGAATAAACAACTGAGAAAGGAAGAGAAGGAAAAGAACAAAAAAAAAGGTAAAATGAAGGAAACAAGAAGGAGGAGGAGTTACGAGAAGAAGAAAGGCGAAGAAGAATACCCTAAATGGGGGTTAAGGAGAGGGAGAGGGGGTGTACGAAAGAAAACCCATGACCAATAAAGAAAAGGAGGAAAGCAATTTTTTTTAAAATCTTATTTCACGTTTTACTTAAGCAGGATGAGTAGTCCTTTCTCTTCCCGAGATCCCTCGGATATAATCATGTAAACACGACAACCATAATACTGTTGGTGATTCTATAGTAGAATAATGGAAAGGACGGTGATGGCGCCAGAGAAGCACAAAATAAAATAGATGATCAAGAAACCATAAGTGAGAAACTAATCTCGTCGTCCAAACCCTTAACAGACCCCCTCTTTATAAACAAGAAATAATCCACTATCAAGCTGTTACGCAGCTAACATGGTATGGCTAAGCTGCATAATTTCAGAGATTTTTTTTATTTATTCTACGGTATTTGAATAGAAGAATAGGTGCGCTGTGTACATAATATCTCGATGCCTGCTTCAAACGCGGATTTATGGTCTATTTACATATTATCTTTACAATAATCAAACAATCCCCATTGCCTCTGCATGTGCGTAAGCATCATAGTATGGCTTCCCCGTCATTGCTGGCTCATCCAAGCTTATCATGTGGACTGACTACAATGCGGTTTATGTACGGAGCGCGTCAGCCTCCGTGACGTCATTAATACTCATTGTAATTGCATTGTACTTTTGCAGAATTCAAAAGAAATGATGACGTCGTGTTAGCTATGTTCATCTCCTGCGATGAATCCTGGAAAGCTTATAAGTCACATAGGTGGAACCTTTGTGCTGCTCTATGGAAATTGTGTCTATTAATTGGGAGAAAAAAGTCACATGACACGCACAAAGAGGCAAAGAATATTGTCGGATGGGAGGGGCCACTCCAGGTAATTACGAATACATTTTGTGGGTGGCCATTATTTACTTGTTATCATAGCCTTACAACGTTTTGCACCCATCATTGCGCGTACCATTATTCTCATGTGAGTAACGTTATACTTTGCACAGAAAAAAAATGTAATTATGTGTTTCTTCGGAGCTCGTTAAATTGAGACCATTAGGAATGCTAATGGAAGAGATAGATAGGAAGAAAGAGGAGGACAAAGAGAAAGAGTCACAGAGACACAGAAAGAAGGACAGAGAGAGACAGAGGGAGAGAGAGGGGGAGAGAGAGAGAGAGAGAGAGAGAGAGAGAGAGAGATACAGAGTGGGGGAGGGGAGGAGAAGATACAGAGAGATATATAGAGAGAGGCAGAGACAGAAAGATATAGACCGAAGAAAGGAAACTATGTGTGTGTGTGTGTATGTGTGTGTGTTTGTGTGTGTATGTGTGTGTGTGTGTGTGTGTGTGTGTGTGTGTGTGTGTGTGTGTGTGTGTGTGTGTGTGTGTGTGTGTGTGTGTGTGTGTGTGTGTGCGTGTGTGTGTTTGCGGGGAGGGGGGGGGGGGGAGTTTTTACATGTCTTAGGCTCGTTGAGCAGGGGTCTTTTTTTATATCTGTTCGCGGCGGCAACATACCAGAGCCATTCTATGCAAGCTGTTGGTCGTATTCAATGCAAATCAAAAATATTCACTAAACAGGTCTGGCTGCAGTAGACTAATCATTCTCAATTTCTTCTCCGGCTCGCCGAGGACAATGATGCAGTAATTGCAGTGACTAGTCTTAGAGTACTAGACTCTATTCGTCACTTCAGATCATAATATGTGTAACAGTCCGGGAGCTAGGCTAATGTATGGTCTGTGTTTCCTTCACATGACCATTGTTGACTTCTCAGCCAGACGCCCTTTTCTTTTCATGCAGAATCACACGGCCTTCGTAGCAGTCCCATCCTCATATCTGAAACCAAACCAATCGAAGCATTGCATTAAATGTCCCGGTGCGATGTCAGAATCTGCGCGGAGTTATCACCAATTACTATTTACATAATGAAGAACGTGCTTCCGTAGGGGGATATTAATTAATATTGATTGATATTAATTGACTATTCGTCAAAATTGAGTTATGAGTAGAACTTTCAACACACTGACAGCTTTGAAGCTTGCATTGGATTAAGAACTTATGTCTTTGCACACTGCGTGTGACTTTATTCACAGGCAATACACTCAATTCCCATTGAACAGCATTTTACCTGGCAACGCGAAACCAGCAACGCGATCACCTACATATCCCGCTGACAACTGCCTAGGTTATTATTATAACAAACCCTTTAAACACTACGTCTGAAAACTAGACTATCCGGAAAGGAAAACGAAAAAGAGGCAGGGCTTTATTTCGAGCGGATAGAAGTTACGACAAATCGCAATCCGATTGTGAAAAATCTCCCACGTATGACTGCACCGCTCTGCCACAAGGACGGACTGTGATTTCCGTCCACCAACACACACAGAGTGGAACACACATTCGGAAGAGTGGATATGGATATCTCTTCAGTGTTTGTTATTTTGCTTATCATCAATCAAAAGGAAAACGCGTGACATTGAGGATTTGTAACACAAGTACCCAAAACATGGTCATTTCTCCTTCCATACTGGTATTTTGTAAACGGAGGCTAAGCGAAACAAATGAAATAGGTAAGTTCTCTGCGTCAATGTTTTATTGTGTGTGTGTGTTTTTATTGATGGCAACTCTAACTCCAGTAGCAGACGGATGTCCATGAATAGACTTAGACCTATTATATTTGGACGGGTAGTTCTATTATTCTTTCACTTATAACGACAGTGGACGATCTACCCAGTATATTCATTCTAATGTCATGTGAACCTTGTTACGTTGAATTGCGACGGGGAAATACTTAGCACTTTACATAATTTTTTCACGTAAAGGTGCAAAATTATATATAATGATACATGTACCTATTTCTATACTATACAAAGTCACGTGGCATAGGATTTAGGTCAAGTAAAATTCATTTGGATATATTTGAGATACTATGATAAAACATGATTTTCCATTTTTTGTGTGATATCATACCGTCACCTTGGTTACTTGTAATTAAATTCTTTTCAATCTCGCATGAGGGTTGTCATCCAGTTGTTTAACAAACATATTTTGTAAGACAGTAATTGAAGTATAATTCATATCTACAACGTGAATGTCAATATTTCTGTAGTAATAAGCAGGATAATTACGTATTCTCGCAAACATATGGTAATTGTTGTATATTTCTATTTCTCTCTCCTTTCATTTCCCTTCTCTTTCTTATCTCTTCTCCCTTCCTTTTCATTCTATTTCCAATCTCTCTTTCCTCTCTCTCTCCCCTTATCTCTCACTCTCCGTTTCTCTCCCTCTCTTTCTCTCTCTCTCTCATCCCCCTCTCTCTCATTTCTCTTGTTGTATATTTCTATTTCTCTCTCCCCTCCTTTCCTTCTCTTTCTCATCTCTCTTTCCTCTCTCTCCCCATATCTCCCCCCCCCTCCCTCTCTCTCTCTCTCTCTCTCTCTCTCTCTCTCTCTCTCTCTCTATATATATATATATATATCACCATCTCTACTCTATACAGTCATCCCCTCTCTCTCTCTCTCTATACACGCTATCCATATAAATGATGAGTACGTACCTATACAATCATAATTCACCCTGTATATGTCAACATATACACCTCAGTGGAGTTGAGGCCTAACTACATGTATATAATTATACAATAGTAACGCCATTATAATCTACCTGTCACTCTCCCACTGTGACACACACAGCAAACAATACTGAATGTAAATTCCACGGCCCATGGAGCTTTGTTTGTGGTATGTGGGAACCAACATAAAAAGAAGAATGAAGAAAAAAAAAATGGTCGTGAGCAGCAGTAAGAACTGACTGTATACTCCACCCGCAAACCGTATTCTTTGTTTGGTCATTTCGTGATATGCGAATCGTACTGCATTGAAATATACATGGACGAGAATCCGAAGTTTATATATTTGTTGCGAACTTGTGGCCTGCAATGACTATGTACGCGTGTGACGTATTCATTGAGTAGTGCACTGTCAGTGGTTAAAGGCAGGTAGTTCATATAAAGTATGACCGTGGTAGGTTGTTGATAACATGATGCATTTGACGTGGTGTATGCACATACATAATACCGGTAAATCTTTACAGCAAAACTGAACGCGAAAACAACTCATTTGGAATCGTAGTTAGGGGTAAAATGCGGGTATTGCAGAAATTCCTGCATAATTATGGATTATAGAGTACGCGTAATGATTTACGAGCCAATTATGATTTGTAAACACGAGTTGCGTGTAATAAAATCCCTGTACTACCGTCCTTTGAAAACAAAACCCAATTTATGTATCGCAATTTCTGTTTTTATTGGATTCGCAGAGAAATACGACGGATATATTTATTCACGTTCATCAATGATTGAGATTCCATTGCAGCCAAACAAGAACATGGTAATCAACATTCGGTGATCAAAATTCGTTTCTGCAATCGGTTCATTTGAAAGCACTAGTCTAAACATAGCCAACATGTATTAAGATATTTATTACAATGAACGTCGGTAAGATCATTAACATATTTTTTTTTACGATTTAGACATGAGTAGGCTTACAACAAAATAACTTCAATGATATCTTGTTAGACGTAAATTTGGACTGAAAAGTATGTACTGTACATCTTTGTCCGTGTATTATTACCACTCTCAATATGCTCCTAAATAATATAATTGATCATGACTTCTACGTACTGAACGCCCTATCGTTTAAACATTGCTATTGAAGCCCCCCCCCCCCCCCCCCCCCCCCCAATCCCGGATACCCCAACTCGAATTCTCGCGTGAGGAACAACATCATTATCAGTAAACACGCTCCTTGAAATAACATCCTATCATAACATCCATGATGAAGTACACTGCCTTGTAATAATCTGAGCACACAACCTGCCCTTCTGAGCGAACAGGGTTGATTCGTCTTGATTCCGGAAAGTTAGCCAATTTCTTTCAGAACAAGGTTATCGGAGGAACACGACAGAAATTAAGAGCAACATAATCGAAGACTCCGTTTGTTTCATACACACACACACTCACACATATATATACACACACACACATATATACACACACACATACACACACACACACCACCACACACACAAACACACACACATACACCCATACATACACACATGTCAATTAGCCCTCTCAAACATGTTGAAAGGAAAATCATTTTCAGAAAGTTTGCAAAAGTTAGACCTATTTGGTTACAAGGCGAGTTCAAGAGCGGTACAAATATCAAACCTCTCTTGACAATAGCACACATGTCAAGTGCAGTCAAAAGTTACCATGGAAACGTGTGTTATATAGTGCTTAATTTCGAAACACAATCCTCACGATGTTGACCCGACAATGTTACAAAAACTGTTCCTTTTGGCATGTTTGGGTTGTTTCGCCCGCTCGCAATTGTATTGTTTGAATAGCGGGTGTGACGCGGGCTCTCGACCTGTCCACAATACACGGTGAACCCTCAAGTATGTATATTATTCCATTGAAGCTTTCCATTGAAGCGAGGATATTCATGAATATATTTGAGCTGGAGGAATTTTTGTTTTGATGGTGCGTGTATGTGGTTTATCAATAGAGTTCCGAAGTGGTGTCGTCATACCCATTGTTATACAGGTCTCTTTTTCTGAACAACATCACTCAATAGATAGATTTGCTGGTCCGACGACATCTTCTGGCGTGCTAGTCTCGGGCACTCCTAATGAGAGTCCCCGCTGCAATCACGGCTAGTTGCTTTACCCACAGAGTTTAGAACCAGTTGTCCTGACAACATGTTCATATGGCGTCACACTTCGGTACTCGATATCGGATCCCTGATCGGATCTTGCGCTCATAGTGGCGTGCCAACTCGGTGCCGTGCATTGGGTTGGGTGTGTTCGAGGCCAATGGTCACGACGGTTCGACTTCTACAAACCGAAGCCCATAATCACGTAAAGCCGGTCAACGTAGTACGCTGTAATAACAGAACGTTTTTAAGATTGAAAATACAATTTTGGAGAAAAAAAAATCACCCAAGTGACTATGTAAAGGATAATACTAATGATTTGGAATGAAAACTTGTATTTTGACTGATACCTTTACCCGACAACTGGACAAGACGTATAATAAGCCCGTTCTTAGTGGTCGGACACTCCACTGAATCAAGAACGACTAGGGATTTGATCATGAAGCTGTGCCAGGTGTGTTATTTTAGAGCGTGCCCATACCAACAATTGATGCAGGTGCACATGGTGGCATGTTCTTTCACTACCTTCTCAGAGCTGAATCGCTGTTATCATATCTGCATTATAATGGGTATAAATGTAGTCCACTATCTATGGAATTTCCATTTTACTCTGTGAGTTGTACAATTGGCCGGAGGTCATTCGTACCAGTAATAATCTGCTCATGCGCACATTGCAACTATGAACTCGCTTATTTTGCCGGGACAGATTTGGCTTCTCTCTATAGTCACGACTGGAGGGAGGAAGTAAGTGGCACCCTATCATTATCCCTGTTACTCCTCCTCGAGACATTCCATTGTGTGCGTGTGCTATTTTGGAGATTGTCTCACTTTCTGAACAATGCCACCAACCCACCCGCCCTCTCACCCATTCGCCTCCGTCCTTCTCATCCCGCACCCATCCTCGTCCCTCTTACCCCTCCAGACCATGATTACTATCTTGGAGATTATTTGACTCTCGAAAGACATCCATCTATCCTCCACTATCTATCTCAGTCTTACACATCCTCGCCACCCCCCCCCCCCCCCCAGCCCATGCTTGCTATCTGAGAGATAGCATCCATGCACACTCCAACATCAACCTCCTTCCCGACAATCCTCACCCTTCTTATTCCTTTAACCTCTGTTTGCTATTTTAAAGATTGTCTCACTTTCTGACCACTTTCGTCCATCTTCCATCATCCGGCCACCCCTCCCACCCACCCTACACTCATCCTGGCCACTGTTACCCCTCCATCCCGAGCTTGCTATCTTGAAGATTCTCTGACTCCCTGAAGACATCCATCCATCCTCCACCATCCACCCCTCCCACTCATCCCCGCACTCATCCTCGCCCCTGTTACCTCTCCAGCCCGAGCTTGCTATCTTGAATATTCTCTGACCTCTTGAAGACATCCGCCCATCCTCCACCACCCACCCCTCCCTCCCATCCCGTACACGCCCTCGCCCGTCTTACTCCTTTAACTCCTGTTTGCTATCTTAGAGATTGTCTCACTTTCTGACCACTTCGGTGCATCCTTCACCATCCACCCCTCTCACATATCCCACTCTCTTCCTCATCCCTGTTACCCCTCCATCCCGAGCTTGCTATCTTGAAGATTCCCTGACTCCCTGAAGACATTCAATTATCCCGCACTCATCCTCGCCCTCAATGCTCCTCCAACTCGTGCTTCCTATCTTTCAGATTGTCTCACTTTCTGACCACTTCCACCCATCCTCCACCACCCACCTTCCTCGCACCCATCCCCGCACCCATTATCACGATTATTATCCCTTACTCCTCCCCAAGCAATTCCAGCACGTTCGTGCTATCTTGGAGATATTCTCGCTTGTCCCACACCAAACACCGGTCTACGTGGAGCGGCGAGGGGCTTAGATTTTCATCAAACAATCACGACAAATTTGTGATGGAGTGGGTAATTACGGAGATTGGAAACGGGAGACGATAGGGCGAGTTTCACGATGATCGATCCAATACCAAGCATATCTCGATGAACACTATAATTATGAACATGTTGCACACTTCTCCGTGCATTCTTGCGCGAGTCGTAAGGCAGCGGTTGGTCTGACATAAGAAATGATATTAAAGATCACCGCTGATGACAAGATTCTACGATCTGCCAAATTCTACAAATGTGACGTCACCTTCTTGCACAAATCCAGCGACCACGTCCTGCAATTCAGCCTGTCGCAGAGTCGCACGACTGATCAAATCGTGTCGTATTCGATGGCCTAAAGCTAACGCACACCTTGCTGAAAGCAACGTTGAAAATTATAGTGTGTGTGGAAATACACTATAAAGTTATAAATCCCTTCTACAGGAATACTTCTTATTCCACAGACTGTACTTATTCCATGGTCGGTGACATTCCGTAACTACATGTGGCAGTGGAAGGTGATCTTTTATTGGCGTATTTTGCTATCTTGAAAACGGGTCGCTCATCATCAAGACATGGCGGAAGAAGTTGTTTGATTCGCCTATTTACAATCACGGTCATGATGGCCCTGGTCCCAAGGTGGAGACGTGAAATGAAGATATTGTATATACTCCACTCATTCGCTCATTCATTTAATGGGTTGCAGACAGTGCACAGAGATGAGAGAAAATGGAACGAATGAGATAGAGAGAGAGATAGAGAGAGAGAGAGAGAGAGAGAGAGAGAGAGAGAGAGAGAGAGAGGGGGGGGGGGCGGGAGCAGTGGAGGGAGAGGGGAGATATATACATGTATAGAGAGAAGAAAGAGGGGTATGTAGATCATGTAGATGGAGAGAGGAATGAGATGAATAGAAGAGAAGGGAGAGAGAGAGAGAGAGAGGGGGATGGACAGATATAGATAGAGACAGAGAGACAGAGACAGAGATAGAGACAGAGAGGTGTAACTCATGCATATTCATGATCCAGCTCTTTGGAGAAAAAACAATGATTGCGCCATTATACCACATTTGCTAGTTCAAATAAATCAATATTATCTGACAAAAGCAAGGGACTGACAATAACATCTAAACATACTCGTTACTATGA
>OZ022585.1:20292521-20320021 GCA_963669155.1 Arbacia lixula
GAACAAAATTTTAAATAGAAATAAAAAGAGAAAAAGAAAACACAAACGGACGTATTTGCATAAAATCAGTGTTCTTTTCTCAGGGAAAGGGATTTACTGGACATAAAAGTTCGTGTATCTACAATATGACATACTCATAATTGTTCTTTAATCGTCTTCCACGTGTAGTCAATAATCGCTTTGCAGAACATACAGCAGGATTTATAGGTACGTACAAAGATGACACTTGGCCCCTAAATAAACTGCGATTTAGCATCTCTGTTACATGATAATAAATCAAAATTTCATAAACCAGGAGTTAGCCACTCCCTATAAAGCACATTGCCCAAAAGTTTAAAAAGATACGACTTTTATGAGTACAACATATGCTTCATTGTATGACATCATTTTTAACAAATCTATTTGAGCAAACTTAGCAACTTATGAAGGTAACTGCATGGCTTTAAATCTCTATAAGTTTACTGCTGTCGATTTGTATAGAGCCGGACCTGGAGAGTGTATCTCTGTTGAGTTGTGCATTCACCACAATGCTAAGGTAGTAGCAGGTGCCCGCAAAACATAAACACGAAATATGATATAAATCGCTATAATATAACACGCGATATGCTATATGGTGACACAGATGAAAAGACTTGACGGGATTTACGGCTTATAGAACCGGGTCACTCGTATAATAGAATCCACACAAGGTGGTGAAATTCTTTGAATAGACTCCGGAATTCGAGAAGCCTGGAATAAAAGACATCAAAAATCGCGATTCTTTCCGATTTGACAGATCCCCATATTCCAAGTTCACTTCATGTTTAGCTGTTTTTGCGTTGGTTTCCATTTCTAGGCGAGACAATGGAAGCAAGGGTACTGGTACTGTGAAGTTGTTGAAAGATCTCGTAGAAGGACTTTTTTGTCTGAAAGTTTACCCTGTGAATCAGAGTGTTGAGTTGAGGCAGCTATTTCAGATTATATAGAGTTATATAGAGCAGTGGTAAAGACCTATGTGCATGGGTTTTTATGGTGTCTACATGTTTGATTCCTCTGCTAAAAATGATGGCTCAAATAAAACGTCATTTCATGTTGTCGTAATAAAGATTTTTTAACTTGCATAGCAATGGCGTTGTATTTTACACTCTTGATATATACATCGAGTCAGAATCAATTCAACATGCTATTCATTGAAATCATTTTAGCTATATATTATGTACTTTTTTGTATAAAATGCAGCAAGTTTACATTCTGATAATCAAATTCTAGAATGCAGCACTGTTAGCATTCTTAGTATAAGTGTTAAAACTTAACATCATCAACACTTCGTAGCTACGACATTACCTGGTGTTGAATTTAACACCGTAATGTGTGCGGTGTACTTTTGCCCTTAACGTGTTTCACTTTAAAGATCGTTTACTAAACCTTGGTGCTTCTGGCAGCAGTGATATCCTTCTTCCATGCGTCAAAACTTAAGAACTGATTGATAATGAGTGTAATTACAAAGCATGGGAGAATGTGGATGATTATTTGAGACCACTGACGGTGAAAATAATGAAGGGAGAAAGAGAAAGAAAGAAAGAGAAAGAAGAGAGAGTGAAGGGAAGAGAGGGAGGTGAGGGGAAGTAATTAAGTACAAGAGAGAGGGCTAGAGAACGAGAGAGAAAGAAAGAGAGAGGGGGAGAGTAATAAGAAATGAAAGCAACAAGATAATGTGGGAACAGAAAATATAAGATAGATGGAGTGCATTTCAAGACATAAATTCAAGTAGAGAGTGGGAAAGAGATAAGCAAAGACGTATACCGGTACTACCGGTATACCGGTAAAAAAAGAAGCTGCTGCCAATTTGATTTGATACCCGGGATATATCCAAAGTACCATTTTCAATAAACAGATCTGGCTGCAGTAGACTAATCTTTCTCCATCCTTTATCCAGCTCGCACAAGAAAAAAGGGAGAAAAGATGAGAATGAAAGAGTGACTAGTCTCGTTAGTACTAGACTCTTGTCTTTAAGTTTGATTTTGCCATGTACGAAAGCCTGAAATCCATGCTACGCGGAATGCAGCAACAGCGTGTGTAAATCAAATTGTCACTCACTCACGGCTTATGAATATCGAAAATTCCTACCCCTCCCTTTCTGCACGCAATCAAAGACCGGTTGTACACGTGATTGGCACATGTTTACTTCTTGTATATTTCTTCTGCCATGCTTGCAGATGAGCTTCAGTGGTTAGCTTAGCCTAACTCCAAGACTGTTTTGCAATAAATGGCCTGGATGCGGTAGACTCATCATTTTTTATTTCTTCTCTGGCTGGAACGGACTGAGAAACGATGAGAATAATAGTGTGACTAGTCTAATGGATACGAGACTCTAATTTTTCAGTTTGGTTTATAAATATCCATCTGTCTGGAGGTCAGGCTACGGTCAGCTAGACGCCCCGTGAGCGGACGAGGCGATGAAAGGAACGTTTAGCATGTTTAGGAGAAGGGGAGTGAGTGTAGGAGTGGGGTGCGGAGGAGTGAATGGTGTTTGGACCTTTGAACAAGTGAGCGAAATCGATGCACCTCCCGTCAAACATAATTTATATCTCAATTCCTTAATAAAACACCCAAAAATGCATAATGCTTCATTAAGGGATCGACAAACCAGCCATTTACTCCCATTTCCCCCATTCAAGGAAACTCTTCCGAGGTTAGAAAGGTGTGTATGTAGATCGGGGAGGGGGAAGTGCAGCGTGCCCCCCCCCCCCCCCCACACACACACACCCTAGCTTCACCCCTTATACCTATTAATGTATAGCGAGATGGATAGCATCGAGGCTAGCATTTAATTAGGTGGTCTGTCGTAATCGACAGATTACATAATTTCGTTAGAATTTTCTTTATTTTTATTCTCTGTCCCCCATTTTTTTGTGTCAACTATATCTCAACAATGCCCATGTCATGTTTCATCATATTTTGACCATGTATAGGTATACATGTGAACTTGTCATTGCAATAATTTTCAAGGTCATGACGTGACGTCATCTACGAGCAATTTAATTTACTTCACCTGCATTTCGTGATTTAGTTTCAATGGATGGAACGCACTCTGATTATATTCGTTGTTTCTTCTGTAACAAAACTCAGACAAGCTTGGGGTTAGCACTAGTAACGTATTGTTTGATCGATGTAAATAAGATTTGCATTTTTAACGAGAATTGTCTATTTTGTGAAAGGCGTTCCTTGAAATACAATGTGGAATGCACAGATAACGGCAGCCTCCAAGAGGCACCGTGGGTGGTTGTACAGCCACACACGGTGCCTCTTGGAGAAAGATTATAAGAAAGTAGTCTGATTTGTACTTGCATTAATATCATCATATGGAATATTTTCCAGCATATTTTGAATCATGAAATGATAAGAAAACACTTGAAATTCATGCGATGACTTAAATGTTTCGTCCTATATCTAGCAAAACTTTTCAGCACATACATTTATGATATCAACATGAAAATGAAAAATGACAATGACTTCTATCGTGTCGACCCATGCAGCTATGACACAATATAGGACTTTGAGGAAAACTTTGCGGTATTTGCGCAGCATGGTTACTCATATAATCACCAGTTTCAAGATCATCACTTCATTCAACCAGGGAAGTGTAAGAGCTGGAGATTAAAAACTTTTTTGACACTTTTGAGAAATAATAAGAAATAAGTTTGCAGCTCAAATGAACATGGTGAAGCTGAAATTGACACACCATAAAGTCCAATGTTGGCACATTTTCTCGGAGCAGGTTTCGTGATTATTTATTTTTGTGATAATGAGTTTTTCATTTTTGGATAAATTTGGAGGTAAAATGATTTGTGTATCAGATAACCAATTCAGAACACAAAGATGACCATTGTGTATCACACCTGTCCATCCACTAGCAACTGGCTGCAGAGTGTCATTAATAATTCATGCTGCTTCTGGTAGAACAGAGGTTGTGAGTTGACACGCGTGATGCACAATGGCCATTGTTGTGTTCTGCTTGGATATGTGCCACGTTGTTGTTGCGAATGTCAATGTGATCGATCATTATACACGGATAAACATAATTCATGTTATTCAGAATCTACTTCTATGCCGACGTAATTGTGACACAAAACGCATAAACATTTATCAAACACGAATATTTTATAAAGGTGAAATTTTCATACATCAAACTTGGATATACCTAACTCATGGAAGTGAGAATCAGTGAGCTGGTCAGTGTAAAAATTGTCAAGGTCATGGCATGACCTTGACGTCATCTACGAGCAATATAATGAAAATCTATTATCTTTTCCTCAAGATCTGATCATCTGTAGCTAATGAAATTTGACATGCATAAAGTTTATGAAAAGACAATCAATTTGAATGAAAAAAAACGCGCGCGTAATTGCATGTTACTGCATTGACGCGCGCGCATTTTTTTAATGCTCTAAACCAACTGGAAATTGTTTTGCATAATGTTTCAGGCCATTTAAAGCATTTCAAACATTTCCGCGGGTTTTTCGTGCGTAACAAAAACGCAACATCAGAATTCCATTCTTTTACTGAAATAATGTTTCTGACACTACACACACTATATCCTCTCATTTCAAGCCATGTTCATGTAATAATAAGGTCGTGCGTGAGCGTCAAAGTTGAAAGTCTGCGCGTGTGTCTACTCTTTTCTGTGTGCAAATATTGTAAAAAAAAACATGGCTATCTTCAATCGTCCATGCATGAATTTATCAATACAGACCACCCTATACTTGTCCACAAGTATGTCTCGTTTCTTATCGATTTACTAGCTGAGGGTTGTGTGGATATGAACCTCCCCTGAACCAGACAAAGTACTGTGGGATTTGTGCATTTCTGCTGATAACATGCACCCTTGCCACGTTAAGAAACTTTGGGTTGGAGCTGGGTCATTCCATGGGGTTGGGGCAAAGTTCTTTTCATGCAATGTCCATGTAACGGAGGTAAAAACCTTTGCAGTTCACCGTGAAGATCAATTCATATGTGGTTAAGTTTTGAGCTGTCAGTGAAAAATTGCTTTCTTTTTTTCAGTCATAGACGTTAAAATTGGAAATCTTTTATGGATTTGAAGCAACAGGCATACGAAAATCTACCACCGTTACATGGACCTCATAGTGTTTTTGCACTTCGGACAAGAAATTTTCATAAGTCAAATTGCAATATGCCATGGTCTTTGAGAAATAATGCTGGATGGGACCCCATATCTTTGCTCATGCATGTCGACTATATTTGCCTGGTTTGCAAAAGATATGGATTTGGAGTTGTGGTATGCCACAAGAATTGCCCGAACCCCGTGGAATCACCCAGCTCTGACCATGGATGGTCACTGCGAATGAACGTGAACGTTTCATTCGTTTTTAACCCTGACAGTACCGGGCCTTGAAAGTCACATTGGTTTTCTTTACGTTTTCGTGCCAATGGTAATGAAAGAGTTACAGGGATATCGTCTGATTATGATCATCGTTAACATTGGCCTTTATCTACACATCACTGAATTCTAGTGAATTCTAGTGATTTTTCTTACTTTGTCTTATTGTGTTGTCCATTTGTTGCTGTTCTTGGTGATGTACGTATATATTCCGTGACCCCCCCCCCCCTCTCTCTCTCTCTCTATTACCCCCTCTCGCTCTTTTTCTCTGACCGCACCCTCTTCTTCGTTGCCAGCCCCCGTGCTTATGCTCCGATAGTCATTTATCTTTTCTGCCATTTTCCAATAGACGACGCTCAATATAATGTCGTTGTAAAACGGGGAAAGTGCTTCGGGAATGAAGTGTCGAATCATAATGACGCAACGAGCGCCGGGCAGCACATTTCAAGCCGATTTTTATACCATGTTACGGACACTTCATAAAACTACAAACACCATTAAACATAAGCGTTAATACACACACACACCATTAAAGTTTCAATGTTCAGAACATTAAAACTGAGGTTTCGTTATCGCCCACAAACACCACGATCATCGTCTAATTGTTATGCGCTATGCTGAAAATGTGCGCCAGTCGCCAAGCTTGCAGACATTCAATTATTAGCTAGCTATCATAATAAAAGAGTTAGGCGACAATTCAACATGCTACAATTCGTACTACCCGTTAGCCCCTTCTCTGCCAGACTCCATACTGCGCTATAGAAATGGCGTGTATTACCAGTACGAAAATACCTCAAATGTTCGTAAAGTGTTATCACGGGTCTTACTGGATTCACTTTCAAGCCTTTCCTTTTCTCCTTGAGACGTTTTTTTTAATAATCATCATAGTCTGTATAATTCTCACTCTTGGAGACACATAAACACACCCGTCTACTGAGTGGTCTTGTCCAGCATTAAAGTGACAAAATGTTGGCTATCCCTGTCTAGGTTAATCTTTAAAAGACGCACACTTTGCTCCCATAATGCATCAGTGACTACTATTCTTCCTCCCAAACAGTTCTATTATCATGATAATACAGTGGTTTAATATCAGACCAGACGAAGGACCATTTTTCGTTTTAAATAGTTAAAATTACAAAGCCGTCCGCATAAAGCACCAATCAATTTACTGCCACTCTCACTTCAGGAAACAAATGACAATTTGAATATTGGAATTTCAGCCGTTACCAAGATACCAGGATAGACTAGAGAGACAAATATGTATTTTTATCGCTTTTTCTTCAAATTGTGTATTATTGGATGTCTGTATGCCGAAACTGATGCTTGCAACTTTAAATGGCGAAATGTGTTAAAAATGTTAACATACGTTTGATCTTGTTTAGCTTTATTTTATTTTTACTTGTTTTCATAGGTCTCATATCAAATTGATTAGAAGTATCTTCGATGTCTTAGAAGAGAGAGAGAGGGGGAGAGAGGGAGAGAGAGAGAGAGAGAGAGAGAGAGAGAGAGAGAGAGAGAGGCAGAGAGAGAGAGAGAGAGAGAAAGAGAAAATGTATGTGTGGGGGGCGGGAAAGTTCAAGATTTCATATTTTCTCTGATTCTAACGCACTGTTATAGTAAATAATTATGTTAATGTTTATGTAGCATTTTGGTGTTTATCATATTTATATTGAATTTTAATGTACATGTACGTTGTTCTTCCTATTATAACTGAAATAAAATTAATGTTGATTAAAAGTCGAATGACATCCGAAACATACGGACGCGCGATATCAACAAATTAACGCTTTTCTTCAGACAAGAATTATGTCATCTTTCAATAAGAGCACGTACACCCGCCTTAATTTATTGCTTTTAATCGAAATCCTGTCAAAAAAATGCTCATCTGCAATAATTTGTGATGAGCGTTCCCCTAGTATAGCATGTATAGCATTGATGGAACGCGTTGCGATAACTGATTTAATAAATGTATTTCCTTATTACGTAAGCAAAGCGTTATCCGAGGGAAACAAACATATATTGCTTTCAATGAACACCTAATTGATTTTTTGTTGATAATAGCAACCACTATTATCATAACTATCATGAATAAATAAATGAATAAATGAATGAATAAATAAATGAAACGGCTTTATGGATTCATGACGCCCTCAAAAGCGATTGGTTCAATATTTTGTTCACAAGAGTGCGTAGTTCTTTTATACAGAAATGTGATGGGCGTCAGTCCGTATGATATGCTTAGTTCTTGCACAAGAAGAGAGAGAGAGAGAGAGAGAGAGAGAAGAGGAGAAGGAGCAGGAACATGTGCAAGAACATGAGCAGGAGGAAATAAGACGAGAGAGTGGGAGAGAGAGAGAGAGAGATAAAGATAAAGAAAGGGAGAGACAGACAAACAGACAGAAGAAGAGACAGATAGATAGATAGACAGAAAGGGGCGTGATGGACAGAAAGAGAGATGAAGAATGAAGATCATTTAAAGTCCCTGAAGGGGCACCAGCAATAACCCAGGGGCTCACGACCTCCGTATTGGAAACCTCTGCTATATGTTCATTATGATGGGAAGGAAGACGATACATGATCCGGACAATACCAATTATGAAGGTCGAATTACGGTTCATAATGCTCTCCATAGCGTACCACGTGGTATATATCAATTTCTGGAGGCAGACAATTTGTGTCACCAAACAGCAATGACTGTCTTGGGAAGCGCGAAGGAAATTGAATCCGCATGATTTGTGGACGGCTGTAAAACGGCAACATACTTATAAAGCTCATCTCCCTCCAGCCAGTCGGCTACTTTTCTGCCGATTTCAAGGGAATATTGAATGCTAGATATTACCATCATCAGCACAACCACCGATTTCTAATTTGCACATGTTATTTCTTTATTCCTCATAGTTATCGTGTTTATCCAATTCTGCGCAGGTGAAGATCTCCGAAGTCTGAATTCAATCTACGCTCCGCCATCATAAACGCATCAATCGACACGACAGAAACAATTATATAACAAATCAATTCAATTAACGAAGGCAATCAATTCAAATGTTCCGGTCTTGTGATTCGCAGTCGTGTATTGTTACCTCTTCGCTGTATCATCGTAACTATTTTAAACGTTTATCAGGACCACTGCTCACGTGCTTCCTTCGCTCTTACTTAACCTGGGATCCAGCCTGTTTGCTTTTTTTTTTATTCCAACTGAAAATTATAGTCTAGTACTTTAAGACTAATCACTGCATCATTCTCCTCTGTTCTCAGTCCGTCCAGAGCCGGAAAAGAAATTGAGAATGAATAGTCTACTTCAGCCAGACCCCTTTATTGAATAGTTTGGTTTAAAAATGTACAACAGCCTGAAAGCAAGGCTATGCTCACTCAACTGACGTCAGATGATACCACCATCTATTGCAGATAACGGTTTGGGTTTTAATTCTACGAATGAAATAAGAAATGGATTCGGTCGTAGCTTTTAATAACCATGATTCATTGTCCAAACTGATCTGGTCGTAAAATTGGGGCAGGTATATGAGTTTTGGCGGGAGGAAATAGCTTCATAGGTCGTATCCAGGATTCTTTGATATTTTACCCCCTTCTTTCTCAATATCTACAGTCCTATATCTACATCTCCAACCTCTTCTCTCTTTCTCTCTCTCTCTCTCTCTCTCTCTCTCTCTCTCTCTCTCTCCCTCTATCGGTTCACCCCTCACTCTCTCTCTCTCTCTCTCTCTCTCTCTCTCTCTCTCTCTCTCTCCCTCTCTCGCTTCACCTCCTCACTCTCTCTTGACTCCTTTCCACCAATATTCCTCTCTCACTCTGTTCCTTTATATCTCCTCTGCCTGTCTGTTTATTTGTTTGTATCTCTCTGTTTATGTCTAACTGTTTACAGTAAATATCTGTATCTCTCTCCCTCTCCCTCTCACTCCCCCTCTCTCTCTCACACACCTACATACACATACACCACACACACATAAATACACACATACATACACACACACACGTACACACACATACACACACACACACACACACACACACACACACACACACACACTCCTCCCAATTCTTAGTTTACTTATTCGTTTCTCATTATAAAATCACAAAGCTATTTTTTATAGTGAATAAACACAATGATCGATTGATTTCAAGGAAGCTGGTGTGGTCGTGTTGACTTATCAGGGACATAATCTCCGCCACTAATTTACAGAGTAGTTCCAATGTGGCCCCATGTAGCGTCTACAGCTCGTGGGCTTCCTTGATGTTATTAAAGGGAAAGTCGACCTTGAAGTTAAGATGGATTGGGTAAAAGCAGATACATGGAAGCAAAGGTTTGATGTAAATCCGTCAATTTTGGGTTGAAAATGTAAATTAGCATCATTTTACCTGTGCATAGTTTAATATATCATCTAACATGTTAAGCACACGTTTTGACACACAAACATATGTGGAAAAAGATTATCCCTTCGTCAAAAACAGGAAAAGGTCAATATTATTATGAAATTATACAGCACACAACATTTTGGAGAGCACCTCGCACGTGACGTCACAAAATTAACATTTTAAAGGGTCATAACTTTCTTATCCTTTGATGGATTTTTGCACAACCTTCACCAATATGTGTTTGTCATATTTCTGCTTTTATTAAAAACCAACTTAACTCCAGGGTGGACTGCCCCTTCAAGGCAACCACTAACAAGAAATATGTAACGATATTACATACATGACGAAAATACGTGGCACATTGAAAGAGAATTATGACCGCATACCACAGCATGCGACAAACGACTGCATTAAGATTATTTCAAAATACACATGTCCTGAGATCTAAGCTTTCCGACTGGATATTGTAAGTTGCCATAACAACCCCTATTATAGCTGCTCGCTTGTAACGCGCTTTGGGAAAGTCCAGAAATCGTACAAATAATGACATCATCATTGAATAAAGTATCCATATACAATCAGTTGAACATCTTTGAGCCACTTATTTTCACATGAGCGTAGATAGTGACTATTATTGCTCCATAAGATATCAGTGCAATAGTTAAGCACTGATAGGTCTCTCAATCGATTTATGGAGACTTTATGAGGTCGCACAAGAACCTAAAAGTTTGAACAAATTGGACGAGAACCTTGCGCCGAAGACTTGCCCTTCAAATATTCATGAGGCAAAGGTAAACGAATAAGCTACATGTGACCAGAATTATTATTAAGCTTTATTAGACATTACATGTATTTTTGTTAAAATTATTAGTAAACGGGAAAATTATTACAGAGGTGTGGTCTTAACTGCTGAACTATATCGTACTTCCCGTTGTCATTCACAATGACGCATCTCTAGTCAATAATAACAGTAATAGCGCACCGTTAAGTTTCTCCCGTTGACTGTTTGGTTTAATGTCCGCTTTGTCTACAAGCACAAGTTAAAGCTTTGGGGTCTAGGGGTAGGATTAAAGGTTGATTTTAGGTTTCTGAATTAGGGTTAAGGTATGGGTTTCATATAAGTTTATTTTAATGAGTATTTGTTTCCCTTCTGATGATTTGCTTTTGTTTTTATGCTTATGCTGTTGGTGAAATTGTATTGCTTTGTGTTAAAAATCATATAAACACACATACACATACACACACGCACACACACATATACGCATATACATTAAATATATATAAAAAGACGAGCTTGAATGTTGGCTAGGAGACGAAAAAGAGATCTAGGCCAAGCGATGTCACACCAGATGGCACTAAACACTGTTCAGGCAACTTAGTGCATGCCGATCTTCATAATGGTATCTACAGGTCTAAAGTCAATGTCGGTGGAAATGATCCCTGGGCTTCCAATCTCCACCATATGTGTCATGTACGTGTATGTGTTCGTGTGTATGTGTGTGTGTGTGTGTGTGTGTGTGTGTGTGTGTGTGTGTGTGTGTGTGTGTGTGTGTGTATTCGTGTGTGTATGTGTGTTATGTGCGTGTATCATGTTTATTTCCCGGTCGTTCGTGATCTTGTCTATGAGAGGAGGCCGGTAGTTACATATCAAGTCTTTCTTTGAGAATAATCAGTCAAAGAAGTTTCCATGTTGTTATTTTTGCAACATCGATAAACTGAAGGTCTAGAATACACGAATAAGTTACGTATTTGGCTCAGAGAAGACACATTTTCCCGACGATATATCACATAAAGCCGTAACTTTGATATTACTTATCAGATTTCAGTCAGATTTTTTTCCAACTTGTCTGCAGTTACCGATTACAATTTATATTGGAGTGGGCTGCTTCTGTAACTGAATGAATCAACTTGAGGAAATACATAACAGAGAACAACGGTACAAAGAAACATTTTTTTTTTGTTATTGTTGTGTTGAATCATTTGTTACATCATATTGGAACTATTATTGTATTGGGATAATCCAGAGATTGGTACTACCGCAAAGTTGGCATGAAATCATACCTTGATATCAGGGCCTATAAATAAAACATATCTCTTCCAATGATAACAATTTCAGTTGGATCGCATCCTTCCTGATGAGCAGATAACATCCTCTAATCACTACAAAGTCATGAGTCAGATTTTTTAGTGTTGTGTTTTATAATGCATGCATCCTGTATATAGGGTCAATAGTTATACACTCAAAGGTTGATATAGATATATATGTACCTACAAACGTTGATATATAGATGTACCTACAAAGGTCGTAAAAACCTTCTACGGGATTTCATTTAAGTGCTCTCTTGTCAAGGGGAATGGTAGGTGGAGGGTGAAGTAAAGGTGGTCGTTGCCCCCCCCCCTCCACCCCACCCCCACAAGGACGTGAATCGTCCCTACCACTCATCACCTATAACAGAAAATCGTTCTACGTTGTGATCGTGAACCCTTTGTGTGTCAGATGAATAGCTGCCCTTTAGGGTTTGCATGCATGACGTGTACAAATACGTATACATGGCGCAAAACGAGTTAAACGTGCCAAAGGTAGGGTATCCCAGGCCTTTCGCAGGCATAACAAATGACGTCACGCCAATGCAACATCGTATACGCGTAGAAGAAAGAAACGCTTAACAAGCTTAAGAACTCTCTCAGAAAATATGTGATATAGGGACTTTCATGGGTTTATATCGACCTTACATTATTGCATGTGGGTTATTTTTGAACGGGTCGTGTAAAATAGAGTCTAGTACCCCCACACCACTAACCCTATGTACGCCAGACAAAATGGTGCTCTATGGGATTATATGAAAAAAAAAACCGCGTGACACTTAAAGAGTTAAGGCCACCGCATACGACACGATCCGATTGGTCGGACGATCCTGCGACTGGCTGAATCGTAGGCCCCGGTCATAGGATTTGTGTAAGTAGGTGACGTCACATTTCCAATCGACTGCCAAAACGTAACAAAATCGTGTCGTTCGCGATGGCCTTTATACCAAAAAAATTGACAAAACATGGAGCATTATGTTGAGCTTGTTTTACGGAAGTGTAAAACTATCAGTCTAACATTTTAATGCCAAGGCATGGCTGCTTCGCCGGGATGGATACAGAGTGTGAACAGCCCAAATCATGATTGTCTTTCTGGTAGTCGACAGCAGCACCCCACACATGTGTGTGAACGCGCTTTCATTTGACGATATTACATGATATAATGCCATGTTGTTCTCATTTTACAACGCTTCTGAGAGTGTTACGTCAGTAGAAAGTCTGAGCTGATAGGCAAATTGCCGGACAAATTATTTAACCACCTCTCAAACATTACATCATGAACATTATTAGTTCTCATTGCATAAATCGTTAACGTTTTCCCTTTTTTCACTCATTCTTCTTGTTTAAACTTAATTTGGCAGACGACCCTCCATCAGCAAATCGGAGCCGCGCTTTGTCCTTTCGGGCGGGAAACAGTTTGATGAGAAATTTCGTCGTTTGACGCGACTTCGAAAACTGATCGTCTCGAAAAGCAGGAAAACCCGTACAGGTACAGACTTTTAGCCAGTTCCAGCTGTATTGGTTCAGCAAACTTTCGACAATATCCAGGTATTTTGCAAACAATACTCTCCGATTTTAATCCGGTCGTGTACACAAGGTTAGAACTTTCAGTGAATGGGACTACGCAAAACCTCGGAATCGCTGACGTCATTGTGAATACTCATTCGAATGGGGAAAGTACGGTGAATTTTCTCTACATCATTTAGAATATCATGGAAGTGAAAGTGAAATGGTGACCTGGTAACTACCTACTCTTGACACAACTTTGCAGCCGCTGTGAACATAGTGGTCGACTGAGAACATCTCGTTCTCATTACGTGTTCAGTTCGTCAGTTTGGGCGTACCGCTGTTGCTAGCTCGATCGTATATTAGACACTCAACTTATTAATACCTTCACAGGAGAGATGAAATCAGCACAGAAATAGATATTCTAAAAGTTGGAAATCTTTTGAATTGTACAAGATCAATAGATAGATCTTGGTGTATTTGCTTACGTTATCAAATTGTAAGCAACAACCGCGGTGAGAAAGAGGTTACACGCAAGTAACGTATAGCGTTCGCAAACTTTCAACGAGTTTTTGAAGAAAAGGAAGACGCCATCGTCATGTTTTCTTTGATCGAACGGACCGCCCGGCAGGATCAATTTCTAGGCTACTTTAGGCCAGTCTTCTTAGTCCTGGTCCTCGTCTTAGGCCTACCTGGGGCTCGGGCCCAATCGGCCTGCTCCTTCGATGGCGCTACCCCGACGGGTAGCCGAGAGTGTAACTGCTTCGAGTCGCAGAGCCCACAAGGCTGGATCGTCGACTGCAGCGGACGCTCATTCACCGACGTGCCAACGGCGATCCCTACAGACACAGTTTATCTGTAAGTTCATTAACCTTCTCAGTACCAAGTTATCAAAACCACATTGGTCCGTTACACAGGTGTATGCGTATGGGGTTGGGAGCATTAATGGCCACAGAAGACGACACGATTTTTCCACGATTCTGCAGTCGTACGGGCCTACCACTGGAAACGTGACGTCACATACTAACACAAATCGTATGACTGGATCCTGCGATTCAGCCAGTCGCAGAGTGTACGGCTGATCGGATCGTGTCGTCTGTGATGGCCTGTACACAACCTCCTACAAGACTTCATGCAACCTCCTACAAGATGATGCGCTTTGTGGGGTTTGAGTATATTGCGTGTACCAGTTAAAGGGATAGTCCAACATGAGTAAAGTTGGTTTCAATAAAGGCAGACATTATGTAAGAAATTAATAGTGAAGGTTTAACGAAAATCCGTCAAAGGATAAGAATGTTATGATCTTTTGACATTTCAATTTTGCGACGCCACGTGCTTAACCACATCTTATGGGCTGTATAATTCCATAAATTGCTCTCTTTCTGTTTGATGAAGGATTTTTTTTCATAAAGGTACGTGTGTAAAAACGGGTTTCCAATGGTGTATCAAATGCATAGGTAAAGTGATGCATGTCCTTTTGAGAAAATGAACATTGAAAAAAGAAAACATAACATAGCATATGGGAGAGCACCTCGCACGTAACTTTCTTATCCTTTGACGGATTTTCATTAAACATTCACTAAAATGTTCATGTTTCCTCTTTTATTCAAACCGACTTTCTTTCAGGGTGGACTATCCCTTTGATATCTAAAGGTAAGAGGTCGTAGTGGTATGGACGATGGAACCTGTAGTTATCTATGGAGTGTCATTCTGCCATGGCAATGCGTTTTATTTTTCTTTGATTTTGGGAAACCAGAAAAGGAATCATCTCAAATTAATAAAATCGTTGAAATCACACATACTACCCTTACAAAATCGTTAAACGGGAAGTATCACGATAAATACCCATACGTGCTATAGAGTACCGAAGTGGTGTCGTCATTTGAGCATGTTGTCAAGACAACTGGTTCTAAACAGAATCACACCAGTGTGAGGTTTACCATGTTTACCGGGGGTGTTTCACCAAGCCGTTCGTAAGTTACGAACGACTTTACGAACGACTGGTGATCCCTTCTTGTGCTAAATTTGATTCTCAATGAGCAAAGTATGGTATCGCATTTAGCACAAGAAGGGACCACCAGTCGTTCGTAAAGTCGTTCGTAACTTACGAACAGCTTGGTGAAACACCCCCCCCCCCCCCCCCCCCCCGGTGCGGTATTGTCTATCGGGCTTGTGTCGGGCACTTCCAAGTGGAGTCCCAGCTATGATCACCGCTGCCTGCTCTGCTGTACCCGCATAGTTTAGAATCAGTTGTCTTGACAATAATGCTCAAATGACGTCACACTTCACTCCGTTGGATATCGGTTTACACGGCACAGAAAGATTTAATTGTGATTCAATCACGTGATCCTGAATGGGATCTCTAGTTACGACAGCAACCATATGATTACGGATCCCATAATCTTTACCACTCCCATCCATCCGTAACCATTTAATGTTAAACCAAGGATGTTTAAAGAAATGGAGATCCATCCCTTTGAACGAGGTTTGTATCCGCCACTCAATATTCATGACTGGCAGCTTCTCTTAACAATATGACGCATACGCGATTGCGTCATGTCCACCTGGATTTTACAATAGGTCATGCATATTCCTATACAAGCATACACCTCAACTTTCGCTGATGAACTTTTCATGTTGTCGCTAAGTGTTTGTTGTGTAGTTGAGGATGTAATGAGGACAAGCGAACAGGAAATTTGATAATTTCTAGATGAAAATACTAGTTTTGGCGCGGCTTGGCCCATTTGTCATGTTGCTTTTCTTAAAAGAAAATATAGTTACATTTCCGACAATTTTGTAAGGAATGTGATGCGGAAAAGCGTAAAATCGAGACTTTTGTACTGCAACTTGAAATCACGTTTGGAGACATTTTTGCCTAATTGTGAAAATGTTCCTCGATTGAATCTTCATAGATGCAGTGTAGCTTTTACATGTCACAAGTGCGCAAGCATATGGGGTGAGGATATTTCCTTAAATTCTTCTACGCATCCTTGTTTGTTTATACGTCAAACCTAGTACAATGAATCTGGATGAATTAAACGGCTGATGGTACTCCATGTAACTTAAACATCCTTGGTTAAACACGACTTCTGGTCGCAACCAAAAGCGTATGCCATTATCCGGATCCCGTTACTTTCATCTCTACCATCCAGACCGTAACTACTTCATGCTATACATGCTCGTCACAGTATGTAATTATTTATTAACGTTTCCATTTAATGTTTTATATCGCAGGTCTCTCAGTGGAAACTCAATTACAACTCTGTCTGACACGGACTTCCAGGGGCTGTCCAATCTCCAGACATTGTAAGCGCCGGAATTCATTCATTCATTTAATTTCATCCACTTCATTTTCATTCATGATGTTTATCTCATTGTACATTTATTCATAATGATAATATATTCACATTCTTTAAAATTCATACATTTCATAATCTAGACATGGCAGTATTTTTCTATATGCACATAATGTAACCATAATATAGTATTGAGCACAGTGGTATCGAAATACCACATAAAATCATATAATATAATATTCATCTCACTAAAATTTATTTTGTTGGCAAAACAAGAATGAGAATGCAGTGAACGTGAGGGATCAGCATAGGCCAATGTATTTAACCATGCCAATCGCCGTTTTTCTTTATGTCAACAAATAAAAACAGAACTCGATTTATTAGGGTTTTTTCTTTTATTTAAAGACACTTTTCGTGTTAATCAATGTAGGCTATCTATGTTTTGCCTTATCAACATTGTCATTCGTGTGATGCACGTTGGCACTAGGTGTTGACACAACCTTTTGACAATTTTGACAAATAATCTTTTAAAAATTACATCCAATCAGAAATTAGCACATCCTAAAGTCAATGGATGTCAATATATTTTACAAGAAGATTTCGTGACATTTTATCAATTTTTATTTGTATAATATCCATTGGAATATCTAACGAATATTTTCACTTTTGGACAAATTGCGACCTAAAAATGTTGGTAGATCAGATAATTCATTCAGAACACAGCAATGATTGTGCATCACCTTTGTCAAATACCAGTTTATGAAATCGCAGTGTCATTTATGATGCATGATCTTTCTGACAGAAAATGCCTTGTGGGTTGTTGTGTATACAATGACCCGTGTTCTCAATGGTGGTTTAACTTAGACCGCGTACTAAACGTGGACTAACCAATGATTACGCTCTTACGGACTAACTTGATGGGGTGCGAAATAAATCACTTGATATTATCACAAAATCATTGATTTTCATCACAGAATCACAATGGTGGGTGATTTCAATTATTTGGTGTAATCATTATGTGGACAAACGTTATATACATTAGTGATTCCGAGGACAAAATTGATTATATTGAAGTAATGATAATATTTCATGTTGTTTTATTTGTCGTCTCATAAAGTTGGTCCAGGGTTAGTACGCTGTGTGCGTTCAACCTCTAGTCAGAATACGGGCCAATGTATATCAATTGAAAACCGACTCGAACATTTAACACGTACATATTTGTATTTCTTTTAGGCACATTAAAAACAATGATCTGAGGAGCGATTTTATAGCAGTAGGAGCCTTCTCACATCTTGGAAGCCTCACCACACTGTAAGTAAATACCAAGATCGTCTTTCAACTCATTTTGGAGAAGCAAGATGGTATGCATGATTTGAGAGTTGTTTGCAACAAATAACTTTACACTTTACAGAATTTCTGTGGTGCTTGAGGGTTCCCAGGTATATAGAGGAAATAGGGAAGTGATCTTCAAAACACAATTTATTTCCGTATTTCTTTCTCTGTCTGCTAGCTACTTCCTCTCACCCTCTCTTTCACGCCACCTACTCCACCCCTCTCAGTCGTCCTCTATCTACACATCAATCTCCAAGTACCTGCCCCCCCCCCCCCCCGTCTCTCTCCCTCTCCCTCTTTCTTTCTCCCTTTCTCTCTCTCTCTCTCTCTCTCTGTCCTTTCCCCCCACTCTCTCTGTATGTCTCTCTTCTTTTTGTTATCTCTCTCTCCCTCTTTCTCTCAATGTTTCTCCTCCCCCCCCCCTCTCTCTCTCTCTCTCTCTGTGTCTCTCTCTCTCTCTGTATGTTTCTCTTAATTTTGTTTTCTCTCTCTCCCTCTCCCTTTCTTACTCTCTCTCTCTCTCTCTCCCTCTCTCTCTCTCTCCCCCCTCTCTCTCTCTCTCTCTCTCTCTCTCTTTCTCTCTCTCTTTCACTCTCACTCCCCTATCTCTCCCTCCTCCCTCCATCACCGCATTTACCGGATCATTACGTGCTAGGTTCATGACCTCGATCAAGAGTAATCTCACTCTGGATTTTCCTCGATGACAAACTGGAAGAAAGTCTGACAAACTGGAAGAAAGTCATATTTTCTCCCGTTTCCCCACATTTTCTTCCCCTACATTGCCTTCTTTCCCTCCTGGGCTCATTGAATGCAGGCCAGACCTATAGATCCAGCTCCAACGGGAACTGGTATACGTGAGAGAATGAGCGTGGTGGAGGTCGAGTTGCAATACGATGTCTGGGGACGTAATTTCAAAGGGATAGTTCACCCTGAAATCAAGTTGGTTTCAATTAAAGCAGACTTATTTCAGAAACTTTTTAGTGCAGGTTTGATGAAAATCAGTCAACGGAAAAGAAAGATATTACTTTTTAAAGTTTTACTTTAATGATGTCACATGCGAGGTGCTCTCCCATAATGTTGTATGTTGTATTATTCCTTATGGCTCTGTTTTTTCTGTGTTTTTTTTTCTGTTTTTTTTCGGAGAGGTATGCATGTGAAAACGTGTTCCCAATGATGTATCAAATGCACAAGTAAAATGATGCATGAGTAGAATTGATATTTAAAAAAAAATTGTGCGCAACCTATAAGTATGAGAGAGCACCTCGCACGTGACGTCACAAAATCAAGATCATAACTTTCTTATCCTCTGACGGATTATCATCAAACCGTCACTGATATGTTTCTTTCACGTTTCTTTCCTTTATTGAACCGACTAATTTCAGGGTGCCCTTTCCCTTTAAGAGGGGGCGTGATTGCAGTCTAGGTAGCTACCTTTAATTCGAAGAGAGTGCTGGTCTTGATTAGGATACGCTCAGTATAGGAGTAAGGTTGAGTCAGCGAAATATTGAGCCCCATTACCAAAATTTCCCGTGAATTAGTTTGCCCGTTTCTGCATTAACAAATTGAAGTTATCCTGGAGTAATGAGGTTTTGGGTTGTGGGTGCATGGGGACATGGGGATATGTATTAGAAGGGCTCGATGTCTATCGAAGAAAGGTGCTTGCATGGTGACAATGGTAAATGCTTAGATTACTTCGTGTGATCTTGAAATGCATTCTAGGCCATAATAGATGAGATCTCTAAGAAACTGCAAGATCGTTTGTGTATTCGATTTAGGAGAGAAATGAGCATCGCTGGCGGCAATGGTGTCATGTTGTTAATCCGGGTTGGGAATAGGGAGGGGTAACTATGGTAACGAGGTTAATGTTCCTGGGTTGATGGATGACAAAATTGGTGAAGAAAACATGACCGGTGAGGCGCTACAAGACATAAACAAACAAACTAATAAAGAATCACGAAAACTCGTCAGCGTTGAGGGGAGGTCTCATTATACCAACTTTGGTTTCCTAACCATAATAGGAAACCGCCCCCGTTTTAGTAAACTTGAGTAAAAGCGCACAGCTGTTTGTATTTTACATTCGTGACATTACTGTTGCTGCAAACAATACATGTAGGTTACGAAAATAAGTCAACTTCCACTTCCTATCCCTGCCCCCCCCCCCGACCACTTTGCCACCAACACAAGACTTTGATATGTGTGTGTGTGTGTGTGTGTGTGTGTGTGTGTGACAGATTGTTCCAACGCCCCCTTCCCAGCTCCCACCCCCGGGGATACCGGCATAATACAGAATGCACCTATGGGGTAACCAACTATTCATAGGGGCCAATTTGAAAGTAAGAACCTGCCCCCGCCCCCGCCCCCGCCCCATCCAAAGTTTCCATTAGAAACCCTCAGGCACAAGATTGGTAGCGAGTTGATCGCCCCCAACAATAGCCTTGAATGTCGTCTGTTGTAAAATGGTATCGATTCCCCTCCTTAATCCCACATTACCAGGCCTTGAAAACCCCATTGCTTACTGCCCATTTTTCATGCCAACGGTAATAAGACATTTAACTCTTACATTACCAGGCATTGGAAATCCATTGGCGTAATGCACATGTTCATGCCAATGGTAATAAGAGAGTTATACCCGGACCTCAGACACCAAGCACTCTCACTTGTCTCCGTTCTTTACTTGAGACACAATAACAAGTCAGATTAGATGCAAACGACGAAAGCTGACGAAGTTCATTCAACCGCACGCTTGGAGATTTCTCCCTCGTTTTGCATTTTATTTCGTCCTCTGTGAACTCATTCTAAAGAGTTATAGATCGACACGATGTAGACGTAGACAAGAACGTGAGCGTGGACGTGGACGTGGACGTGGACGTGGACGTGGACGTGGACGTGGACGTGGACGTGTTCTTATTTAACTCGGCAGAAGCACCACACCCCTGACGACTCCAAATCTCACACGATGTGATCATGGAGATCATCATCGAAGTCATCACATCATGTAAGATTTGGGGTGGATAAGGGTGGGATGTTTCCTGTCGCACTCCACGTCCACGTCCACGTCCAAGTCGAGTTGATATAAAAATATATATTGTACGAGTATTACATATCAACGTCCACGTCCACGCCCACGTCCACGTCGTGTTGATCTAAAACTATAAATTGTGCGAGTATTGCATATCGATGGTAAAGTGTGTGCTTTATTTTTTCGGATAAAACGTTGTATGCGTGGTGAGGGAATTCATCTGCGATCAAATTGGTTTCGAAAGAGAGATTTATCGTCGTGTTTTTATCAGTGGGTGAATAGAGTACGTTGCGCTCTCCACTTAACGATAACCATCATCATGCTGACGTTGAGTCACGAACAAAAACGCTCTCATCCTGAATTAAGGGATGAATTGCCTGGTCGTTAAGTCGCTGCCCGGCAAGCAGTAGATTGTAGGTTCGAGTCCCTCTTGCATGGTTCCGAGATTTTATTGTATTAATTTGCGATATCGATCATATGCTCTTTACTACTAGGTGCGAGTCAAAATGGCTTTTCTTTAACGCATTGGTCAGTAAATAGTTCACACGAATCCGAAACCCTCATTCTGAAAATAAATACAGGTCGCACGCCTTAAAGGCTTACTAAATTAGAAAAATAAGTTCCCACTCATCTATGCAAAGTTATCCACTAAAACGAATTTCACATTCGTTTGCTGCAATAAAGTCTCATTTTGACGAAAATCTGAAAAAACGCACACCTCCAGCATGTCCAGTGACGTATGGGAAGTCAAAATTCCATAGATTGCACGGAAGTCAATAATAGACCATTTTCGTAATGTATTCACAACTTTCCCCCTAACTGCGTAGTACCGCGTTATTGCATTCACCTGTATCTTGTCATTCAGATTCAATGGATGGAATGCACTTTGAATCTATTAGTTGTTGCTACTCAGAAAAACCTCAAACAAGCTTTGAGGTTCCCATTGGTAACGTATTGTTTGAATTGCGTGAATAAGACATTTTATTTACGCCGTTGCCATTTATGGCATTTTGACTTCTTATACGTCACTGGAGGCGTGCGGGTTTTTTTCAAATTTTCGTCAAAATGAGACTTCATTGCGGCAAACGAATGTGATATTCGTTTTTAATGGATAATTTTAAATACATTAGTAGGAACTTATTTTTCTAATTAAGTAACCCTTTAAAATGAGGATAAAACCAAAATGATCATGGTGATAACTTTAACATGTTTAATTTATGTAAATTAAGCGTGCATTCAGAGAAGTTGGGAGAGCGGATAGGCGAAAGATTGACGAAAAAAAATCTGACTACGCCCTACACTTACTATGTGTGACTGCATGTAGACCTAGTCACTTTCTAATTCGAACAATTGAATACATGGAGTTGGTTGTTGTAAACTACGAATCGCACGGACTGAGAAAAGAGGAAAATGAAAAAGTGACAAGTCTTGGTATAACGCGACTCAGGTTTTTATTTTTCAAGTTGGATTAGATATGTCCAACACCCTGAAACGACAAAAACAAGTATAAGTTCCGTGTGATGATTGATATAGAGGAATAAGACGCGACCATGTCACGATATATACTACAACCAACTTGTCTAAAAAGACCACCTATCCGTAAAGACCATTTCACTTGAATCTCCCCAGAGCATTTGACGTTGAATGGCATCTGTCTGTAAAGACCACTAGTCCAGTAAAGACCACTTTCTTGTTAAGTTTTGCATTAGGGTGATCTGTAGCTACTGTAGGTACGTTTGTATTATGTTACTTTAACAAACGGCTGGTTGAACGACAATCAATTGAACAAGTATCCGAGAGTTGATATCGGTGATTTATTGTCATTCGATACTAAAAGGAAAGGACAATGCGGAATCGAGATACAGATAAAACATACAGATACATGTATTTGTTTTTCTCTCACAAGAATATTGATTGAATAATTTCCAATGAGTGGGGATCAAAATAACGATGTGAGATCTTAAAAGTTTGGTACCATGTATAAAAAAAAATGCAACTTAAAGACAAACTGAGTAAGGATAAGAAAAAAAAATGGGTTTAAAGGCCACCATAGATTACGCTATTCGATCAGTCGTGCAACTCTGCGACATGCTAGATTTGTGTACGAAGGTGACGTCACATTTCTAGGGCTATGCCCTGACGGCTGCAGAATCGTGCCAGAATCGTGTCGTCTCCGGAAGCCATTCTGATGAAAAATCAAATAATTTCTATAATAATTCATTTTTCTATTTCTATCTTCCAAACAGTGATTTATCTGATAACCGGCTTCTCCTATCAGTGGAAATGGTAACCCGTCTGTTGCCGCTGACGAGTTTGACGTCATTGTAAGTACACCTCTAATCATCTCCAGCCACTCTTCTCAAATAATCATATTTGTTATAATTTGTGGAAAAACACACGTGGAGCTACAATGTATAGACCTATGACAAGTTTGACGCCACTGTGAGTTTGTACATGTATTTCTTATTATTCCCTTTATATACATAGTACTTTCTTTATCTGGGGTCATATTCATGAACCCTTATTAGCCTAGTTAGTTAATAAAATGCATGTAGCTGAATGCACTTAAGTATGTTACTAGGCTTAGAATAGTTTCATGAATACGGCCCCTGGTCTTTATGATCATTCTCACCTGCATACTTAACATTGGTTAGTTTAAGGAATTTATAATTATCATGATAGATGTGTCATGGTATTTTATATAATATTACGTATCCGTATGTTATACTGCTTCAGGATTTTTTTCATTTTTTTTTCAAAACAAATCCCCATGAAAGACCACATCATACTTGAATGGGCTACCGTGTGAAAATGTCAAACTTGAGTAAAATGTTCTTTTATACATGAATAGCACACACGATCCTTACAAAGCAACCATGGTAACACACAAATTGTCTGCCACACAGAGGGACCAACAATTCATCAACATGTTTTATATACTTCATTTTGTTATACAATTTTATCCTAATTATTGCCTTAACTCATACTATTTATGGTAATTTCAGTTAAGAAATGATTTTTTTTTCTCTTAGCTCATTTCGGCCTACACAACAACAAGGTACATTTCAAATCTTCAAATTAATTACGGCCCACTAAAAACGATGACGGGTTTACGATCATGTCCATTGCCGAAGATGCACATTCCACAAATGAAGAGCTTGTTTGCAAAAGGGGTTAGATCCAGTTTAGACCATTCTGAGAAAATCTACTTTTTTATTCTCACACATTGCAGTATTCTTATGCGAAACTAAATCGTCATGATGCACTACCCTATAATGTGAACATAAAATTGGGTAACAAAGAAATCTACCTGTCTTCATATTTTTTAAATATTTTTTTCCAAAAATTACCTTTGTGGATCTAGCCCCTTTTGCAAACAAAGTGAAATGGATCTAATCCCTTTAGAGAAAGAGATTATTTTTCTTTGCCATTTTGTTCACTTTTAATGGGAATTTCAACTTTTCTTTTGTATCATCTAATAGAGCTACTTCAAATCTATACATTGAAACAAAAAAAAAATATGATGAAAAAAGGATCTAGCCCCTTTTGCAAATGAGCTCTTCAAATACTTTGCAACTGTCATCGAAACGTATAAACTCATCTTAAGTCAGTAAACACGAAGCCGTATATATCTCACCACTCTTACACACATGTGTATCTCTGGATAACAGTTAGTGGAAGACGAAAATCAACAAAATGAAAAAAAAAACAATTTGAGATTGTATTCGAAAGATTACATTTTCGCTAATGCCACGATGGTATTACAGGTTGTATTATGTGTGGTTTTCTTTGATCACAGCTAACGCCTGAAACAAACACAGAACTAGAACAAAATGACAGCAAAACACATTACATTACAATACAATACAATGCCAATGAGCTCAATGAAACTACGGCAATTCACATCAAATGATATCAAATACATTTCTGTAATAGATACTGTTTGCAGTTGTTTTTAAAAATATTTAATGATTGCGAATGTTGTAAGTTGAAAGGCAGTGAGTTCAAAATAAAAGATCCTTGGTAACTTATTTATTTCTTAAAGGGAATCAGACCCGGCGCTCAAGAGGGCGTTATTCCATGTAAGCGCATGAGCGGACAGTACGTGTTGTCCAATGACGGCAATGTTATTCGATAATTTCACCGGTTACGCAAATGCCATGTTCCGAATGCCCGAAGAATGTCGATTCTCAATCTAGGTATGCCGAAATACAGTTCGGCTCATGATTCGGCGGCTGTTCCCTGCTGGCTCCGCCCACTTGCATACGGTACTTCCAGCTAGCACTCACGTACGTAGACTAGTACTAGTAGTAGTACTCGTATGTGCTTGCATGCGTATGTAGCTAGCTGGCTGTGCATTGTGCATGCACGATAATGCAATCTGCGTGCATGCGGCGATCTATTTTTCCTGCGAAAGTGTGATCATCGTTTACGGTATGCACAAACGTGTACTGGCATAGCTCGCTCGGCTAGCGCTCACAACGTACGTGAAAGGGCAAGCAACGCATATCCGCAATCTACCAGTTTGATTGACAGCGTTACTCGTCAAACTTCGGAACTAAGATGGCGATGATTGTGACGTCATCCAACAGCGCCCTCTTGAGCTCCGGGTCGAAATTCCTTTAAGAAGAGAGGTACGGAATTTGGGCAAGTGAAAATTGTCAGCTTGCGTGTGTCTTTTTTCTGATGTGTATCATTCCTTGTAGAAGGAGAGGCGGGAAAAGGGGTGCCTGTAGAGGCTGTGTCTAAGCATTGTTTTGTTATTGCTTACATTGACAATTCAATAAAAATAAAAAACAGTAAGGATCACGAGCTCAGGACACGAGACCGACGACCCTAGCCTGTATCCAGGCTTTTGAGAATTTCTGTGCCAAACTATTCTATGTGGTAGTAGACTTATTGATTCTAAGTTCCTTTTCGGCTTAAGATTTGGACTGAGAAAAGAGCGAAGTGATACAAAAATGCGTCTTAGAGGTGGGATCAGACATGTCCAACGGCCTGAATGGAAGCAAGACTACAGGATTCACGTCTGGTTAACTTGTGCTGTGCTCTAAATGAACATAAACATGTATAGCACGCGCGAACGCCATTGAGAAGCATCTGTCTGGCGTTTGAATTCGTTAACAAGGTCGGAACTATGTTAAAGGGGAAGTTTACCCTGAAGTTATTTTTGGCTTCAATAAAAAGAGACAAATGAAAAAACATATGAGTGAAGGTTTGACGGAAATCGGTCAAAAAAAGAAGAAAGATATTTGATTTGAAAGTTTTGATTTTGTAACGTCACATCCGAGGTGCTCTCCCAAGTGTTGTGTACAATTTTTCTTCGAAAATGTGCATTTTCTCACAAAGATATGCATCCTTTTACTTGTGCATTTGATATATTATTAGAATCCGTTTTTACACACATACCAGTACGAAAACAAAAATCATTCCGTTGTCAAAAACAGAAAAAAAAATTATCAATTGATTTTGTACACAGCATATGGGAGAGCACCTCGCACGTGATGTCACAAAATCAAAACTTTATAATCAAATAACTGTCTTTTCCTTGGATCGATTTTCGTCAAACCCTCACTCATATGTTTCTTTCATTTGTCTCTTTTTATTGAAACCAAAATGATTTCAGGGTGAACTTCCCCTTTACCTCTTAACGTGGGTTATGTCACCATCGATAAGTACACGTTCCAGTTTGTCTGGTACACAAAGGGTTAAAAAGTTAAAAAGCCCTGTATCACAGGGCAAAAAATACTAGGTGCGAGAAAGAGAGAGAGAGAGAGAGAGGGGGGGGGGGGGGGGGTGAATTTGCAGCGAAATTGCCGTGTTATTTCAAAGGGCACTTGCAAGCCATTCAGTCCTGAATTTACGACGGGATTGCAGAGGTTTTCGAGAGGGGTTTCTCTTCTTTCTTTTTTTACGAGAAGGAATCCGGAATTCAGTCTGGGTTTATTTCCCCGCTCCCTGGGCACGGCGTGACATGTCATAACAGCAGTACATCAAGCTTTGATTGTTGCCATGGAAACGGGGGAGATGAGGCGTCAAAGTAAAATATATAGGAAAAGGCGCAATTTATGTTACAGACGAGGGTGAGCGCGGGGAGGGAGGATACGGTCGAACATATATGGCAGCTTGAGCTATGAGACAACATTTCAAAAGGGGAAACTGCAAGTAGAGTCGTTATTATGTCGCTCTGATTAATTAAAGACTGAACTGATGCAGTTGACACGATTGTGATGGTAATCTGACTTCACTGGCTTATCTACTTTAAGCCATACCGTGTGAGACCACGTGTTCCTTCGTGGGACATGCGTGTAGTACGTACAGTAATACTATGTGATAATGTAACAGCGACGCGCGAGGGGTTAACAGTAAGAGGCACACGTGGTAGTGTTTAATTCCATGTGTATTTATTCACAATTCACAATCACAATAAACATATGTATGCCATAGAACAAATCCCATAGAACGCATTGTTGTCTGGAACACAAAGAGTTAAACCCGGTAATCTTGACAGAAC
>OZ022585.1:20327521-20550021 GCA_963669155.1 Arbacia lixula
TCATTACTTAGATTTACTACCAAATCGAAATCGTCAAAGACGACACCGCAGAGACAATGACTCTCAACGTGGTCGTGGTTTTTCTTGGATTAATGCCATAATTGGTACAATAAATTCTTCAATCACCAGCAAAGAGAAGCACAGCAATATTTATACAAACACAGTTATTTGTCCAAATATAAATTTATTTCGTTTTATAGATGAATCTTGTTTGCAAAGTATAAGCAATAATGTGCAAAATGCTTACAGCTGTTGGCACCTTTAATGGTCGAGCAAATTGTTTTCTGAAATAAAGCTTGCACCATCAAATAGAGCAACATTAATTGCTTTCGCAGTTTAGGCGCGTATTTTTCTTTTTGTTCTGAGAAACCCAATGACAGAAGTGCCATTCTCATTGGGCTTAAGAAATCGAGAAGTTACAAAAATCTCGAAGTTAGGGTGAAAGTTGCCTAGCAACCGTACCAAAAGCCGAACGGTCCTATTGTCCCGGTCCCCTAACTTCGCGACTTTTCTAACTTCGCGATTATTTAAAGTCCAATGAGAATGGCACTTGAGTTGCCCCTTTGCCTTCCTTCCGACCTTCGTGTCATTCAAGTATTTACAGTTTTCTTTTTTCGTCATCCGATTTGCCTGAAATCTGTTTTTGTTTAAATCTGTCTCTCAGATTTGCATGCTTTGATTTGACTTTTCTCTGCTCCAGAGAGTACCCAATGATTGGATTGAAGTTGTCTTTTAATATCTCATTTAATTACTGTCCTTCTCATCTAATCTACCGATTTTAAAGGGAAATTCCACTTTGATATTAAATTAGGTTTGATTATAGCAGAAAAAATGAAAGCAGAAAAAATGAAAGCAGAAAAAAAAGCAGAAAAAATGAAAGCGAAGGTTTGACGAAATCCGTCCAAAGATAGGAAAGTTATGATTTGTGACGTCAAGTGCGAGATGCTTCCCCATAATTATGTGATGTGCTGTACAATTTGATAAATTCCTCCTTTCCTAGTTTTTTACGAAGGAATAAATCCGTTCCATAGAGGAATATGAGTAAAATCATGTGTCTAATAATGTATCAAAATATGGACAGGTAAAATGTATCCTTTTGAAAAAAAATGGAAATTTACAACAAAAAAGTAGTACACAACTTTAAAATAGCAGAATACCTTGCAAGTGACGTCACAAAATGAAGATTGTGCAAACTCATGGCTCTGCTATCCTTCAACGAATATTTGTCAAACCTGCACTAATGTGTTTCAGTCATGTTTCTGCTTATATCAAAGCGACTTCACGGTGGACTTTCTCTTTAACGGTAGCACTTTAGTAGATTGCACATGAGTGTAGCACCCCTGTATGCATGTCTCATCGTGATTTCTGTTGGAGTAGTTTAGTTTTTTTTATTTCATCTGGTGGATAATTTGCACGTTATTAATCCATGCATGTTTCGTATTCTACCCCCTCTCAATCTCCACCCTTCTTTCTCTTCCTTCTGTACCACACTTTATCCACTGTCACCCTCACCTCATTATGTAATATGCACACTGTTAATGTAGTCTCTACAACCGAACCATATATTAACACTGATACTTACACCACTGATCATGTTATGACGTCACTCCCATCAACCCTTCCGGCTACCCGACTACCTAGCACCTTAGCTTCCGACACTACACCACCTATGTCTACACCGCATGAATCAGATCAGACACCTTCCACGGCAGAAGTACTCGTTACATCACCGAGTACATCCGGTTTAAACACCACTGACAATTATTACACAGATATGACCTCACAAAATGAAACGCAAGCACACACGCAATCTCAAGCAGCGAGCACACAAACAGCCACGCAAACTAAATTGTCAACACAAACAGTGACACAGTACACCACAACCTTACTAGAAACCACACAATCGTTATATGGCACCAGTGAAATGCAAACACCAAATTTGACACTGAAGTTAACCTCGGTGTTTCAATCAACACCAGGAGCAACACGCACTGATATGACGACAGAAGACAAAACTGAGCGCCCTGCAACATCGGTGTTTAAGACTGAATCTACTCCGCCATACACGACTCCTCAGGGGAGTCCTACATTGATTACAACTGGAGAATTAACACAAAATGTGGGCACTACATCAGACACAATACCGACAACTTCTTACTATGAAACCACGGCTGTATCGTCGTCATTACCCACAACATCAGATCCGTATCAGCCAACTCCGGCAACTTTAGATTTACTAACATCGATACTAGCCACTGCTCCACCATCATCATCACCATCATCATCATCATCTTCATCATCATCATCATCATCATCATCATCATCCACACCATTGTCGGTAACAAGCACGACATCAACATCGACAACATCTGTCATAGGAACGGACGTTGCAACATCCCCACAATTTATTACGTCATCGTTAGCAGAAGTTATATCTACTGAGGAACCCACATTATCACAGTCAACTTCACTGCATTTTACAACATTATTATCAACTGATTCGGCCGCTCTGACAGAAGAGGTATTACCGACATCGTCATCCTTATCACCGATAACGAAACTTTCAACGACCGCCCCAATGTCATCAACACTCGTAACTTTAGAGCAAACAATCATTTCATCATCTGCGGTAACAGCTTCGGGAACAATTACAGACTCGACATCAAATGTCAATCTATTAACAAATGTAGGAACAGCATCATCATCAACATCATCATCACCATCGTCATCACCATCATCAACAACACTACCAACGTCCGAAGCCGTTACATTCACATCTTTACCAGCAAACCAAACAGTCATGTCACCATCTACGATAAGAGTTACAGAACCAATGGCGGAATCGACATCAAATGTCAATCCATTAACAAATGTAGGAACAGCATCATCATCAACATCATCATCACCATCGTCATCACCATCATCAACAACACTACCAACGTCCGAAGCCGTTACATTCACATCTTTACCAGCAAACCAAACAGTCATGTCACCATCTACGATAAGAGTTACAGAACCAATGACGGAATCGACATCAAATGTCAATCCATTAACAAATGTAGGTTCTGCATCATCATCATCATCATCACTTTCTACAGAAGTAGTCGCCATGACGACAACACCATCACCATCACCGACATCATCACTAACGTCCACATCCATATCGGTATATTTGACTTCTTTATTGTCAACATCGCAATATGTATCTTCAGATTCAATGACAGACACACCTTCGAGTTCGTTCTTAACAACATCAACATCATCACCGTCTTCAAAAATGTCACCAAGCCCATCGACATTTCCAACAGACAGAGTAACATCTGGGTCTGATTCAAATACCTACACTACATCTTATCCAACCACTGACGTCACAACGAACGTTATGATAACAGACGCACCAACGGTGCATACAACCCTCCCAGGCACCGTGTCTTTCGCTACTCCGACAGGTCAGTCAACTAGTATCTTTACTGTCACATCGACATCGACAACAACGACACCATCATCTACGCCGACATCATCATCAGCTTCGACATCGACATCTGGGGATCCATCTCCTACAAGCATGCCAACAGAAAGAACCCGACCCGCGACCTCAAGCACGACTTCGACAACACACGCATCGGAAGCCACCAGAACGGCTACCATGTCTACGCGTGAGCCGCCGACGACCACGGAAGTAGTGGTGGTACTGACTTGCCCTGAGGAGACGGTGGTTGACGATCACGGAGAAATCATCTGGAGGGAGACGAGGGCAGGTGAAACTGCCCAAGCTCAGTGCCCGTTTGGGTCCGTCGACCCGAAGGACAACGCGACGAGACGATGGTAAGTAATACTTCAAGAATGCAGTAACAAGTCAAATTCAATTCTTTGAATGATGAATATTGTGAATGATAATATGAATCATTTGTATAAGATGATTAACATAATATGTTAAACTGTTGCTTTAGAACAAGACATAAATTCGTATGTGTTTTGTATTCATTCTACAGTGGACTTAACCAGACGACGGGTATCGCGGTCTGGGAAGACCCAGCAACGAGTTCGTGCACGACCACCACTGAAATCCTTACTGATCTATCCGCAACTCCCATCACGTCTGGTAAGTGGTAACATTGAGTGATTTCGAGTTGGGTGTTAAAGTTGGTGTTAGTGTTGGTGGCTGTAAAATGCTGCCAAACCGAGCTCTAACACTAGCGGTGAGATTAATGAGAGGCCGATAGCGATAGCAATCTGATATCATATCACCGCAATCGGATTCTTAAAACCGGCAAAGTACTCGCGAATTCTACCTAGGGCCGGGTAGTGTTAGTGAATGGGAAAAAAATTGCTCTAGCAGCTGGTTGGACTTGGTTCAACAGACGACATTTAACACCAGCCCCGACACGAGGGACCGGAAGTACGTCATAATTTTTTAGGTAAAATCGCTATTGAACCGCTTGATTTCAACTCCGGTGTTATCGCGGGTGTGGGTGTTATTTTTAACACTAACACCAGCCCATAACACCCAAGTTGAAAACACTCATTGTGGTCTACTCTTGAGGCCTCTTACTCCCTCATAGAGGATACCCAAGGTTCAGACGTTCAGACCACGTCGTGTACTAGTCCTCACACAAGGTTTTCTTCCTCAGTGTGTCATTCTCAAACGAGTTAGTAAATGATTACGTCACTATGAACTTCCGAAATAACCACATCACTACCTTTGAAAACGCTATGCTTGTTGAAAATCAAGGGAATGTGCGAATTGTTCTTCTTCTGGGTTTTTTTTGAAGCCTCTGTTGAATTGGGAAAATTGATATATTACACATTATCGTTGTCATCCCCCCCCCCCCCCCCTCGGCCCTACCCTACTCACTTTATCAAACAGAAGAAAAAATGATAAATCAAATCGAGAGGGTAGAAGGTATTCATTAAATGCATTCGGATATCCATGCACATGTATAATTGTATCATGCATATGCAGCTCGTGTGTAAATGGATCGCTTTATAGACAATAACAATAATAAGGCCTTCAAAGTTGCGTTCCATTTATTGGTCAATGCTGTCACCAAATATTGTTTGACAGTGCTTGGCCGACTTCTTTAATCCTTGCAACGTTCAATAATTTTAGGTTAGGTGTCTTTTTTAAGTGAGCAGTGACGTAAACTTGTGTATTTTTTATTATGATAGAATATTATTTATATAAAAATTTAATCAATATCAATATCAAATCCGAGTGCCTATTTATGGCTGTTCCTATCAAATTTTCGAAACTTAGGAAAGGGATATATAACCCAGGATAACAATTGATTTATATTCATGATCGCTTTTTAAAATAATTCACTCGTGTAAAGAATTATCCTAACAAATTGACGAAAGTATGAATATTCCTTTCGCCCACCAGACAACGCCGAATCGGTGTCGATGAGCCTAATGATGGTTACTGAATCGCCCAAGGGTTTGAGCGCTGTCGACGTCGAACTCGCGGTCGATGTTCTTGAAAACCTGGCCCATTCCGCGGATGAATACAGCAACACGAGCATTGCTGTAGCAACCAATATGCTTGATTCCGTCAGTAACCTAGCGGCGGCACGTACAGAGACGCTTGTTGCCGGGCAACAGGATGCGCAGACCGCTACGAGGTACGGAGGTTTTGTTTGTAGATTAACGTTTGAGAAATAAATGTTAATATCTATTGGATTTTTATTCATCTTTTGATCAATCATCCTGCAAGAAGATCATCACTTAAAAATATGTATAAATAGATCTGCGTGAATACCATAATGACGACTTCAGATCTGCAGTTTCCTAATTATAGTTTATGCACATTAAATCATAAGAAAAGGAGACATATGAGGTACGTACAATTTAGTGATTTATTATAATTCAACTTTTTTTAAGAATGTGATTTGTGCTTTTGTGACAAACATCAGGGCCCCGAAACATAAAGATTTGCGACCAATAGCAAATTTGAAAGACGAATGCAACAATGTTGTTGATTGGCCATTGCCATGTTGCAATCGATCGCAAAGTTTATGTTACGGGGCCCATGGTTTAATGAATATGACGCTTCCTGGATGTTAAGAGTATGACATGTATGATGATCCTCAAAGAAATAATAATCATTTTGAAATAATTTATTGAGAACTTTTCTCCGAAACCTCCACCCAGAGTTCTACATGCGATCGACGAGTTCGCCCTCAACGTAAAGATCGTGGGAGATTCGCTGAAGGCCGTATCGGAAGGGGTGGACATCGTCGTCCTGAAGGTCGATGACGCGATCACGGCGGATGGTGTCGCGTTTCAGGGCGTGTCTGGGCGGGATGGTGATGGACAGGTGGGGAAGCATTCATGTTGCTCATACAATCTAGCTCAACACCTCTTTAAATACCACATGTGTATTTCATCACGCGTAATGTAGACACGTTCCATAAGCGCAGCACTTTGGACACATGAAAGTTTTATAAACCATTGTTTACTCTCACACTAATTCTCCGTAGTATCTTGTTATTTTTGTTTCATTTATCATGTGTGGCGGTCAATCAAATTTACTTTGTTTTAGCCATGATTGCTTTTAGTAAAATGCTCTCGAGACATACATTTGAATATTGAGAAGAATAACATTTATTCCCTTTTCTCTGTTCATTATTGGCAAGACAAGAGAAATCTGTGTAAGACATTCAATATTTATTTACAATTACACATGTAGTTATGAGATACAGTAGCCTTGCACTAAGGCTGTTGGACATTCTAAATCTTTATTCACAAACGTTTAGGTTCGGGACTGCTACAGCTGGCAAGACCATTTTCCCTCTTGTCTCAGAAGAACGGGAGACATGGGGGAGGGATAAGGCTACCGTAGTCTAACCATCTGTCGCAGATTGTATATTTAAAATGTCCAAACAGCCTGGGAGCGAGTCTATAAGTATTTGTTATAATTGTGGTTTCAATAATCATTACAATTGACAACGTATTGTATGACATTGTCGTAGGCTATAGCTTTATAAATATCATCTGTTTATGATATGTTTAATACATACATTTCACAATTTAGACACATATTTGGAAGCATTCGATGTGGGGTAAGAGTCTTCGCTACTGTTCTATAAGAAACAAAAACAGTTTTTCAATGTTGTTACTGAAATTATACACATGTATGATTTCCACGTCGTTCCTCAGATTGCGGTATCGGTGAACGAATCGGAGCAAGCATCTATCCCCGAAGCTCAGGCGTCTATCCAGCTGCCTCCCGCTGCGTTTGCTAGTCAAACTGGCCAAGCCGTCGAACGGCTTCAGTTTGTTCTGTACAAAGATGTCACGTTCTTTCAGGTACGCGAACCGTTTATGTGCAAGGCAAGATGGTACTCTATGGAAACTATGTTAATTACATGTGAATAAAAACATAAATTATGTGGAACACCAAGTGTTAATAACCTTTTTCCTTCACTAGTAAACAAGTATCCAAAAATTAGATTTACGTTTGTTAACATGTTAACATTATATTGCAATATTTATGAAAAAAATAAACTTAAAGTATAACATACTAAAAACAACTTGATAGGGTAATGATGATTTTAGAGAATAGGGTGTAATGTGTAGATTAGTGACATTATGAAAGAAGGCAAAATCTATTACAAACAAGTGTGGTCATTAGTTAGTTTTAATTGTTTTTTTTTTATATATCTTCTACTGATCGTTAGGGAACAAGGCTACACATAATACATGCAGTTGTCATGCTCGTTATTAGACCCTAATTTACCTGTAATTCTGGACTGAGTTTGGACTACAAGTATGTTCAACAAGCTAGAAGCCAAGTTATTTATGATCTGATTTTTTTTTCTGCAGAAGCCAGTGCTGTCCTGACATTAATAGAATGAGAGCTCTATCAGTCTGTAATTTATATTTTGCTCTCTTTTTTTTTTTAGGTCATAACTGAGTCAGCAGACGACATGAACTCAACGCCGACCACTGTCTCCACATCTACCGCTGATGGCGTCCTAGCGACAAACGCCCTCAACAGTCTGGTGATCTCGGCCAGTGTCGGCAATATGAGCATCACTGGCCTTGAGGAGCCTGTCATCACATCTTTTCTACACCAACGATCCGAGGTAAAAACAAAACAAAACAAAGTAAAACACAATAATACATAAATATGATTGATTTTGCTTGATTGTTGTAGGTGCGATTGTAATGTATTTGTGGTGTGTTGTAGTTTATGATTTGTTTTGTGCACCTCCCCACAACAAAAACAACAACAATTTTTAGAAAACAAAATAAACAAAATGCTGATGGGTTATCAAACTTTATCCCTATTTCCTCTTCTCCTGTTTTCCACAGAGCGCGGGAAATCCTTCATGTGTCTTTTGGGACTTTAAGGCTGCTGGTAAGATGAACATGGGCGTCAACTTTGTTACGTCGCTTTGAATATTTCGATCACAGAATGAGACCTGTTATTTCCGACACCCCTCCCCCCCCCCCCTCTCTCTTTCTCTCTCCACATCTCTTTTCATGACCACCTGTTTCCCTGTTTCCCGCCCCCTTTTCTCTCTCACTTTCTAACTTACTCTTGCGTTCACTCTCTGTCTTTCTCTCTCTCCCTCTCCCTCTCTCCCTCCCCCTCTCTCTCTGTATTTGCCTCTATATCTCTGTTCTTACCTCTCTTGATTCTCCCCATAAGTCAGTCCATATCTTTGTAACACCAGCATCCCGTTTCATAACATTTACCATAAATGGTAACTCTGCCATCAACGGGTACCTACCCGGGTAACATCGCTTGAAATTCAATGTTTCCATTGATATTGCCATTGCTAGCAAGTTACCATTAGTGCTAAGTTTTATGCAACAGGGCCCAAGGATGTTCTCCCACATCCCTAGTGTCAGCCTCGTCTTTTATCACTTTATATTATTATTTAAATTGCATTTTTATTAATTATTTGTTATCATATATTTTATAGTTTATATATAAAAGATCCTATGATTATTTTGTTGTTACTTCGTCAGGGGGCCACGGGTCATGGTCAACGGAAGGATGCCGAGTCTTCTTGGACGCAGAGGGCAGCACACAGTGCGCATGCTCCCACCTCACAAACTTCGCTCTCTTGATGGTAAGGTTTGAATCAATTCATTTTGCTATTTCAACCCTCTCTTTGCCATTCTTGCACTTTTGAACCAGAATTATACGCAATTTTCCATTGAACAGCATTTCACTTGGCCCAGAAGGAATCGCTCTTGGCACAGCAGGAAGTGCAATTGCATTTGATATTGGTCCGACTCGAGAACAAAAATGATGTAATATGTTTATGGGGGAAGCGAGAGGAGGATAAAAGGTTTTAAAGGAATAGACAGTAGTATAAGAAGAACAGAATGATGAAGGGATTATTTGACAAAGAATGGACTATAAATGATGTAAAAGATGTTGGAGAAAGAGGGGTTAAAGAGAGTGAAATAATACTTTAAGGACGGAAGGAGAAAGTGAATAAATTGAGGGGCTAGAAAAAGAACAAAAGAATAAGAAGAACGAGGAAAAGACGAAGAAAACACTGGCTGTTACTAATGAGAAGAATTTGAAACTCTTTTTTTTTTAGGACATCTACGATTCCACCAGAGACTTTAACAACGATCACTTGAGGGCGCTGTCCTTGATCACGTACGTGGGGTGTGGGCTGTCCATCCTGGGTCTCACGATGACCTTCATATCATACCTCATGATCAGGTAGGACCAGATATCTTTGATTCAGTTTGATTGGATACGATTTGATTTGATTGTCCATGGGCTTGTCATGCTATTGGCTTATTAACATACGAGAGGGAGGGGGCAGTAGAAATAGATGGAAATAGGGATTGTGTGGATGGCTGGTATATGTACGCATGTATTGCATTTGACTGTGTTTCAGGGCGGGTAAGGTATGCTGGTGGACCTATAACAAAAGAGGGAATGTGAAAGGATGGAATAAGGAGGTGGGGAGGGGGGGGGGGGGGTTGGTTGTTGAAAGATATGAGATAGTTGACGAGGAGAATGTGAGCAAAAAGTGAGAATGGAGAGGATACAGGAAGGGACTAGATGACACACCGAGTGCATGATAATTCGGAGACAGAGGTGGAGGCGGACGAAAGGAGAAAAATGGGGAGATTGGAGAGAAAGAAAGAGACAGTTAGAGAAAGAGAGAGAGGGGGTGGGGAGGGAGAGAGAAAGAAAAAAAGCGAGAGAGAGAAGGGAAGGGTGCGAGAGAAAGATGAAGAGGGAAAGAGAGGAAAGAGAGAGACAGAGAGAGAGAGAGAGAGAGAAGTACGATTTTCCTCCAGAAAAATGATTATCCATCTGTACTCACTCTATGATATCAGATCCATTAAGCTATCACTGCGGGTTGCCCACATTTCCATTTTTACGCAGTGCTCATGACATTTTTGTCCAATTGCTAATTGTTCTACTTTTCCCAGGATTTTGAGTAAAGCTGCAAACAGGAAGAGGTAAACTTGCACAGATATTTAACATCACCATGCATGCAGCCAACACTAGTGTGCCGTGTTCTGTTAATAACTTCTATTTAATTACATAACTTCCCCGCGACACATAAACACACACACACACACACACACACACACACACATACACACACACACACACACACACACACACAAACACACATACACACACACAAACACATTATCATACATAAACACATAACCGTCAAGTAACACATTTTGACAAAGGATATTATTAATCAAGCTCTTGTGATTTAATTCATTTTAATTAATTCCCCTTTTCTCGATGAATGGTATGGCAAAGTCTGGTTTTCAGTTACACCAGATGAGGTTACGTTTTCTTCTCGTTCTCATTCTCTTCTACAATGCAAGGAGAAAATATATAACACGAATCTTCAAAAAGTAGAAGAATATTTCCCCCGCCCAGCCTATCCACCCTACCTAAAACAAGTTTGTTTGAACAGCTAGGTATCGCACGCTCTCCCAATACAACCATTTCAATCTACATCTGTATGCGCTTTCGAGAACCTTATTTCACACGTGACTTTAAAAAATGATATTTCTAGCACCAAACATGCAAACCAATGAAAAATACAATAAGCAAGTAGAAGATTATAGCTAGAACATTCCGATCAATAGAGGTCGGAGTATTGGTGTCATTGCTCAGAGGCCACATTCATGACACCTTACTAAGCATTGTCAGATTTAGCCTGAAACATTCTTCCAGAAGAATACCAACGAAAGAGAGCAGGTCTACCACAATCGTCTCGTAATCTACCGCTACTTTTCCTTCCTTTCCCCTTTTACATACTCATCTTACCACAGTTTATCTTGTCATCATTTCTTCTAGCCACTTGTTAACTATTAATTTTAGTGGTAGAAATATTTCTTGCAACGTTTAGAAACGTGATCACTTGATTAAAAGATAATTAAAGATGATTAAATGAATGAATAATGGTTTGGATTATCTTTCAACCATGCATTTGTTTAGATTCATTGTTGACAATCTAGTGATTAGAAACCTCTTTAGCATTGTTTAGATATGTCATTAATTCATTTAAGGACGACTAAAAAGAATTTATTGATTCAATCGATTATGACGTAATAGTTTAGTATGTTTATAACGTGCATGCGAGTGTGATCCCATTTTACATTGTTTGTTTCATCGTAGAAACACACCTTGTAAATAACTTGTAAATATGTTGTGTGTGATGTCTGTTGCGAGATTCGTTATGTTTATTACTTCATTTAAGATCTTACCACCTTTAACTATTCTCTAATACGTAAGCATGTCAGAATAAAATATATATAAATAATATCTGACTATGATTATTAAGGTGAATATGGTAGGCGCGCTGTGCAATCGTATTGTTATTAATTGACCTAATGATTTACCATTCACCTGTTTTGTGACTCGTGTATAGTAAGCAAATAATCAACGTTGGTCAAGGTGATGGGACGAACTATCACTTCCGAGGCGATCTGGATGTAGCTATCTTTCCGAAGCGCAGCTGAGGAAAGATAGCGTATACATTCAGATCGCCGAGGAAGTGATAGTTCGTTTCATTGCCTGAAAGCAAAAGTTGATTATTTGCTTTATATTCCACATCTAAAACTTACTATCTATACCAAAAAAGACAATTTGACGTACAAAAGTAATGTTTACTTCTCTACCTAACCCCGAGCCGCTGCCATGGGAACCACGCGTTAGGACGAGCATTAATTAGGACGCGCGTTAAGACGCGCGCGTTAGGATAGCTACTGTTGATACTTGATAGTCCGAGTGCAACGCACTTTTGTTTCGCGCGTACTCAAAATATTGATCACGCGTTAGAACTGTAATGAGTGAAGAGATCAGCTAAACCAACCTGTACTATCACCTAGTGTGTAACGAACTTTTCTTCTCGGATGATCAGATGGGCAAAACTACGCTTTATCACGTGATCAACTCTTGACCAATCATATAGCAACATTGTTAGTATGTGGAATGTAATATATAGTAACAATCAGAATAAATTGGGTGCAGGGGGTCCTTGAAACGAAGCGACGGTTGTATTGAAAGATGTCTTTTTTCATGATGTCATGAATCTTATTACTGTATGTCATTTGCGTTACTCATGTTGTCACAGTCGTGTAACCCCTTGTTAAGATTTATGTACGTCACCAACGTAAGTCATGCTGTCACAGTAACGTAATCACTGTTATTGTATTCTGTATTATGTCATCTACGTAATTAATATCGTCACAGTTGCGTAACCCTTGATATTGTATGTCACCTACGTAATTAACCCACTCCCCCCACCCCCCCCCCACCCCCCCCACCCCCATAATCCCATTCCCGACTCCACACGCCCCTCTGTATGTGTATCCACTAGCCCAAGTAACGTATATTTTGTGATTCTCTGCAATTAAATCAAAGTCTGTGATTCCTTGTTGCATGTTTTGCCCGTATCCTTGTATAATTGTTGTGATGAATAATACAGAATAAGTAACCGACGAATCATTCTGAAGTGTAATGTCAATCATTTTGTATCGTCATTGCGCAGTCTGGTTCATGTATGCAAGCATGCCACGTATACATGGTATATGTATATATATAAATAAATAAATATATATATATATATATATATATATATATATATATATATATATATATATATTCATATACGTGGCATATATATATATATATATATATATGATTTACCCCGCATCGAAACATAGCAGTGTTGGTATAGCGTATAAGTTTTCTTTTTAAAACAAGGCTTAAATATTTAATATAACTGAAGGCATACCTGTTTAATTATAAGATATGGTACAATGTGAGTCTTGGTAGATATATCTTCTTTTCCTTCAATATCATCTAGTGAAAACAATGCAGGAATTTATATATGTTTAAGCCGTAGTAATCGCCAAGCGCACGACCATGTCGATCGATGATTCTAAGCACACCTTTGCTTGAAGCATCGAGTATTTGCGTAGTGCAATACAAGATTTATACGCCAAGGATGTGCTTTTAAGGGGATAGTGAAGCTTGGGCATGATAACAATTCCCGTACTGGCGTGCGCTAAAGATACAATTATGATACCAATGTTGGTCAGGAGTATAGGTCCAAGAAATGGCCGAAGGATCCTTCACTAAAGAGTCGCTGTGAAGAAAGTCTTATTTGTCATTTAAGTCTTTCTGTGCTATTTCAGCATACTGAATAAACACCAATCCCATACAACAGTATTAAGCACCTCGTCAATGTAAGAATAATAAGTGAAATCCTAATCACCTTGATATAAAATGAATTAGCACAGTACGACCTAGGTTAGGCCAGAATCTCACAATTCAGCCGGTTACGCCCCCTGCGCTAAATTTGTTTGTGACAGTCAATGATCTGGGAAGACTGAAAAAATGAAGGTGTTAAGTTTACACTTCTGCCGGTTTCGTCGTATCAGAATGTATCACATAGACACTAATGTGTGTTCAGGTCAACACCCTGTGTGTTAATAAGTTTGATGCCAAACGTATTTTATTGAACACTCTTTGTTTTAGATTTAGGCACCGAGAATGAATCAAATTAGCATCTTGTCTGGGTACCAATGGGATGCTTTCTTGGTAAGACACCGACTTGGACTAGCAGGTTCTTTGCCTTTGATCGGAGCTTTCATTCAAGTTTATCACAGCGAGTGAGCGTTAAATCCTATTCTTTTGGTTTTAAGCTTTTAAAAATGAGTTTTACATCTAGTAACATGTTGCTATATATGTATGACGTCATTAACTGGCGTCGAATTTAACGCATGAGCGAAATGGGATTTATTATTCCTTCATTTCGGTCCCTAGACAACTTCGTACTGATCGTCGCAACCGGGTCCTCCTTAACCTCGTTGTCGCGCTCTTCCTTATGAACGTGTTCTTCCTGGTTGACGTGGCCGTGGTCGAGCTCAGTGGTGACCCGGGCGTGTGGGCCTGCAAGCTGCTCGGTGCCCTGCTCCACTACGGGCTTCTCACGGCCGTGGCCTGGATGGCGCTGGAAGCCTGGCACATGTACCTGGCGCTCGTCAAGGTCTTCGACAGCTACACCTCCCACCTGATGAAGAAGATGGCCGCCATCGGCTGGGGTGTGCCCATCATCGTCGTCGGTGTCACGATCGGGGTCGACCTGGATCACTACGGCTTCTACAGCGACTTGTGAGCATTACTTTTTCTTTCTCCGCATTTGACTTCCTGTTAGTCATGTAAGTTACGTGAAATGATGTTAATGCTTTCAACATTTTTCTGTTTTTGTTTGACTTCACGTATGTTATGTATTGTAAGTATTATCATACTTATTTACAGTTTCTAGAGCCTTTGTGATGAGTAGATCATAGATGTACAATGCACCATATTTGTCATACAACAGCATTGTTAAAATATTGGCGGCTTTTTATTCTTATCTTGATAGATGTTTGCTGAAAGTTGGCTAAATTTTCTTCTGTACCTCTTTCATCGATCAATCAATTTTCCATCCATGTTTTGATTAATCAAACAAGTAAACAACGTTCTTTATGGTATGAATAAATGCTGCCTGAAAGCTGGCTCGATGCCCTTCATTAAATCATTCAATTAATTAATTCGCCCATTCAAAAAATTAATAACTCAATGTTCTTGTCTTACTTAATTTGATATCTGTGACTTAAATTTGGCTCAATTTCCTTCTACGTCTCCTTTATTGCTGCACCATCAACCCATCAGTCTTATCAGTCTTATCGATATTTTATCTTGATAGCTGCTGGCTGAGGGTTGGATCGATCTCCTTCTACGCCTCGTTAATCGCCCCAGCCGTCGCCATGCTCCTTTTCAATTCCGTGATCTTCTGCCTGGTCACCAGGCAACTCTGCTCCCTCCGACGCCGAACCGTCGTAGCCTCCTCCGAGCAATTCGACGTGTCCGCTCAGCTGCGCGCGTCCCTGAGCATCACAGTGCTGCTCGGACTCACGTGGGGACTCGCCATTTTCACGATAGGGGAGGCCAGCCTGGTCTTCAGCTATCTCTTCGCGATCTTCAACTCACTGCAGGGGTTCGGCATCTTCGTGCTGCATTGTCTGCTGAAAGAGGAGTTTCGGCTCGGTTGGAAAAAGATCCTCTGCCCACAGTGTCTCACATTGGAGGAACTCGCCAAGACAAGTTCTGGTAATTGCTCCCCTTTTCAAAAAATCTCCAAGTTGAAGGGTAATGGTGGTAAAGACTACGACACCAGGAAGCAATGGAGTGCTATCCTGTCATGACCATGGGTCACACTCTTGATCGATTTAAAGATACCAGGAAGGAATTATCCCCAAAATGATAAAAACCGGTGAAACTAAACAAAATCTGTACCCTGTGCTGACGGTAGAACGGCATGTGATATTTACCACTTCTTTCCCTCAGTTTTAAAGATGATTTTAACAGTAAAACCCATGAAAATGGTAAATTCTTAGTCGATGGAGGACTTGGAAACTCGAAATGCTTTAGTTTACGGTACATATATCCGTTAATAAGATTTTACACTCAGTAGTAACACTATCTGCTTTTCTGGCCGTCTAATTCTAAACTATGTGATATATCTGTATTAACCATGTTAACTGTTAATGTTGTTATAAATTTATGTAAGTTGCACATGTGGCCATTAACTGAGATGCAGTCTGTGTGGTTGTGAAATTCCTCATTGGTGAAATCAACATTGCGCAATGTGTACTGCCTGGAAGATTCTGGAATTTGGGAAGAGCTATCTTGGCCAGAAGCTATTTACATGAAAGAATGTTACACCTAGCTGAGGGATAATAAGCATAATAAAGGAGGCACTGGCTGAAGTGTGCCTGTAGAGTTCAGTAACCTTTTGGGCCAGTGATGACTCACCAGTGAAATCTGGGTCAGGTCACTCTGTTTATTGTTTGCAAGCATGAATATAACTTTGTCGATGTACTGAGAATTTTCTAGAAGCACAGATGATAGAATTTTCCAGAATGTACAAATGGTAATCTGGTAATATATAGATATGAGCAGTTTCGGGACATGAGCTCAGAGTTTTGTCATCTCAGCTCCAGTCACCTGTGTTAGTAGTAACCTGCATCTAAGAATTTGTTGTGACCTTGGCTCGATACACACCTGTGGATTTATACGAGGATTTTCTTTGCATGGATAATTACCTGCCTGTTTAATAGTGCTTATGAGATCCTGCCTGTGAAAGCCGTACACTCTCTGGATTAAAATTTGACCATCTTGAATCATCTATTTGGACTTGACTATTTGGAATACGTGCTCTTCAGCGTACAACCTTCGGATCAACAATGTGATTATAATTTGGGAATACTGGATCGGATTATCAACTGGGCCATCAGCGGGAGCCGTGGATTCATTTGACTTCATTATCCTCCAGCATTGGAAGCTAACCTGTACTCATACAATGTAGAGTAATTGATATACATTGTCTAACTGATATCTTATTGATATGTCAAGTTTGTGAAAGTTTGTCTTGATTTTAAAGGGGAAATACCCCATATAATAAAAAAAAACCACATAAACTAAATATTGGCATCATTTTGTGCGATCCTTTCTGTCGTGAATTGATCGTAACAATGTAATGATGACATACATACCACTGGCAGATGAAGGTGATTTGTATTCCTTGATTGTTTGTTTTATCTTGTTCCAGGCCAGCAGTTCAGCAGCAGCAACAAGCAAGCGCAGTTTCAGAAGCGCATGACCCTGGACTCACAAGTAATGAACGGCAACCACCACGTCGACGCAATGGCTTTCAACAACGGGCACGATCACGGTGAGACTGCTTATTTATTTATTTATTTATTTATTAGCATTATTTACCCAGAGTAGCCCCTTAAGTGGTTGCTCACTGTTCTACCAGGGGGCCCTGCTTTGACACAACATGCGATTTACATAAATACAAACAAATAACGTGTACAGTTCAGTGAGAATTACACATCACTATGGAAGTTGCATTTTATAAGTGGACATTAACAGATGAATATGAATCTCAAATTGAATCACTTGCAAATCTGGTAGGCACGTGCATCATTTCTTCACGGCACGACTTGTAATCAACTATATACATACATGTATGTTTGTTTGTTTGTTTTTTATCCGTTTTTGTAGTGTACACAGTTGAGCAACAATATCATTTTCATCATTTTTACAAGAAAATGACAATTTTTCAGTAAACAATAACATAGTTGTAAATATAAATCAAATACATGAATTGAAAAACTGATAGGCACATGGATTACTTCTTTAATTGTATTCAAGCATACACATACATATCCTTTAAAAAAAAAAATTTGGCAGTTTTTGCAGTCAACAATAAAACATTAGGCTCGTTTACATACAATGATACGTGAAGATCTCGACCTCGTTCGAACGCTCACTGATTGGTGAGATGTTTGGTATAACACACGAAATATAAATGAGATTCTGACTGATTTTTTTTTTTCTCTCTCTCTCTCTTTCTCTCTTGTCACTCTTTCCAGGAGTTCCAAATTTCGACCCGTTTGCAACGAGCAGGCCGAACTCGTACCAAGACTCCAGTATCTAGGGACGGTGCTGGTGATCTTCTTAAATACGCCTTTCGAAGTGAAATGATCGTGGGATTATGAAGAACTTTCCCGAAAAAAAAGCCGAGCTCCTTGTCGCTTCTAGTAGTCAGTACTATACAGTGATAATACCAAAGAACGTGAACTGAAGATAGTGTGAAGGGTTGTGAAGGGGCGTCATTTTGAGTAATGTTTATTTTACAATGAGGATTTATTTATGGATCGGTAAGAAATGAGATGTTAATGTGAGAGAAACACGAGCTTAATTGGTACAACCATACGTGGAATGAAAGCCAAGTCCCTTGCTTAGGAGAGGTGGGACTTGAGCTTGATGGATACCATCAGAGAAACCATGGTACTGGTAAGAGGAGAGGTTGACGCCAATATAATGAAAATGATTTGCTGCTCTCTTCTTCACGTAGCTCGAATTGAGCGATTATGGACAAGCGAACAATGCGACGCGGTAATTTATAAGATAGTACAAAAAAAAATATCCCTCACGTACATTGACATACATTGCTAAACCATTATTGGTTTAGATCTGGTAGGAGTTGTGACGATTATATGAATGATTTTGACAGAGCGCGCAAATTGTCCAGCGGACAAAGAATACTCCCAAAGACTGGAGATGGTGCACATAATGTGTGCATGGTACGTTCTTGTATCCAGTGACCACGGATAGAATTATAACATCCCTCTTCATTCAGTCTCTGGATCGAAAATGGGACAGACTTATCTATGCCATTTTTTTTTTACCCATCTCCACCATCATCAAGACACACCGCTTCAAGATAATTTTTTTCAGTGTAATACAAAAATTAAAGAAAATGACACAGTTTACGTCAGGAATTAGTTCTGTTATTTTCATTTTATCATTGTTTATCAGTGTTCAGTATTATTTATGTTCATATGCAACTACTCCGGTATTCTCGAATTGTTCTTTTATCATCATTAAGAAATTGGTATTAATCAGTGTTTGGATAATAAAAGCCTATCGAGTATTAGTGTTTTATTTTTCGTTTGCATTTCGATTGAATTGATATCAATGCGCTATTTGCAGTATGATGACTTGGCGTAAATAGTATGTATGATAGACAGGTGCGTGCGAACCCCTAGCATCCCTATACAGATACACAAGCATGCGTTTTACTCCTGATTGCTTATCAACGGTGGCTATTTGATCTTAGTTATTTTTTGTGAGGATGGTAATTTAATAATTGCGGTATATCGCGTGATGAGTATAACGTGTTTGATCTGTTAAATGTATATGATCAAAGTCATGATACGATTGCAATATTGTACTTTGAGCTCTAAAAATGTACAGGTTTATGATATTCACAATTTTGATTATATTTCTCTATCTTTCTTCATCATATTTCATTTAAAGGTAATGAGTAGAAATGATAACGGTTACCCGACCCGCCATAGTGGCAGAACTCCCATACTCGTTTAATAGATTTCAGGATTATTTGAAGGAATGGTGTAGTCACTGAAATGAAATGAGACGGGACCCACGATGATGACAGAACGGTTGTGTCACGATTGCGGTTCCCGTAATCATCATCAATACCATTACCTTTAAAGGGAAAGTCCTCCCTGAAATTGAGTTTATTTCAATACACGCAGGAACATGGGAGAAACGTTCAAGTGAAGGTTTGACGAAAATCCGTCAAAGGATAAGGAAGTTATGATCTTTTGAAATGTCAAATTTTTAGACGTCACGTGCGAGATGTTTTCCCACAGTGAAAAGCAAAGGGCTAATAATGTTAAAGAAGAGTGATACAAAACTATTTCCATAGAAAATATGTAACTATAATGGCAAATACGAACAAAATAGTCAACCATTTTTCAAGATGGCTGCCAAACTGTGCATAAAAAAAACCGCAAATTGTCACTTCACTTAGTGATGAATGGAAATTTTAATTGTGAAAAGAATAGATGGGATGGAAATGTAATCCGTAAAATAATTAAGTGTTAACGGAAAGATGTAATTGATACGCCAATTTGTTACATCATGTGTTGCTAAATGCATGTCAATAATTGTTATTTGTTTTTAACAGATTTATGTGGATTTTCATTCCTCACAGTGAAAAGTTCTGAGAGCAAGCACATCAAATATTTGTTTTCAAATGAGAAATTGATATACAAAATCGGAGAGAAAAACATGGTTTAATTTTATCCTATACTGATAGTTGATTAATAGTATTATTAAGGAGACTGCTCATATATCAGCATTTGAGCTTTCCTGCACCTGCTATATTGTTCAATCTGGTATGAAAAGTGGGATCAAAATAACTTGTTTGTTTATTATTTCATTTCGCTATGAATCGAGAGTAGCACAATGATGCATTTAATGCAAAGGGTTTGATGAGTTTTGTTTATTTCAAATTGGTTGTGAATGTCTGGTAAATATCTCATGAAGCCCATGTTGACAGTTTTGAACAGGATACACAGAGATTTTGCAAAAAGTCTATATTGTTTGTTCTCAAATAGATACCATCTTGGAAAATGGCGCATGAAGGTCAAAGTTTGAAGTGCCTGTAAAATAGATTTTTTCAGTTTATAGTTGTTAACACTGGCATATTTACCAAATATGCTAAATGTACACGATAGTGCACCAGAAAAATCTTATAGTATTAACATGAAATATGTATTTATATGTACATATATTCTAATTAATCAATTTATCATTATAATTTTATTTTGTATTTCTATTTTTTTTTTGGGGGGGGGGCGGGGGGTTACAACATCAAGAAAATGTCTTTTAACATTTTAAATGGTTTCGAAGGTCATGTTCTGTCATTTTCATGGCCAGTGTTTGCAATTTAACTGTACAGAAAGCTCAGTGATAAAACGCTAAATTCCAAATAAATATGTGTGACAATCATTTCAATCATGTTATTGGAATAAATGCGTATAAATTAAATCATGTAATGAGTTTGGGCTATGTTATGTTTTTGGGTTGGTTTTTAAGGTCACTCTCAATGTTCTTGTGTGACGTAACATTGCCCATAATCTCGTTCGACATCACTATGAACATATATCCATCAGATAAAACAAGCTGGGTAAGAAAAAACAAATGTATAGGTTTTGGCGGCCATCTTAAAAAGTTTAAGTCTTAAGATCAATTTATTGAGTGTCTGTCTATCTAATATTGTTTAGTACATAATTCGATACCTATGCACCAAAGTTGGTGCTTGTCCAAAGTAGAACAGAATAAAGCTGAATACGTTGGAATGGCGTCCATTTTGGAAGATGGCGTCTTAAGGTAAAATTTTTAAGTGTCTCTACATCCAATTTGGTTTAGTACATAATTCTACACACATGAACCAAATTTGGTGCTTTTAGACAAAAGTGCACAAATTATCTCATATTTGTTGTTTTTTATCCTCTTGCGAATATCAGCATAAAAAAAGATTAGTACACGACATATGACAGTGACGTCACAAAATCAAAACTTCAAACTGTCGTATTTTTTTTTTTCATTCGACGTGTATTTGTATCAAACCAGGTCAATTTCAGGGTGGACTATCCCTTTAAATCACTCACACTACAATTAAAAGTCTTATATAGCAAGCAAGCAATTCATTATGGTGCTTTCACAAATGTAAGTCGACAATGTATGTTTATTTGTAATCTTGCCTTTAACAGCGTTATGTGTTTCAATAACCAACATAGAATAGCTTGGCGCCTTTTGTCGTCATGTGTCAAATATATAATGTGACAATATACCTTCCTAAAGTTTGTCTTGATGTGCAATATTAATGTTGTAGTGCATAGAACATGTTTGCGATAAAGAGTGTTTAACAAATTAATTTTTCTTTAAGAATGAGAGCACCATAAGAACGTCAAATGACGAGAGGGAGATTCCATAGATCCCTCGCTCCACTCATGATTTTAATCGCGTTACCATGGATACGGTCACTATCTTAATATGACTGCATTCATGTCGTTTGGAATTTGAGCTAATTCATTTACATCATCATCATCATGAATAATGAAATTGTGTTACGTTTTGTACAACCAATAAATATCAGGGGGAGGGGGCTTTTGTTTAGTACAAACAAAATTCCATAGGAAAGCTATGATTGGAAAAGTGCTTCGCGCTTCGTAGTTTTGTTGTTGTTTTTCTTTGAGTACACAAAAATCTTAAGTACTCGCCTTACACTAATGGATAAATGTAAAGTACGACATGCAGTAGACAGCGTTGTTTTAATGTTATTATATTATCATGTGGTTGCATGCCGCCTTGCATGCCTTGTGTATAATGAATAAATTATAACTAATATGCTATTTGTGTGTTTAAAGTCTTATGCTAATCAATTGTATTATGGTTAACATTTCCTCTTTCTCTCTCTCTCTCTCTCTCACACACACACACATACACACACCCTGTCTCCTTCTATCTCCCTCTTTCTTTCTCTCTCTCTCTCTGTCTTCCACACACAAACACACACACCCTCTCTCTCTCTCTCTCTCTCTCTGTCTTCCACACACAAACACACACTCCCTCTCTCTCTCGCTCTCTCTCTCTCTCTCTCTCTCTCTCCCTCACACACACACGCACACTTGGTCCCTGTTTGTCTGTCTGCCTATAATGCAGTCCTCTTTCCCATTATTGCATTTCTCCTTCTATAATAATATCCATCTTTCTTATTTCTCCTCCTATCTCTCTCTCTTTCTCTCTATCTCTTTCTCTGTCTGTCCCGATCTCTCATTTCCACATGCGCCCTTTCTTTCTCTTTCAAACGCAGACACACATATACACACACAAACACACACTCTCTCTCTCTCACGCACACACACACACACACTCACACACATCATATTGCATTACAGGGTGTCGTTTCACTTCAGAACACATCAGATAAATTGAACAAAAAAAATATCGTAAGAAAAAACAATTATTGTATCCACCACGCTGACACCGTTTCTCTTCCTCCGTCTTCCTTTCCTACCCAAACTGTCCTTTGGGGCACTCAAAACTTGTTCTGGAGAAAACTATTATCTGTTTTATAGAATGGGCCCCAAAATCTAATAAAAAAGGGGAAAATATGTCAACCTCATTTACCGGATGCATTGAAAAATCATGCGTCCGGTAATTACCGGATGCATAATTATGACAAAATCATGCATCCGGTAATTACCGGATGCATGGTTATTGACCAATCAGTTTGCAGATATCCATCTTCATCATCAATGATCATCAATGATTGGAATCATCAAAATCTGCCAAGACTAAAAGTTATTGACTTTTCACATAGAGAAGTGTCCAAATAACACAGCTAAAATATGAGATGATTTTCTCCACAGACCATGTCAGGTGGAGAAATAGAGTCTGCATGTATAGAACTACCAAGTTCATCACGCTTTAATTTGATAACAATCATTTAAACGACGTAGTCATATCAGAAAAGACAGATTTACTGCGAATGTCCAGGGTGGGCTTGACTGCCCAAATGAACGTATTCGCAATGCACGTTAGTGGGCAAATCACCGCAGCAACGTCTCACACAGTGCTGCGACAGCGTAGCATTCAGTCCATTTCTCCGTTCGAAATATCTTCCAAATTTACGTGTTTCACCTCTGCAAAGCGTTTAAATGTAGAAAATGAGTATTCGATGATTTGATTTAAATGTGTACTCACTGAAAGCGTCTGAATCGTCCAAAATTTGTTTGAATTCTTCATCTCACTTTATCGGAGTTTCTCGTGATTCGTGGGTGCAGCCATTAGCGTAAGCAGCATTGGTATCGATCATGTTAATTCTCGGTATCGCAATATCGTGTTGATATCGTGTTGATATCGCGTGCTGCCAGTAAAAAAAATTACACGTTAATTACGGGTAATTAACCAATCAGATTGCAGAGATTCTGACACCCATTCTATAAAGTGTGATATCGGTCCCCGGCCGCCACGATTGGATTTGTCCACATTGGACGGAAAAAAACGGGCGATTTATATTTGCAAATGATATCTACCTGAAGTATAAATGCAACTTATTTATTCATAGAATTGAGTGTATTTTTTTTCTGATATGGTGTCGAGTAGACTGCATGCAGTAATGGACATTAAGAAGAACCTGTAAAATGGCTATTTGTACAGGATAAAATGTACATTGACGTACATTAATATGATAAAGCCATGGCGATCGAAGATCTCTTTGATTTCAGCCGATGCTTCGCAATTTCCATGAAAATTAAATGTCGCCTCTGTCACGATAGCACAAAGAAATATTGAATAGTGTTAAACCTCTTGACACGTTGTCACAATAAACCAAGATCGATAGACAACACAATAAGCATCATCACCATTCGCATGAGAAAATGCTGTCAAAAGAAACACTCAACTTCGAAAAGAACATAATCGACAATCATGAGTCTGCATTGTCGACCCGACATCACATTTCTAACCACTTCCCAAAAATGTAACAAGATAGGGCATACATGGCATAGGCGCGATGTCGGCACGACATCAGCTTTGAGATATGAAGATTGTTCATGTAGATTGTTGTGATATTATTCTCTTATTTTCTTCTGTTAAATCAATTCATCGATTTATTCGTGTTGACAGATACCATGTTTATGATAGACTAGGCAAACATGCCATTCTTAACTTAAATGTCTGGATATTGAAAAAGGGGTTACCAAATGCATGTGTTGATATTCACAACTGATGCAAAATTTTCAATCAAACGTAGAATTGATAATTATAAAATAAATACGCAAACACTTGTGATTTTTCAACATTAAACATTTCAAAATGTTGGCATGGTTAGACTATTATACCTCTGATCTACGGAATGCTCGAATGATACTCAACAAAGTCAACATTTTGAAATATTTGTTAAGCTTTTTCGTGAATTTTGCCTTCAGTGAAGTAAGCGAGCAAATCACTTTCCCAGCCACAGCTGATTTAATGCTTAGTCTGACAAAATGCAACAGAAATGTTATCGTACCGTAATGCACATTTATTCACTTTTCAAGGCCCTTATTACGTAACGCAGCTTTCCATAAGTCACCATTGTTCTCAAGGATCGTCCAATCGAGAACAATAGATTCAACAGGGTCCGAGCAGTTCCAGCATTTAGAGCTGAAGTAAGAGTTGTAATAATAGCTTCGAGAATCACCTCGGCGAATTTTTCCTTCAATGAAGTGATGTTAAAAGTCCCCTGTCATCACAATGTATGTCGACTTATGTTCGTGCAACATAATATGTAATATATGTAAAATATGTGTCCTTTATTTCAAAATATTTTTTCTTTATTTTTTCTCAGCACTGATTAGCCCCGCCTACAAAATATCCTCCAACTCAAGATTCCCCTGTGACATCATCAAAAGTAGATATTAGCAGGATTATAGACAGAATTTATGCACAAATTAAACATTGCAATGACTACCTCCACCTGCCCACAAGAGCATCACATGTCTTCAAACAATACCGTCTAACAACCTTTCATGTGGAAATAATAGTTTCCTTATGTCAGAAATGTGCTAGCTATGTGATGCTATTATAAGCACTTGCAGGTAGTCATTGCAATGTTTAGTTTGTGCATAAATTATGTCTATTATCCTGCTAATTTCTACCTTTTAAGATGTCACAGGGGGAATCTTGAGTTGGAGGATATTTTGGAGGCGGGGCTTATCAGTGCTGGGAAAAAATATAGAAAAATAATTTTAAGATATAGGACACATATTTCCATTGAACAGTTAGTGATTTTGTTATATACATATTAAGTTGCATCAATAGAAGTCAACATACATTTTGATGACAGGGGCCCTTTAAGCAAGCAAATCCCTTTCCCCGCCACAGCTGATTTAATTATGCTTAGCGAAGTCTGACAAAATGCAACAGAAATATTTTCGTCGTACGCGTAATGCACATTTCAAGGCCCTTATAAGCAACTCAGCTTTCCATAAGTCACTATTTTTCTCAAGGATCGTCCGATCGAGAACAATAGATGCGACAGGGTCCGAGCAGTTCCAGGATTAGAACTCAGCTTATCGTGTCGAGAAACGCGCCCTAGTATTCTTAACACTATAATCACGGCATTGTGTAGAAACATCCTGTAGTCACATAAATTTCGTAGATCTACTGATGCGTAAGCGACTATGTATCAACCCCACATGCAGGCAAACGTGAATCAATGTTTTTCTTGTGTTTATGCATGGTCATAACATAAAGAACTTAACGGGTTACTAAATTAGAAAAATAAGTTCTCACTAATCTATGTAAAATTATCCACTAAAAACGAATTTCACATTCGTTTGCCGCAATCATTTTGACGAAAATTTGAAGAAAAAAAAAACCCGCACGCCTCTAGTGACGTATGAGAAGTCAAAATGCCATAAATGCCAACGGAGTAAATAAAATATTTTATTCACGCCATTCATACAATACGTTACTTTGGTTGCTTTGGTAGTTTTGGCGTGGTGGTGGTGGGGTATGGGCGGGGCCGGGCAGCGAATTATTTTCGCAATCAATAGAGAAGATACTCCATGTGCGCATGCGCGTGGTCCTCCCTGGTCCTTTCCATAGGCTATGTACGCATAATACACTATGAACGTATATCATACCCAATGACTGTATAGTCTTTAAGCACAAACTCTGGTTTAATGAAGAAAGTAGCCTAAATTGGACAGGGGGGGGGGGGGGGGGATCAGTTGCAACACACGTACCACAGGGTCTGAATAATAAAACTACAAATACAAAGCACTATCGCGGCAATGCTCAAGACGGGCAACTTCCTTCGAACTTTTAAATCAGAGTCTGTGGTTGAAGACTACTAAGACATCATTTTTACGTTCACAGTGTACATATTATATGCGGACATTTTCTGTGGAAATCTAACTCCACGCGCATGCGTACATGGCCATCATAAAACCTGTGCTACTGAAAGGATTCATCAGACATCGTCCGTTGGCAGAAGAGAGAGAGACAACGAGAGAGGGAACACAAAACCATGGACAAGCCGGCGATAGATCCGAGGATGCTGAATCATGATAATTACGTCAAAACTCTGCAGCTATTCGCAAAGAAATCAAACAAATATGAAGTCCTGTCTATATGGGGAGACACCGTTTTCAAGCGGGAGGTAGTTGAGCTACTCGCCCGTACCTTCCCGGCTGAAACGGGCATCACGATGCTGGGAATCGGTAGCGGAACAGGTAATTGAAACCTTTATTTTCCTCAAAAAGAATACACCAGTACACTGTAGCACATTTCGTGTGTTCTACATCACACTATGAAGACAACCCGAATTGATTTTTCACACATTTTTATACATGAAGTAAAAAAATTATATACACAGCTAATATCTTGTTTATTTTCGTAAATTAAAAAAGTATCATTATCGGGTGTGTTTTTACCTCATTTAAACAATACAAATCTATGTGCCTTTTCGTGAGACAACAGATTACTATTCTAAGCGATACTACTACCACGATGATCAACATCTTCCGTAATACAAATTTACTTTGGTTTACACATGTTTGATATAGGATTATAAGATATACCATAAGCACAGGCAATTCTTTATTGATTTTCCTATATTAATTATGAATAAAACCAACATCATCGTTTTCTTTATTTACATCATCAAGATCGCACAAAGTAATGGTACTATCGCTGGTTGATTGATTTCGATAGGCCTATATGAATGAACAAAAGTCACATCATCATGTTTTCTATTTACATCATTCAAATAACACTAATAAACATCGACTGACAAATTAATGATACATGATTAATTGATAATACCATTGACGAAGATATGATTAAATTGATTTCCCTATATGTATGGACAAAAGTAACATTATCATTGTTTTATTTACCTCATTAAGATAACAACAATTATAGACCTCGATTTGTAAATTGCCTATACACAATGATACCGTCAGCGAACGCCATTTAAATTGATTTCCCTATAATAAAGATTAACCAAAGTAATATTGTCCCTTTTTTCATTTACATAATTAAAATAGCACCAATTATAAACACTGATTTGCAAAGTGATGATACATAATGAATAAATTCAGCAACATTACAGGTAACTTATCATTTATTTGTTTTTCCTTCAGTTAAAAAAGTGATTTCATCATTGAAACAGGAAAATGTCCTTTAACTTAGACATTGTATATACATAATAAATCAATTACGCCATTGGGGTAGTTAGTGTTTTATTCATTTCCCTTTCAAAGATGATAGTTATGGGGTGTTGGTACATCATCATGATCATGAAAAGAGCACAAATGATCATTATTTTTTTTATTTTTGATACAAATGGATGGTGAATCCCACGTGTCTCCCTACTTCCCATATTTGTATATCTCTTTCTGATGTTTTCCTTGCTCTCTCTCTCTCTCTTTCTCTCTCTTTCTCTTTCTTTCTGTCTGTCTGTCCGTTTCTTTCTATCTTTCTGTCTCTCTCATTCCCTCTTTTTGCCACCCCCCCCCCCCCCCCGCCTCTTTTCTTCCACTTTCTTTCTGGAACCCGGCATAGGCGAGATGGACGTGAAGATGGCAGGCATCTTGAAATCCCGATTCGCAACTGTTCACAACACGGCCGTGGAACCCATCGCCAAACATCTAGAGCACTACCAGTCGCTCATAGACATACAAAAAGAAGGTCTACGTGGAGTCCAGTTCGACCTTCGCCAGGAAACGCTAGAGGAATATCGCAGTAAGCAGCAAGCGGCTGGGTCGGAGACTAAAAAATACCATTTCATCAGCGCCGTTCACTCCATGTACCACATCCATGACCAGGCGGATGTCATTGGTTACCTGTACGATTGTTTGGAGGAGGGCGGGGTACTGCTCATTATCATTGTATCAGGTAAGAGGAACTCTAAATAGTCCAGCGGCATGGCTCGATATTTTGAACCGCAGTATATTTGTTCACTTTTGCTACAAGCACCAACTTTGGCACTCATGTAGAATGAGATATTTTGCACAAATTCTAATATTGAGCCCTTTCAAATTTTGTCCGGGCGAGCAGTGTCCGCCATGGAAAAGTAGCATTGACCAACATTTATAGATAACATTTGAATGGTTTACTTACACACTGATCATGTGAGGTGCCACCTTAAAGAGGGATACATTTACTGCAAGATAGTATCACATTTAACGGGATTCCTGGAGATTTGCATGAGACATTTGAGAAATAAATCTGATGGAAATATATTGATATGCGAGCCGGCACCTTGTCAATTTTTAAGCGCAAAGTGCGCAACATGCCTGTGTTTACAATGTACAACTTTCATGCCTACAAAACATGTTTTTTATCGTTCACACCTGCATTAAGTAATGTGCGCTACACAAAATAGCTTTGAAATGATAACACTTTGTGCTGCGCTGGCCTTGATATATACTATGACATTACATAAAACTGCCATCACGAACAAATTGACCACTTTTCTTTAGGGTAAGCAACATTCTTGCTTCTTCATTTGTGTTATTTCGATGCTGTGACTTACTATGATAAGTATTCATTGGCAGTAGCACCTTCCTACACCCTTTGACACGTCCACTTAACACAATCCTCTTCATTAATGTCAGCCTGGGTGAGAATATCGCAGAAGAAGTGGATGCTGATCATCCAGAGAACACTCAAATTGATTAAGGACAGCACAAGAAATAATTCGTGTTGTTGTTGTATTTTTTTAGGATGTAAGGAATGTAGCGAGAGAAGGTCCATGCATGTTGATACAGTTTTGCTAGATCAGACATTGGTAATCAGCAGATGATGATATAATTGTGGTAGTAGTCCTTACCTGCTCGAGAAGGTCCCTGATACAATGTCAGTAAAGTTTTCACCACCATAATCTAGATTGAAGATGAACTTGAATGATTCATGGTTGCTGAGGAAGCAACGACAATGACTTGTCCATGTTTTTGCCATTCAAGCTACGCTGCCCTACTTTGACAAAAGGAAACAACTAACAAAAGAGACTTTTCTTGTAAATGAGCAAAATGTATTTGTCACTTGCATTGGCATTAGTGCAACACCAAATCATGTTAGATTGAATATCTTGCCGGAAGATGAATATTTCTTCTCCTAATTTTGTCTGTATGCAGGGAATGCTGGGTACAATATATGAGGACCAATAACTCAAATTTCAGTGATGTGTCACTTGCTTCCTTTTGTCAAAGAAGGGCAGTACGGGTAAAGGGCTTTTCAGAGCATTATGAACTCCCAAGTACAACCGTTTTATAATGTTAGTGTGAATGGCAAGAATATACGTTCAGCTCCATTCAGATCAATATCCATAGATCGCAGAATTGTTCATGTACTAGCTGTACATTATACGTCAATTGCATAGATTATCCGACGTGCATGTCTCCCATCCCCTCTCTCTCTCTCTCTCTCTCTCTCTCTCTCTCTGTCTCTCTTATTTGGTCTGTCTGTCTTTTTCAGCACGGACGGGCAGATGGTGGATATCTTGAAATCCCGATTCGCAGAGAACGACAAAATTCACAAAAAGGCATAAAAACTACTTTAACTCATTTATTCTTTTGCTATGACTGTTACTATCATTTCTTAAACCCAGACGTGAGCGGTTTCGTGTGGCTGCAATCGCGCTTGAAACCGCATACATTGACGCATGCGCCGGGGACTCACGTATGCAGCCAACACATCCGGGAGGGATTCGCTACACATTCCATCCCCTTCTCCGAGCACCGTCAGAGCTCTCGCATCGATGTCACCGAGTGCTTAGACCCCGACTCCGAAGAGGGAAAGCTCCTCATCGACTTCATCTTCCCCGATGGTTCAATATCTTCGGTGAAGTTCCGAGATGCGGTTAATAGCGCCATCAGCTCCGACGCAAGCGCCGTGCACATCGAGGACGGCAAGGTCTCAGTGACTAATGAATGGGACGCGCTGATAACGCATAAATCTCCCTCTGATAGGGTGTAGCTCATGTTCACTGGCCTGTGTTCTCAAGGACCCTAATACCAGACTAAAGGCCCCCGCAAATGACACGATATTGCCACGATTCTGCAGGCTTAAGGACCTATGTACGACGTTTATATTTACTCAATCAAAATGGAGACCTGTTCTCAAAGATTTCACTACCGACACAAAGGGATTAACAAGAAGGTTATCATGTAAAAATGCGTTTCTCAAGTATGTAGATTCATTCAATGTTGAGAGCATTGCCAAAGATCCGGTTTCAGGAAGAAAATGGGACACGCTTTTACTCGAACCAGTTACTGATTCTAACAACGTACGTTTTCAAATGTTCATTATCAACGAAGTTACACTATTCTAAGTATGAAATCTCTTCTATTAGCTGGGGGGGGGGGGGGCGTGAAAGTGGGGGTTTTTTCTAACTCGATCGGTTTGAACTATTGTGATTCATGCGCTATTTGTTCACTTGCCACATAAATGATCTCGCATGTAGTTTGTGTCTGCACTTTTACTCGTAGGTTTCTAGAAATAATGAAATTACTTTGTCCACGGACCGACCTATCGTTTAAGGTCAAATGAAACCCTTTAACGTCCGAACTACATCTTTCATTGTGCTCTGTAGATTTCTCGTTTACCTTTAGATATCTCTCATCCCACTACTAAGATAGTAATGTTTAGTTACAATGTTACACGAAACGATGGAGCATTGAAGTAATTGATTATCTTGACTGGGGCACTTTCTTCTTCTTGTTGTTAGATGTCTCTGGTTCCGTTAGCAGCAAGTATCTCAGTATTCGAGATCTGTCATGATGGATCAAAATAAATACGAAAGAGAAGTTGGCTACAATAATCATAATTTCATTGTATTTTGATTGGTTATTGCCCTTGTACGTGCATGGAGAAGCGAGTTCGTATAATTCGTTTTTGTTATAATCATGATAAAATGACGTAATATCAATGCAACGTACAGTCCATTAAACATTTCAGTCGAATAAGTTATCGTTGTTCTCAAGTTGTTCTCATCACCGTCACTGTCACCAACAGCATTATCAAAATAAGCACCTCCATCATTTTCCCCACGATCACAACCATTACCATCAACGAGATCATCATCATCATCATCGTCATCATCATCATCATCATCATCGTCATTATCATCACCATCATCATCACGAACATCAATCTCGTCGTCGTCATAACGTCAACACTGTCGCCATCACCTACCATATTTAGCGGCGTATAGTGCGCGTGGTGGCAGTGCTCGTACACGGGATCGTTGCTCGCCCTGTTGTAGGCGACGATCAGGACCCACCGACGTTGATCGCTGTCATTGCGGCCGCTGGCGTGGAGGAGGTTGGCGTGGAAGAAGAGAGCGTCCCCGGCCTCGAGCTCGACGTAGATATGGCCCAGTCGCTGTCGGGCCAGCTGCACACGGTCCATGTCTGCGCCCGTCTGCTCGCCGACAAAGTTGTGGTCGATACGGCCGAAGTGGTGCGACCCGGGTATCACCTTGACCGGTAAGAGGGGAGGGAGGGGGAAGGCGGAGGGGAAAGTTGTTTGGTTACAGGAACCTCTGAACCTCTTTCTTGAGGAATATAACTGCTTGTGTATCTGTTTTCTATATCTATCTAACCGTTCGTATAAACATCAGTCAATCATTGAATACAGTATCTTGTTCCATCAACATAATGAAGAGAAGAATAACCGAAGACAGCTCATAAGATAAAAGGCGGACAAAGGATGAAACTTTAGTTATGATTCATTCATATCCTTAACATCCTAATTCTTGCTTTCCCCGTTGCCATTACTCTTCTCTCTCTCTCTCTCTCTCTCTCTCTCTCTCTCTCTCTCTCTTTCTCTCTCCCCGCACCCTTTCTCTTTTTGGCTCTCTCTTTCGCTCTCTCTGCCACACACACACACACACACACACACACACACATACATAGCCCCCCCCCCTTCCTCACCTCGCCACCCCCCCCCCCCCCCTACCTAACTTATCTTCTTTTATTGTGTCAATTCTTACCTCTAAACACCCATTCGCCTTCTCACATCGGTCCAACGCGATGAAAACCGACCCCATGTCTGGATACAGACATCCATTTCTGTACCAATAGCTGTACAATTAAAGGGCATCTACTGTACTGGGAAGGCAAAAAGGCCTTCAAAAGTTAATTGTTAGCAATCTTCTTGCCAATGGTCTTAAATTCATGTATTGTCAATTTTAGAAGCTCGCCAAAAGTTATTTGCCCTCAAATGAGGTACATTTGGAGCAATGAGGGATTAAATCACAAATCCTCAAAATGTTCGGCCCGAACATTTTGAGGATTTAATCATTAATCATGAATTACTCCAAATTGGGATTATTTGAGGGAAAATAACTTTCAGCAAGCTTCTAAAATGGACAATACATGAACATAAGACCATTGGCAAGATGAATGCTCACGATCACCTTTTGAAGGCTTTTTTGCCTTCCTAGTACAGTATGTGCCCTTTAAAAGCGAAAACAAAAGCCAAAGTCTAGATTGGAAACGTCGCAGCAAATCGTCACAATTAAGAGAAGTACTCTTTTACGCAAAAACTAATTCCATATTTTTCGAAAATAACATTGTCATTCAAGCTGTTCTTCAAATAATATGAAAGTGTGCCTTCATGTTCATACCATTTATAAATTAAACATGAGTCCTTTACATTTTAGTTAGAGGAATTCAGATGTGCCGTACCTAGACGACGGAACGTATTATGACCTTACCTACGACGTCACACGTAATCATGGTAATTGCCAAGTTAAAGCGTCGTTAGAAACTTTTTTACAAATTGACACTGAGAAATTACACTGATTTGCTTCTTAGATTGCGTCTTTTTAAATCGCTGTTTAGTGTGAGCTGCCCCTTTCAAGACGGCGTGTGAGGTTGAGCCGCCCAACGAGTAGTCTAGGTTCAAGCCGCATTTTTCAGCCCGAATTTGTGTTCAGCCCGGAGAAAAAAATCCGGCGGGTAATTCTCGGCGATCGCGAGATCACTCGAATCGTTGCGCTTGAGTCTCGTCGCGCGCTGTGTACACGAGTTCGTGCTGATAAAATGCGTCTAGAACCTATAGACTACCCGACTAGTGACTATCGACTGTCTTACCCGTAGTCTTGGTGCCAGACGTGTTTTCCACCCGTCTTCGCCTCCTTCATCATGAGTTTGCTATGGTAGTGGTACACCTCACCACCAAGGAGCTTGGGTAAAGAGAGCGAGACAATGATCATGATGATAAGAGAGGAAGAGAGAGAGAGAGAGAGAGAGAGAGAGAGATAGTATGAGAGAGATAGGTGGGAGAGGGAGAGGGGTAGAGAGAGATATATATAGGTGGGAGAGAAAGTGTAAAAGAGATAGGAGTAGGGGAATAAATGACAGAGCAACGACAAAAAAAAGGGAGACGGAGAGAGAAATAAAGAGGGCGGCAGTAGGTGGAAGAGACAGTGAGACAGACAGAGAAGAAGGAAGAAGAGAAATTTAGATGGGAAGAGGAAAGATGTCATTCTGAAAATGTTTTCATTTTCACCCATTCACCTAATACGCTAAATTATAAGCAGATGATAAGCAGTGGTTGTTGGAGAATTTTTTATGCATATGGGCAATTCCACAGGTTTGGTTAAAGTCGTGTAACATGAGTAACCAAAGCTTCTTTATTTGATTGAAAAAGAAGTTTCTGTGCTGAGGATATGATTGCGTGTCATGGAAAGGTGGACTGTTTGCTTCCTAAATAATTATTTACATAATTTCTGCAAAACTATGACAGAATATAAAATAAAGAAGCTTTGGTTAATGAAGAATCATGGGCACACAGACGAAAAAACCTTTTGGGATTGGAGAGCGTCCCTGACCTAACAATAGCGAGCTTTCGTTTTGAGGACGGACGGGCTCCAGAACGGAAATCTGACACCAAGATCGATCTGCGCAAGAACCTGATGAGCAAGAACCTGACAGCACTGCGCGGTCTGGAGCAAAAGCTACCTCTTTTAGTGACCCAGCCTCACCGTTTCCATGGTACCCGCGATCTTCTGCGACCTGCTGACGCGACCCGTGACGTCATCCGTGGGGTCGTTCCACAGACACATGTTGCTCTTTCGTCCCTCGTCATCGGTGCGGCCGTAGGTCAAGTCCAGACGCGCCTGGTCGTTCTCGAGTTCGTGTGTCGCCGCCTCGACCTCTGCTTGGCTCAGCGCATTCCTGTTAGTGTGATACACTTGGCATGCTTGGTTAGAAAATTCACTCTGGATATTTTCAATCTAAAGACAAGCGATTGATTGATTAAACTTTATTTATTTCCATCAACATAAAAAGATGATATTAACATACAAAGTAGAATATGGTACAAAAATAAAAATCCATCTTTAAAGTTAGCCCGTCCCTTTTGTGAACGTTCCCTGACTTTGTCATCATTTGAGAGAGAGAGTGGTTATATAACTTTTCCCTGGAATCGACAAAGCGTAATATTCGGTTTTGAGGAAATAATCTTCGATAATTGATCGAGTTTTTTTTTTCGTACCACGAAAGTATTCAAATCTCAGTGAAAACTAGTTAGATTTTCATTTATTCTACGGGAGTCATAGTACCTCTGACCTTAAAATTTCACAGTTGGTATCTCAAAGATACGTGCTATTATGTGCAAACTTTGAGGAAGTTTGCAGATGTTTTTACGATAATGATACAAAACAAGTAATGTTGGACATGCATAAACAATTTTGAATACAATAAAATATAAGGGGTAAAGCAGTGCATGGTGATAAATAAGGATCGTTATCGTGGTAGGTAGGTTTGCTCTTTCGTCGTCAAATCAAATTGTATGAATATTACATGATTTTTTTTTCTCTGAATCTCGTGTTGCTTGTTTCTATATAATATGTATGTTGTTAATTTGTATCAATTCATTTGTCTTTTTATCATCGTCTGACTTTCTTGTAAAGCAGGTCCACTTGGAACTACCGTCTTAATATGTATTGAATAGATAAATGAATAGATTATCATCGGATCCGCATTTCGTTGAAGTTTTAACGATTTTGATCAACTTGAGATGAGTTCTTCCTGATATCCTGAAAGAAAACAAGAATGGGATCCGTGGTCTACCACTACTCCCCCCTACCTTTACATCTTAATTTCAAGGATCATATATATTTTTGTAACTTTGATGTTAATATTTCAAACTTAAATTAAAATCATAACAAATAACATCTCAGCGATGTTATTTTTTTTTAGCCTGCAAGTTCTAAACGATGGAAATGGCAGATGGGATGTAATGCATGACATCGTAGTTAGTACACACAATTCTTACATTCTGATATATTTGTTCTGTTCCATTGACCGTTACATTAACCCAACTGAAAGTTTTAGTGTGCAAGAGGGATAGACTCCTATAGCCAGGTACCTAAAAAATGTTTAGATATGCATTGCATATATTGCATTGCATATATTTTATAATGTTTACGCTTATTTATATTTCCCTTTCGAGAATTTCCGAGAGAGATATAATGTATTTTGCAAAATATTAATGTTCTTTTGCATCTGTCGGATTGATTTATTTCATTAATTTCCCAAGAAAAGAAAACTGAGCTTTTTTTTTTTTTTTTTTTTTTTTTTGCTGAAACGAGCGCATGATTCGTGAATTGCTCATGATTATTCATTACTTCGTTGGACGCGTCATTGTCGATGCGCGCACAAAGTGGTAATCTCATGTTTATAATATTGTTATTGTAGTGTGATATCGGTCCCCGGCCGCCACGACTGGATTTGTACATATTGAACGGAAAAAACCGAGCGATTCATATTTGCAAATGATATCTAGCTGAAGTATAAATGCAACTTATTTATCCATAGAATTGAGTGTATTTTTTCTGATATGGTGTCGAGTAGACTGCATGCAGTAATGGACGTTAAGAAGATCCTGTAATGTGACCATTTGTACAGAATAAAATGTATGTTGACGTACCTTAATATGATAAAGCCATGGCGATTGAAGATCTCTTTGATTTCAGCCGATACTTCGCAATTTCCATGAAAATTAAATGTCGCCTCTGTCATGATAGAACAAAAATATTAAATAGTGTTAAACCTCTTTACACGTAGTCACTATGAACCAAGATCGATAGGCAACACAATAAGCATCATCTCCATTCGCAAGAGAAAATGCTGTCAAAACAAACACTCAATTTCGAAAAGAACATAATCGACAATCATGAGTCTGTATTACATTAGGATTGAAATAGGCCTAATATAATCTGAGTGAGCTTAAGAGCAGGGGGTGAGGGGGCGAAGTGGGAGGGGGGTGGTTGTTTTGTCCTATCGGGCAATACCCCCTTTTTGTTTAGATCCCAAAGGAGGGGGTGGGGAGGGGGGTTAACCCCCTCACCCCCCACCCCCTTCCCCCGAAACATGTGTATGTTTTGAGTAAGTGCAATGTGCAGACTTAACTCAGTGTAGACTGAGGCACATACTCTGTTGTGACAACATTTCAAAATGTGTGCGTATAGTGAAGTCTGGCCTAGGTACTAGGCTGTGAGGTGCATGGACACAACCCAGTCCGTTAACAACTATGTCTGGTAACACAGACTAGGCCCCAATCCCATCCCCGCCCATAGCTTCCGAGGAGCTATTACGTCATTAGGGCGTAGTCTGTGTTACCAGACATAGTTGTTGACGGTCTGGGTTGTGTCCATGCACCCCATCACAGCCTAGTACCTAGGCTAGGTGAAGTCAGGTGAAATCCTGATCCGCAGGTTATGGTACACGTAGAGCTAGTCTACGTTTCAGTCTCCATTGTGCAGTGTCACTCATTGACTGACAGACTGAGGGCTGTAAAGTGAACACACAGTACATCACACACATACACTTACCTCAGGCGTGACACAATTGTTGTGAGCCCAATCAGTCTGATGTGATCATCATTATGACGGGGACCAAGCGGCCAAACAACCAAATACTACATAATACATGGTATCACTTACATAATTATAATGCCCCAAAACCTAGCTACACCATTCAAACCAACGCACTATGAATACATCGACCGCAAATGTATAAACATATTGCAAACATACCAGATAAAGCCGTCATATTGTCGGCACGGAATGCTCGATCTTTCCGCAGCTCTTGAACAGAGAGGGATTGGATGTGTACTATTTCAACTCCACTTTAGAAAAGGTTATACACCCTGTAACTCTAGGCTATGGTATATATTATGATACAGTTCGTATCATTCTAAACGTGCGCAAAATTATTTACAAATCGATCACGCAGTGACCGCATTGACAATACATACATTGTACTTTGCATTGTGCCTTGATTCGCATGTTAATGTGGATCACTGGACCGTGTGCCCTCCGCACAAATAGTTTGACCTCGTTCATCGTTGGCCTCAAAAGCATTTATCTCCATAAAGTTCAAAGCAGAATAGTCACGTTGCTACCTCAGAATGAATACTAACATCAACAACCCCATATCAGCCGATAATGGATTTTATTGTGTATATTTCAGCAATAATATGAACTGCATACGTAAGCATTGGACTGTTAACCTCTCATCAACATGATCTAATGATTAAACACATTGGTCAATGACTCCGATCTCGTATAATTTCTATAATTGTACGTGGTGACGTAAGTACATCACCTGTTCAGGCCCCCTGGCCGCGTCTTTTTTTATTTACACTTTTTTTTATTTTATTTACACCACTGCTCCACCACAATATTAAAAAAAAAAACAGAAACGGCTCGCGCAAGAGTTTAACACGTTGACCACACGTCCCCCCCCCCCCCACCTCGGCCCCCCTCCGCCCTTTTCATCCCACACACACACATACTCTCTCTCTCTCTCTCTCCACCGTGGTAGGAGCATTTCATATCTTTCATCTGTGCTCATAAGAGTCCCTGGCATGCACTCGAACTGCATGTATCTCATATTTACACCATTACCCTCAGAAAATGAAAGTTCAGCTCAGTTCATGAAGTGTCCCGTTTCTGTATCACATGATATCGACTAAAAGATAAGAACACAGCAATAAGATCAAAAATGATACAAGAATATAGGCAGAATGAGGAAATGAAAGCAAGAGAGAGAGAGTGGAGGGGGTGGATAGGAGAGAAAGACATATAGAGAAGTGTTAGCAAGCTGTACATTCACAATTTGAAACTGATACGTAGTGTAAAAATCAAATAATGCACGTACAACGTCTGATTAATAGTCTTTACCTCAGGCTCTTAGCAGTTTGTGTTTAAATATTTGCTTTATTGATTGATCTGTTTATTAAATTATACAACGTATTATTAAAAAAATGTTCTATAGAAGGAATCATCTCCAAAGTTTGGTAGTTACTCATAAAATTAGGATTTCACACACGCATAATAACCACATAGATACTATAACAAGGACTAATACTTTTTTTCGTAGTACGAAAAAAGTCCGTTTGAAATTTAACGGCTGAATTTTTTTACATATACAGAAAGCTTCAACATGTTATATTCTTAGGAATTGTCTTGAATCACACTTTCTTCAATTTGCCATCGTGATAGACGATTTCAAATTTTTAGCTTGCAAAAGGGACGGACAATCTTTAAAACAGCTTTACTACACAATTCCATGCCAATGGTCATGAGGGAGTTAAGCCATGGGACGAAAATACCATTGTTTTGCTCAAACTGGTTTTATTCTGTACTCACAAACAAATTTGAAACGGGTTTTTTCACTCATATCAAGTTCACGTAAGAAGCTTACACAATTGATCACGTGACAACAGTCTGGTGAACGGGTATGGGGTCACGTGTTCCCAACTGCGCAGTCAGCATGCATGCATCGACTCAAATTCATGCGAGATTGATTCGCCCATTGTATCTCATGTTGGGAGGCACGTGCAAAAATATGATAGCTAGTCTACCATTTTAGACTCACTGCCAGAGGTCTGTACCTGCATATCAAACCACCACATCGTAGTGTCTTCAATCCGTCTGAATCATACTTAGGCCTATATTTCCTTCACCTTATATCCGCCCTTCAATAAGCCGTTTGCTAACTATGTAGTAACGCGTGAATAGGCCTATAATCACTCTACTTCGTGATTCAGTTTCAATTGTTAAAGCGCACTCCGAATCTATTAGTTGTTACTACTGGGACAAACCTCGGGCAAGCATTAGATTACCATTAATAGCGTATTGTTTGAAAGACGTGAATAAAATATGCATACATATCAGACATGGTGTACGCCCTGCAACTTTCAAAATAGTACGATCATTGAGAGAGATGAAGATGAGTAAAGCTTGACCAACTCGATTGTAATACGTCACAACATGGTAACAATAAGTAACAACATGGCGAATCTAATGTTGTTATCCGCTACTTGCCCAACAAAACAACACGCGCCATGTTGTTACTTTCCAGATTGCAGAATATCTGGGGTCCACATGGGCTAGATATGGGTTGATCTGGGCCTGGATATGGGCCCCATATGGGGAGCATCTGGGCCCACATGGCCCCATTTGGCCTATCTGCGACCCATCTATATTTTTGTACACCCCATCTGGGGCCCATATGGGCCAAATGGGCTAAAAAATTGAGGTGTGATATATCATACTTGGATAGGCGACATACGAACATATAATCCTTATCCTCACCTCATCATAATCTTATCTTATTCTATCCTTTCCTACTCGATCCTATCGTATTCCTCAGTACACTCAATTTCATAGATATAGTACTACGGAAATTTACTTCGAAAGATATTGGTTAGTACAATTAAAGATGAACATTTTGTTGTAATTATTGTTGTCCGGATTCAATTGCGTCGCATTTATTTATTTTTTTATAAAATGGTTATTGGAATTTATGCTTAAACATTCCTTCTATCTAGTTATACACCGGTTGTACAAAAATATGACACATGTCAATAGGCCTAATGTTTGCATAAATTCATAAGCATCTCAGTTATCATGTGGGTAATTCAAGGTGGAAAAGCCCATATGGGCCCGTATGGGTTTTATATGGCTCAGTCGACTTAGAAATAAGACCACATTACCCATATACATACCATATGGGGCCCTATGGTTTTATTATCTGGGTTCTAGGTGGCACAAACCATATGGGCCCCATATGGGTTGAACATGGTACATATGGGACCCAGTATACCCACATGATTCCCATATCTGCCCCAGATACTTTGCTATCTAGGTTCCAATTACTAGTTTCTTCCAATCACTGGAATTTGTTTGGGGTTGTTGTTTTTTTTCAACTCTCGGCAAAGCATGAGGGTGAGTGCGCATTATACTTCTAAATGTGCTATTGGTCGAAGGCCTATATTTTAAGGGTATACTTTTAAGTTAATTTTACCGGTTGGGCATGTAGTTAGTGATATGTTGTTGTTTAATTTTGATTCGCATCATCCAAGCTTATTGGTACTAGAGATAAGGATAGAAAATAAATAAAGTGGATTTCAAAAACAAAAACAAAAACAAGGGAGGAGGAAATGTTACGGGTTGCTTAATATATATAGATAGAGGGGAAAAAAACAAATCAAAACAAATTTTAAAAAATCAAAAGATTACGCAATGGTTGCCAGGCGTTCAGGTGTCGTGACTTATGGGCCAAATCAATGACCTTTTACCGACTACCATTAGTGCCCTTCTGATATGGCGATCGGCCCAAAGCATGTCTCTTCGTAAACTCCTGGAACTCTAGCCGAGGCCCTGACGATTTAGGGGAGGAAACAAGGCTGATCCCAATCACACGGTGCCAAACCGCAAAAATCCTTGAACCTGTATTAGCGTCAGACGAGATTCGAACCCGTGCGAGGCGCACAAGTGTGAGCTTACTGCCAGCGTATTAGACCTCTCGGCCATAATAGCGTCGGTGCTCAACCGGGAGATTATAGCCGCTACATGGTGTTTATGTTTATGTTTGCTTCCCTCCACGATGAATGTTTTAGCAACCCTAAGCTGTGAATGTATCGTGCCCGAAATCGTTCATACACTATGAGCATGGTCTTTTGTTATGCGAACATTTCAAAGGAACCCTTTGAAATTTTGTCCGCATAACAAAAGATCGTGTCCGTAGTGTCAATAATACACACAGACCCTTGGTACACACAGAGTCATGACCGTAGGCCTATGTATTCAGAGTACATGCTAAGTTTAAAGGGTTACTAAATTAGAAATATAGGTTCCCACTTATCTATGTAAAATTATCCACTAAAAACGAATTTCACATTTGTTTGCCGCAATAAAGACTCATTTTGACGAAAATTTGAAAAAAACGCACGCCTCCAGTGACGTCAGACAAGTCAAAATGCCATAGATTGTACGAAAGTCAACAATAGACCATTTTCGTAATGTATTCACAACTTTCCCCCTAACTGCGTAGAAAAGCGTTATTGCATTCACCTGTCATTTAGATTCAATGGATGGAATGCACTTTGAATCGAGTAGTTGCTACTCGGACAAACCTCGGACAAGCTTTGGGGTTCTCATTGATAACGTATTGTTTGAACGGCGTGAATAAAATATTTTATTCACGCCGTTGCCATGTATGGCACCTGAGCTTGCTCTTGCTGCTCTTGTCTGGTTACATTAACATCAACCCTTCCCAACCCTTCACAACGTTCCCTCTTTATACTGCCTTGTAACGCGTAAATACATTCACCTTTATTCATGGTTTCGTGATTCATGGGTGAGGGAAGGGGGGGGGGGGGGGCGTGACGGAGAGACACGAGCAGACAGCACTATGGACATGGCCTTTCGTTACGCGGACACAATTTAAAAGGGACCTATTGAAGTTTTGTTCGCATAACAAAAGACTATGTCCATATAGTGAGGAACACTGACAAAAGAAGAATGTGTCAAGCGTGAAAACGAGGATCACAACAAAAGTTGCCTGAAAACGTAAAGGAAGACATTACCCCCCCCCCCCCCCTCCGATCCACCATCTGATGTGGCTACGCCATTGGTAAGAATACATTTTTTCCGGTTTTTCATTGTAATTTTGCTAAAGCAAAAGCAAGCAAAACCAAAACAACCCAAATAAATATTAATCTAGTAACATCTGTAAACTGTAAAACAAGAATTTTAACCCCCCCCCCCCCCCCCCGCGACACACACACACATTTCCCAAAGGGCATATTTACATTAGTTTTAACAATGTTGGGGAAAAAATGTCATTGCAAGAACTGCAAAACTTCAGGTAAAAACTGGATAAACATGTTAATGGACATGTAACCTATCATACTTTTGGGCATTTTTATATTCTGTTTTATTGTTTTCACTTTAAAAATGCAGCCAAAGCCTCGAAAAATGGCAAAGCACGGAGAGTAAGAGCAAATCTGGAAGGAGTGGGACAATTAAAGGAATAGTTCACCCTGATATTATGTTTCAATAAAAGCAGACACATGAAAAAAACTTATGAGTGATGGTTTGACGAAAATCGGTCAAAGGAAAATAAAGTTATCAAATTTCATATTTTGTTTTTGTGACGTCACGTGCGAGTTGCTCTCCCAGAATGATCCCTTCTCTTTTTCTTTTTTTTTTTTTTTTTTTTTTTTGGGGGGGGGGGCGGAATTATTCCCTTTCATTTTAGTATGTGCGCACAATTATGTGTTTAATGATGCATCAAATGCACAGTTAAAAGAATACATATCCTTTTGAGAAAATGCACATAAAAAAAAATGTACACAACTTATGGAAGAGGACCTCGCACGTGACGTCACAAAATCCAAATTTCAAAAGATCGTAACTTTCTTATCTTTAGACGGATTTTCATCAATCCTTCACTTTCTTTCATGTGAGGTGCATGGACACAACCCAATCTGTTAACAACTATGTCTGGTAAGACAAGACTATGCCCCAATCCCATCCTCGCTCCTCTTCTAAGAAGCCAGAGGAGCTATGACGTCATTAGGGCATAGTCTGTGTTACCAGACATAGTTGTTAACAGACTGGGTTGTATCCATGCACCTCACAGCCTAGTACCAAGGCTAATCGCTGGTCTGATAAATGGGCAAGGGGTAACATTTTCCTAACTCCACAGTCTGCAGGCATAGTCTCAATTCAGTCACTTTCTCAAAATGTATGCCTATAAGGTTAATTTATCACTGGTGTTAAGATCATCAATTTTTGAGTGATAATGATAATAATCATAAGGGCATTAAAAAATGCGCCTTTTTCGCGGGTTTTAAGGGATACAGACAGACACAGAGAACCCCGTTCATATACACCGCCTATCCGCAAAAAGGCGCAACATTTGCGGCAATTTTGCCGATGCATTACCGATAGCTGCGTATATGAACGGGAATCGCTCAAATAATGCGGTATTTGCTTCCTTTTCTGCGCTTATTTTTGCGGCTTTTTCGTGGATCGAGACCTAGTAATAATACCGCAATATTGCGGTAAGCGAATCTTATAAACTGCGTCCGCAAAATAGCCATAAATGTTGCGCCTTTTGCATCGCGCTCTAGCTTGTGGGTCGCTAATCTCACCGCTCGTATGGCTAAACGGAACATGTCGCCATCGGTTTGGAGAGAGTCCAGCTGTCCAAAACACCCCGACATTTAGGGCTTGTGGTGTGTATATAAACGGTGCTTTTGCGGCTCGCTGGGAACTTGCTTACCGACGTGCATCGGTAATAATAGCGGAATAATTATGGTATATGAACGGGGCTACAAGACAGAAGCCCCGTTCATATACCATATACCGCTATTATTACCGATGCACATCGGTAAGCAAGTTTCCAGCGAGCCGCAATAGCACCGTTCATATACACCCCCAAAAGCCGTAATGTTGCGGTGTTTTGGACAGCTGGACTCTCTCTAAACCAATGGTGACATGCTCCGCTCAGCCATACGAGCGGTAGGATTAGCGACCAACAGGCCAGAGCGCGATGCTAAAGGCGCAAATTTAACGCCTATTTTGCGGACGCAGTTTATATGATTCGCTTACCGCAATATTGCGGTATTATTACTAGGTCTCGATCCGCGAAAAAGCCGCAAAATAAGCGCAAAAAAGGAGGAAGCAAATACCGCATTATTTGAGCGATTCCCGTTCATATACGCAGCTATCGGTAATGCATCGGCAAAATTGCCGCAAATGTTTCGCCTTTTTCGCGGATAGGCGGTGTATATGAACGGGGTTAATGAAAGCAAGAGAGACACACAGAGAGACAGACAAAACAGAGGAAGAGAGGTAGAGACAGATGAGGAATGGTACAGATGTGAGACTACAGAGACATGTAGGAAAACATGGCTGATATTTGTAGAGAGGCAAACAGACGGGGAGAGAGAGAATGGAAAATAAAGTGAGAGAGACAGAGACGAGGGGAGGGACAATGAGAAAGAGTAGTAGAGAAATTTAGAAACAGAGAGTGATAAAGAAATTGAGAGACAGAGTGTGATAGAGAAATTGAAAGAGAGAGAGAGAGAGTGATAGAGAAATTGAGAGACAGAGAGTGAGATAAAAACAAAGAAGACTGCAAAATATGAGGTAGAATTCCAGGACAGCGCTTTCAGTAGTGTATATCAAGATTGCAGAAATGTGGCAACTTTGAAGAACGATTCATAGGGACATCTCAATCCTCTTTGAGGATGCTCAAACTAAAATCTTGTCTTCTAACATTGATGCATGTACTTATGCAATTGACAGACAGTTTGTTTCTTTATTTTCTTCAGATGTTACAGTTGTCACCTGCTTCTTTGTTTTGCTTAATTGTCTCTTTATTAAGCCAGGAAAACCTTATCGTCTTATAATACGTTTCATGCACATAATAGTACTGATCAAAATTCTTCAGAAAAGGGTTGTTCCCCTTTTTTAATGTAATTAGTGGTACATGTATATTAAAACGTGATTTGTACTTGTGTTTTGTGAGTGTGCTGGGATCATTGAGATATATTAAAGGGCATATACTGTACTGGGAAGGAAAAAAAAGCCTTCAAAAGTTAAAGACAGCCAGTCCCTTTTGCAGATCACCACAAAACCATCGAAACATTGTCAAAACATATAGAGAAGTGTTAGCAAGCTGTATATTCATAATTTGAAACTGATACGTAGTGTAAAATTCAAATAATGCACGTAAACAACGTCTGATTAATAGTCTTTGCCTCAGGCTCTTAGCAGTTTGTGTTGAAATATCTGCTTTGTTGATTAATCTGTTTATTACATTATAAAACGCATTATGAAAAAATTGTTCTATAGAAGGAATCATCTCCATAGTTTGGTAATTACTCATAAAATTATAAATTATTACTCATAAAATTAGGATTTCACTCTTGCATAATAACCACATAGATACTGTAACGAAGACTAATACTTTTTTCGTAGTACGAAAAAAGTCGGTTTGAAATTTAACGGCTGAATTTTTTTACCTATACAGAAAGCTTCAACATGCTATATTCTTAGAAATGGTCTTGAATCACACTTTCTTCAATTTACGATCGTGATAGACGATTTCAAAATTTAAGCTTGCAAAAGGGACGGACAATCTTTAATTGTTAGCAATCTTCTTGCCAATGGTCTTAAATTCATGTATTGCCAATTTTAGAAGCTTGCTAAAAGTTATTTGCCTCAAATGATGTTCAAGCTTGACCAACTCGATTTTAATACGTCACAACATGGTAACAAAAGGTAACAACATGGCGAATCTAATGTTGTTATCCGCTACTTGCCTAACAGAACAACACGCGCCATGTTGTTACTTTCCAGATTGCAGAATATCTGGGGTCCATATGGGCTAGATATGGGTTGATCTGGGCCTGGATATGGGCCCCATATGGGGAGCATCTGGGCCCACATGGCCCCATTTGGCCTATCTGCGACCCATTTATATTTTTGTACACCCTTTCCTACTCGATCCTATCGTATTCCTCAGTACACTCACTTTCATATATATAGTACATGTACTACGGAAATTCACTTAGAAAAATATTGGTTAGTACAATTAAAGATGAACATTTTGTTGTAATTATTGTTGTCTGAATTCAATTGCGTCATTTTATTCATTTTTTAATAAAATGTTTATTGGAATTTATGCTTAAACATTCCTTCTATCTAGTTATATACCGGTTGTAAAAAAAATATGACACAAGCCAATAGGCCTAATGTTTGCATAAATTCATAAGCATCTCAGTTGTCATGTGGGTAATTCAAGGTGGAAAAGCCCATATGGGCCCGTTTTGGTTTTATATGGCTCAGTCGACTTAGAAATAAGACCAAATTACCCATATACATACCATATGGGGCCCTATGGTTTTATTATCTGGGTTCTAGGTGGCACAAACCATATGGGACCCATATGGGTTGAACATGGTACATATGGGCCCCAGTAGACCCACATGATTCCCATATCTGCCCCAGATACTTTTCTATCTGGGTTCCAATTACTAGTTTCTTCCAATCACTGGAATTTGTTTTGGGTTGTTGTTTTTGTCAACTCTAGGCAAAGCATGAGGGTGAGTGCGCATTATACTTCTAAATGTGCTATTGGTCGAAGGCCTATATTTTAAGGGTATACTTTTGAGTCAATTTTACGGGTTGGGCATGTAATTAGTGATATGCTGTTGTTTAATTTTGATTCGCATCATCCAAGCTTATTGATACTAGAGATAGGGATAGAAAATAAATAAAGTGGATTTCAAAAACAAAAACAAAAACAAGGGAGGAGGAAATGTTACGGGTTGCTTAATATTATAAAACAACAAATCAAAACAAATTTTAAAAAAATCAAAAGATTACGCAATGGTTGCCAGGCGTTCAGGTGTCGTGACTTATGGGCCAAATCAATGACCTTTTACCGACTACCATTAGTGCCCTTCTGATATGGCGATCGGCCCAAAGCATGTCTCTTCGTAAACTCCTGGAACTCTAGCCGAGGCCCTGACGATTTAGGGGAGGAAACAAGGCTAATCCCAATCACACGGTGCCAAACCGCAAAAATCCTTGAACCTGTATTAGCGTCAGACGAGATTCGAACCCGTGCGAGGCGCACGAGTGTGAGCTTACTGCCAGCGTATTAGACCTCTCGGCCATAATAGCGTTGGTGCTCAACCGGGAGATTATAACCGCTACATGGTGTTTATGTTTATGTTTGCTTCCCTCCACGATGAATGTTTTAGCGACCCTACGCTGTGAATGTATCGTGCCCGAAATCGTTCATACACTATGAGCATGGTCTTTTGTTATGCGAACATTTCAAAGGGACCCTTTGAAATTTTGTCCGCATAACAAAAGATCGTGTCCGTAGTGTCAGTAAGACACACAGACCCTTGGTACACACAGAGTCATGACCGTAGGCCTATGTATTCAGAGTTTAAAGGGTTACTAAATTAGAAAAAAAAGGTTCCCACTAATCTATGTAAAATTATCCACTAAAAACGAATTTCACATTCGTTTGCCGCAATAAAGTCTCATTTTGACGAAAATTTGAAAAAAAAAAACACGCACGCCTCCAGTGACGTCAGAGAAGTCAAAATGCCATAGATTGTACGAAAGTCAAAAATATATCATTTTCGTAATGTATTCACAACTTTCCCCCTAACTGCGTAGTAACGCGTTATTGCATTCACCTGTCATTCAGATTCAATGGATGGAATGCACTTTGAATCTAGTAGTTGCTACTCGGACAAACCTCGGACAAGCTTTGGGGTTCCCATTGATAACGTATCGTTTGATCGGCGTGAATAAAATATTTTATTCAAGCCGTTGCCATGTATGGCACCTGAGCTTGCTCTTGCTGCTCTTGTCTGGTTACATTAACATCAACCCTGGCCTTTGCCACTATTCCATTTTTTAATTGTAATCACAACTTTCCCTCTTTATACTGCCTTGTAACGCGTAAATACCTTCACCTTTATTCATGGTTTCGTGATTCAGTTTCAATGGAACGCAATTTGAATCTATTGGTTATTGCTACTCGGACAAACCTCGCACAAGCTTCGGGGTTACCATTAGTAACGTATTGTTTGAACGACGTGAATAACATTTGATTACATAATGAAAATGGTCTGCTTGTGTGGGGATGTGCATACATTACGAAATTGGTCTATTAAAGAATTAACCTATTATGAATGGACTTTCCTTTGGTCTATGATGACCCAAGCCTCATCGAACTACCAGACTTTCAGGTGCTTTAAACATTACGCTGTATTTCTAATTAGGCAATGCCTTTCTCTGAGTAACAAAATAAAATCTGTTTTGAGAAATAGATGTCAACCGTACAGTCTTCGCTGGGAGTGCATAGCTGATCTTGATGCACTAATCCATTTTCGTAATGTATTCACACCCCCCCCCCCCCCCCCCTCCCTTACAGCCTGGTTTCAATAGAGGGAACGCACTCTGAATCTAATTAGTCTTTGCTACGCGGAAAAACCTCGGACAAGCTTTTGGGTTACCATTAGTAACGTTTTGTTTGAATGACGTGAATGAAATTTGATTAAATAATGAAAATGGTCTGTTAGTTTGGGGATGAGCGAAGGGAAACTTTGATGAAATTGTAATAAGAATTCGGTCCGTATTTTTTTCGGACACCTCCGGACACAAAATTGAGGTTAATTCCATGGAGGTGAAACACTCAATAAACGATTTACAATATAAGTGTGATGACACCCTATACAATGACATATATAGGGCTATTTTATCTAAGACTGTGTCGACTTATGAGAATCAACGTTTGTTTTATTTCATTTGATACTTGTCGAATACATGTAATCACTTTTCCTGTTGGTCTGTTACAAAAAAAATTGTTGGTTTAACTTGCTCCGATGTCTTCATTTCTGCATCAATTGTGATCAAACTTGGTACAAATGATTCTTGGGTAATACCACATCTGGCATTATGAGAATGATGGGGTCAAAGCCTCTCTACAGGTCAAAAGGTCAAATGATATGAGTCCATGTGCATCATTTTCCTGTTGGTCTGTTACAAAAATGTTAAAGGCCACATTTGACCCATCTGGGACCCATCTATATTTTGCACCGTACTCCCCATCTGGGGCCTATATGGGCCGAAAGGGCCAAAAAATAATAAAAATGGAGGGATGATATTTCACATTACTAATCATACTTGGATAGGCTACATACGAGCAAGTTCACAATCCTTACCCTTTCCTATCTTACCCTATCCTTTCATATCCTACTCGATCCTACCGTATTCCTCAGTACACTCACATTCATATAAATACTACTACGGAAATTTAGTGCAATTAAAGATGAACATTTTGTTGTAATTATTATTGTAATTATTATTACTAAATTATGTGGCATTTTTTTTTTATTGAAATGGAATGTATGCTTAAATATTCCTTCTATCTAGTTATAGGCTGGTAATTTATTCATGGAATGTATGCTTAAATATTCCTTCTATCTAGTTATAGGCTGGTAATTTATTCAAATGCCCAAAAATATGACACAAGTCAATAGGCCTAATGCATGAATTTCATGTGCATCTCAGTTATCATGTGGGTTCAAGTTGGAAAAAAGCAAAAAGGGCCTATATGGGTTTTATATGGCTCAGTCGACCTAGAAATAAGACCACATTGCCCATATACATACCACATGGGACCCATATGGTTTTATTATCTGGGTTATAGGAGGGACAAGCCATATGGGGCCCATATGGGTTGAACATGGTTGAACATAGACGCACATGATTCCCATATGGGCCCCAGATACTTTGCTATCTGGGTTATTGAAACCAAGTTGGCCAAACTCGATCAGTGATAGATAACTCTGAATGAAACAAGAACCCCCATATATACCACGGCTCCGTAAGTTATACAATTGACAGACACGACAGTTTGTTTTTTTATTTTCTTCAGATGTCACAGTTGTCACCTGCTTCTTTGTTTTGCTTAACTGTCTCTTTATTAAAGGTGATATTCATAGGAAATAAAATCAAATAAATGTAGTTTATTTTATAATTGAATGAGTTATTAAAACAATTTATGCAGCTAACATGCCATGAAAGTGTTCAGTTTTGTGTTTATTGAAAGTCAAATTGACTCTCTTCCTGACCTACGAAATCGCCTCAGGGAAAGTGGCGTTGTGTGTACGTCACAGCCGGGATACGCTTCACAATGACCATTGTGTATCACACCTGTTAATCCACTGGCAACTGTCATCACAGTTTCATTAACAATGCATGATGCTTCTGGCGGAAAAGAAGCTGCGGATTGGCATGCTTGATGCACAATAACGCATCCCTTTTCTTACGTCAGACCTAAAGGCCGTTTCGGATGACAGTAGGGCAAATTTGTCCCCGAGAATACGGTGATTGTTTTCACCCTAATTTCGCTTTTTGGAAAGTGATATATCGTTTGAATGTCATCCGAGCTCATTGTTTGGCTTATAAGCTTTCTGTAGATGAATATCTTCATATTTTTGGATTTTCTATGAATATCAACTTTAAGCCAGGAAAACCTTATTGGCTTATCCATACATTTCATGCACATAATATATAGTACTGACCAAAATTCTTCAGAAAAGGGTTGTTCCCCTTTTTTAATGTGATGAGTGGTACATGTATATTAAAAACGTGATTTGTACTTATTGTTTCCAAGCTTTATAATATGTGTTTTGTGAGTGTGCTGGGATTATAGAGCTATATACGACACTTAATATAGCTCTATGACTGGGATATACTGTAACCATCGACCGGGTCAATGCTGTAAGAAAGAGAGAGAGAGAGAGAGAGAGAGAGAGAGAGAGAGAGAGAGAGACAGACAGACAGACAGAGACAGACAGAGAGACAGAGAGACAGAGAGAGAGAGAGTGGGGAGAAGGGGGAGAGAGACAGAGACAGAGAGAGACAGAGAGAGAGAGAGAAAGAGGGGGGGAGAGAGAGAGAGAGAGAGAGAGAGAGAGAGGGAGAGAGAGGGAGAGAGAGAGAGAGTGGGGGTAGAGAGGGGGAGAGAGACAGGGAGAGAGAGAGAGGGAGAGAGAGAGGGGGGCGAGACAGGGAGAGAGAGCGAGAGAGAGAGAGAGAGGGGGGGGGGCGGGGGTTAGCAGCCAGATGAGTATGGAGAGTAAGACAGAGATAGAGAGAAAACAAGGGAGAGAAAGAGGAAGAAATTGGTAAAGAGATAACAGACTGAGAGAGAGAGTGACATAAAGTTCGAGAGGAATTCTAGGGAGAAATAGAAAGACAATGAGAAAGATAGGGAACGACACAGATGTGTTAGAGAGAAAGAAGGAGATGAGAAAGACAAAAAGATACATAAATTTGGAAAGAGACGTTTAAAGATAGAGGTCACAGAGGAAGGATGGAGATAGGGAAAGAAAGAAGAATGAAAATAGACAGGGCAGGACCGAGTCAAACCTAGGTACTAGGCTGTGAGGTGCATGGACACAACCCAGTCTGTTAACAACTAAGTCTGGTAACACAGACTATGCCCTAATCCCATCCTCACTCCTCGGATTGAGCTAGAGGAGCGAAGATGGGATTAGGGCGTAGTCTGTGTTACTAGACTTAATCGTTAACAGATTGGGTTGTGTCCATGCACCTCACAGCCTAGTACTGCTAGGCTTGGTCAAGTGAGGGAGTAAAGCAGGCAAAGATGAAGCCATAACAATGTGATAAAAACATATGTCGACCGAAAGAGTTGTGTGAGATGGAATTCTCTGGAACCATAAGCCCATGAAATAAGGGCTTATTGGTCTTCTGTTCCTCCTTAAATGGAAAGTCTACCCGGAGGTTTTTTTTCAATAAAAACAGAAACAAAAAAAAATCCGTCAAAGGATAACAAAGTTATGAATTTTCACTTTCTTTGATTTTGTAATGTCATTCGCGAGGTATTCTGCATTAAGTTGTGTAGGCCTACTATTTTTTTTTCATTTCCCATTTCTCAAAAAGATGTGATATATCATTAGACACATGTTTCTGCTTATTCATTTAAAAAGTGGGAGACAAATGTGAAGGGAGTCCCGTGCAACACACAACGACACCCAATACATGTTACGTGCAAATGATTGAGATGACGAGTACATGCTCCCGAAAAGAACAGCTCCCCCTGGCGTTAAGTTGGTTTTAATCAATAAGTTGTGTAATACTTTTTTGTTTAAAATTTTGCTTAAAATTTTCTTTAAAAAATATGAGCCATGTTAACTACCTTTTTACACACAAACTTCTATTAAAAAGAGGTATCATTTCATCAACAAACAGAAGAAGAGCGATTTATGAAACCATACAGTACGGAACATATAGGAGAGAAACTCGCAAGTGATGTCACAAACTTTAAAAAAAAATGTGTTAACTTTCTTATCCTTTGACGGAGTGTCGCCAAACATTCACTAAAACTAATACCCCTCTTCATTATACGATACATGTATATTATCCCTGAGTAATATGAGTATAATACCACCCCAACACCCTCGCCCCCCCTCCCCCCTCCACCCCCCTTTCCACCCCCCCCCCCTAAAAATAAAATAAAACAAACAAAAGAAACAAAAAAAATTAACTCGCCCCCTTCTGCAAAAAAAAAAAAAGTGGTCTGGAGGGGAGTGCGTTCGCCCCCCCCCCCCCCCCCCCTGGTGACGGCCATGACCACTTCTACCTCCTTGCCTGTAACATAATGCAAAAGTGTACATCTTCCTAGATTCACCCTACATCAGGTCTAAAGAAAGAAGATTTCGCTACATTATTTCTCAAATATTTACTCGCAAACGCTGATCTTGACATTGACTCAAACTCCCGGCAACGAACGTGCGATTTTCCACAAATCTCGCTTTACTCACTCCAAAAACTTGTTTACCCAAATTGATGTCTGACCCATTTATATTTACTTCGTTACAGCAGCTGGTGGGGTTTCAATCGAAGCGGGTATTTTTCAATATCTTTCTGAAGAAAATGGAGCTCAAGAAGTGATTCACACAGAAAGCATTCAAATAATGTGGTGCAAAGGAGGGACTGATACGAACTGAGAATGAATGAACAATCTGATAGAAAGTACGCTCCAGTGAACACGCACAGTCAGAAACCGTCCCGACCGCCACCATAAAACGAGCGACGGAAAATAAAGGATGTCGTCATCGCTAGAGCATCTGCATAATAATAGCACGGATGGGAGGAGGGTACAAAAAAAGTCGTTGGTATATTCCAGTATGGTTAACTGCATCATCGCGTTGGTTCACGGTGCACTATTTCAATAGCGTGTTTTCGTGCCAGTTACGCGAACGCACTCCCGCACGTTCAAATATTCACCGTGTCTTATCATTTTGCCTTGCACGGGTACTGCACACACACTTTCACTTGCGATCTGATGGCTGCCTTCTGCATGCCATAGAGTGACCCATACTCTCCTACACTTGTTTCCTTGGTGAGGTGAAGCTCAGGCCGTATATTCGCCGATAAAATTCGCATCTACGTGTAACAGTCGTGGAATGAAAGAGCGAAAGCTTTGGGTTTTCACTACTCGAATGAATTAACGGAGCGTCGCCATTTTGAGGATTAGCACAGAATCAGCTGATCTATCACAATGATGGGATTAAAAGGATTAACGCTCATCGTGATTGTGTCCGTACTAGGTGAGATTATTTTGACTTTCATTTATCATGTGTGCATGCATGTGTCTCTCCGTCTATCTCTCTGTATATCTACGCTTGTACATATAGGTATATCCATGTACTGAGATATATTGTCTGCCTGTTTTGTCTGCTTCGATCGTCTCTCTCCCCCCAATTTCTGCTTATTTTTGAATGATATACCATCACCCATCTAATGAAAGAGGAAATAATAATAGGCCACATAAGGTCAATTCCTAGGGCAGTAAGGACGTGACCACATAACTCATATAGTGTCATTCTGAACATTCAACAAAATGGTTTGTTGCACGTTCGATCGACAGTTCGAACTTCGAACGAAATGAGCCTACTACCGTATAATGTACAATGTGTAATGAGTCACAAAGTACTGTGTGATCGCCTGTGATAGATACATCGAAACCCTATCTGCATCAAAACATCTACAAATGCAGTGCATTACACATGCACATGATTTCGCGTTGGGAGAAAATCAATTCGTCCACTCGCATAATACGCTGTGCATTTCATAACGTATATACCCATACAGTATAACAGAGGCTATATAGCTTACAATATGTACCGGTCAATATGATTTGTCATTTGCAATTGCATGTATATTGTATGTGCTTGATATCTGTATTGCATAAACCTTTTGAGTGATCATGAATGATACCATGCATTGACAATATTACTGCCTGACATTGTCACACTGCGCTCATGTAGCTACTGTATATGCGTATATTGCTGATAATATATGAACTATATTGTAAGGTCAAGTTATTTGACTCGCATCATCATAATTTATACGTACAAACTCAGTCGGGTGTCGATAAAGTGCAGCCCTCGAACTTAAATTATTGTACGTGAAGCATAATATCGTGTGGCTGCGTTCATATGTACGTAAAGGCTATGACATGCCATAAATGTACTTCGTTCTGGCGAGTAAAAGTATTTGTACTTACATGCGAGAAAATGCACTTTCGAGAGGCCAGTTCTTCAAAAGGAAGAAGAAGAAGGAGAAGAAGAAGAAGAAGAAGAAGAAGAAGAAGAAGAAATAGAAGAAGAAGAAGAAGAAGAAGAAGAAGAAGAAGAAGAAGAAGAAGAAGAAGAAGAAGAAGAAGAAGAAGAAGAAGAAGAAGAAGAAGAAGAAGAAGAAGAAGAAGAAGAAGAAGAAGAAGAAGGAGAAGGAGGAGAAAAACAGTTAGAATTGTTTAATTTCCCTGTGACGAATGGCGTGCTAACGTTATGATCTTATAATCCGTTGGTGACGAATGTAATATAACTGTATTGATTGGTCCAAGGAAAGGGAATTGACAGTCCTTTCCTGCATTTATCATGTATTAAAATGTTGTAAGTGAATGGAATTCCTCTTACCATTTGTTGACAGGAAAACTTTTATTCATAAGCACGGAACTGAAAGAAACTGTGTACATCAACAGGATCCTCGATTGCTAGGAAAAATTCTTGTAATAACTGTACGAGAAATTCCTGTTACTTAATAAGAAAGCTCGTTGATTTACAAGAAAGGTTAAATGTCTTTTAAGGAAGGAACTTGTCAAAAAGCATGAAATATATCGAATACGATGGATACTCGATGTATTTATCATTCATAGTTACTGTATTGTTACTTTTTATTGTAATTAGCAATTCACCTCGCAGAAAGGTACAGATATATGTGTATGTAAACATATTATACAAGTGTGCACACACGAATACAAAAGTATATAGGGAGCAAAATTAGTTAAGGACAATTTTTGAAATAGAATGTAATATATCACATTTTACAAATGACATGCACAAAAGTAATACCAAAATATCATCATGATTATCAGTCCTCCTCTTCTTCATCTTCTTGTTATTATGATTATCATTATCATTTTTATCATTGTTATCATTATTATTATTTTGACAGCAACCAACCAACTGGCAGAAGCGAAGGTTGAAAGAAAGAAACGTCAGACAGCGATGTTAGACGTGAGGGATTGCAGGGCGTTTCCACCGGTAAGTGACCGAACATTTAAGCGAAAGTCTACCCTGAAGTTAAGTTGATTTTGATGAAAGCAAAAACATGAAAGAAACACATTAGTGAAGGTTTGACGAAAATCCGTCAAACGTTAAGAAAGTTGTGATTTTTTTTTTCTTCTTTTATTTTTGATTTTGTGATGTAACGTGCGAGATGGTCTCCCATGTGTTCTGTACAAATTATTCTGCAAATTTTAATTTTCTTAAGAAGACGTACCATATTCTTGCATTTATAAATCAAACACATGTTTTAATGATTAGAAATAGTGGGGGTTGTGGAAAGACACAACATAAGGGAGGGCATCTCGCACGTGACGTCAACAAATAAAACTTTTAAAATTCATAACTTTCTTATCCTTTGACTGATTATCGTTAAACCCGCACTAATATGTTTCTTTCTCTCTCTCTCTCTCTCTCTCTCTCTCTCTCTCTCTCTCTCCCTCCTTCCCTCTCTCTCTCTCTCTCACACTCTCTCATTTCTTCTATCTTCACCTTCCTACCCGTCTCTCTACCCAACCATATAGCTCTACCCGTCCACGACCTTCCCCTCGTCCACGAGGCTGCTAGAGCTACGACGACAGATGGATCTCCGTTACGACTACGACGCCTACATCATACCGGGATACGACGCTCACGGGGTAAACTTCTCTCTGACTCCTTATTTATCTTCTACTAGTCAACAAATAGTTAATTAAGACACTTATATTGCAAATGTTATTTCCGGTATCATATCAGACTCACAACTGACTTGAATCGATTCATTACAATCACAGTCATCAGTTTGTGATTGTTATAAAATATAATTTATAATTACTGCCAGACCATTATATTTGCAAGCTTCAAGCAAAGCATAGAGTAAGTCAGAAAATATGCACTGTATAAGGTTTCAAGTTTTGATTTCTATTTTGCCAGCATTTGTATCACTACATGTGTACACCGAACTGTCGCATATTGTTGTCCCAGCAAAATGTCTATATCACCCTATTATGATAATACGATCAGAAACTTGACCACTGAATTATATACTTAAAAATATATCGTTCTCTCTACTATTTCATATTGACCAACTCATTACACTTGTTTATAATTTGCATTAAGTTAATCATTATTCTGTTTCAGCATATGAATTTACAGCACGAAGGCTTCCCAGCTAATTAAATTCATAAAGAGTTCCCATGAGTATGGACAGGTATGAAATGTACACATTACCCTTTTAAGGCTAGGAAGTTGTCAAATGTTGAAGCGCTAAACAGAATATACAATTGAGATTTGATAAGGCTGTATGATTGATCACATCTTGAGGAGTTTTTATACATTTTCGTAGCATGTATTCGTGTGTGTTTTAAACCCAACTTACAGAGCGAATTTCTGGCCGATCCTGATAAGCGTGTGTGGTACATGACTGGGTTCAACGGCACTGGAGGTATATAAGCTTCTTATTTTGTATATTTTCACTCTTAATTTCTCTCAACGATATCCAAATGATGACAATGGTGGTGAGGATGGTGATGGTGGTGATAATGTGGACGACCATAACGACGACGGTGACGATGATGATGGTGTTATAGAAATGATGATAGCGGTGGTAATGATGATGTTGATGAGAACAGTAGAGATGGACAAAGTGATGATAATGATTACAGTGATGGTGGAGGTGATGATGATAAAGATTATGCTATAAACGATATAGTGATGAAGATTATGATGGTGATGATGGTGGTGGTGGTGGTGATTAATAGCATGAAAGTGGAGTAATTAAAATGATGTAGAAAATCATATCCATCACATATTAATTACTCAAAAAGTAATTAATCAAACCTTGTGGCAGGTAAACTGAAAAACACCATGAATTTTAACGTTTCGTCCTTCAAAAACTGGACCTGTAAAAGTTGTACTGGTGGTTCGTGTGATGTTTTCAGCAATTAATGCTAAAAGGAGAAATACACCTGTACTACATTTTATATGTTTATTATTCTTGTGTAACAGGTGTAGCGATTGTGACCAGGGACCCCTTCGATTCTTCCAACTCCCGGGCCGCTATTTGGGTAGAGAAGCGCTTCGAGCTCCTGGCCAGACAGCAGGTGGACTGCAATTGGGACATCATGGTCTTAGGTATGGCCCAAGATAAAGCTATTCATTCGACTATCTATCTATTTATTTATCTATCTATTTATTTATCTATCTATCCATCTATCTATCTATCTATCTATCTATCTATCTATCCATCTATCTATCTATCCATCTATCTATTCATCTATATATCTATCTATCCACCTATCTATCTATCCATCTATCTATCCATCTATCTATCTATCTATCCATCTATCTATCCATCTATCTATCTATCTATCTATCTACCCATCTATCTATCCATCTATCTATCTATCTATCTATCTATCTATCTATCTATCTATCTATTTATCTATCTATCTATCAATCTATATCCTTCTAACTAGTATAACCAAATCTGCGTGCATCTACATGTATATCTGTGTAGCTAGCTACATGTATCTTTCTATCCATCTATCTTCTATCCTTCTATGCTATTTTAATGTATTCATCCATGTAAGAATACAGACACATTCACCCCCACCCCTCAAAACACACCCACAGCACATTCACTAGAGAGAGAGACATGAACATACAGAGCGAGAGAGAGAGACAGAGAGAGAGACAGAGAGAGAGATCGACAGACAGACAGAGACAGAGAGAGGGACAGAGAGAGAGAGACACAGAGAGAGACAGAGAGAGGGACAGAGAGAGAGGGGGAGAGAGACAGAGAGAGAGAGGGGGGAGAGACAGAGAGAGAGATCGACAGACAGACAGACAGACAGATAGAGACAGAGAGACAGAGACAGAGAGAGAGATAACGAGAGAAAGAGAGAGAGAGAGAGAGAGAGAGATCGTAATAAAGAGAAAGAGAGAGACAAAGAGAGAGAGAGAGAGAGAGAGAGAGAGAGAGAGAGAGAGAGAGAGAGATCGAAAGAAGGAGAGAGAAAGAGACAGAGAGGGGTGGGTGTAGTATGGTGCGTTGGTCTCAATCTCCCTTACAAACCTCACATGATATAAAGTGTATATCCCTATACATATCAGTCCTACTTACTTTCTTCTTTCCCCCTCCCCCCCCCCCCCCAATCACCTCCCACAGATGACGAGGACTACCTGACCCCGTGGCAGTGGATCCTTCGCAAATACGACCTGACCAACGAGGAGCTGCTTGCCAACGAATTACGGGGAGCGGGGCTCGAGAACGGGGCTCGCGTCGGCTTCCCTCCGCTGCTCATGCCGTACGGTAAGCTGAAGCTCAGTATCATATCACATCGGATAGGACGTTGACTGAAGGCCCCGTGTAAAGATGAGCTACATTATGTGCACTGTACTTCTCAATTAAGAGCAGCATGAAAACCCGGTAGAGTGGACAGAAGGCCTATATTGGATACCGGGTATGAGATGCCAACCCTTCACCCCAGAAGGCGAGTTAGGCAGAACCCTCAAGGAGAGTACAAGCTAACTAATGAGGCTACCCTGTTTAAAGAACACTGAATAAATGCATAAATACACTAAACCACTGTGCCCCGATCTGCAGGTTACTGGTACGAGCTTCAGGAGACGAACCGGCTGGAGCCCCGCTCGGTGAACCTGCAGGCAGACCCCCTAATCGACCGGGACTTGCTGACCGAGGAGCGGATCACTAACCTGGTAGACCGGGTGCGCATTGAGCTGGCGGGGCGGGAGGGGGTGGACCCCTCGTCCACGGGGACGGGGCGCGAGCCCCTGGACCCATACAACCCCTACGGCCTCAACTACCCCGGGGAGGAGCTATTTGTACAAGACAAGGATCTCTATGCCGGTTAGCAAGGAATAATGGATTTTCGTTCATATATTCTCCCATCCCAGGACTTTTATTTGCTTATTCAAATGTATACATTCCACATAAGTATGATCTTTTTACAAACATGCATCTGTATATCACGTATATATTTCCCAGCAATTAGAATTTATTTTTTTATTTTTTGTAAATATTTCCCCTTCCACCGGAACGTTTATTGCATATTCAAAGTAGGGAGTCAACATAAGTATGTTTTCTTTTACCTGGCTCTATAAATCACGTACATATTTGTTGAAACTTATATTAAAAAGAAATACATTATATTAACAAGATTCAGAGTTCTGGCTTCACGCATCAATGAGCTCGTTTCCTTCAAGAAAACCGTTTCTGATTGAGCATAGTAATTATTTTCGTTACATAGGTCTTGACTGGCAGGATAAGATCTACGACCGCAGACAGACTCAAATTGGCAACCCCATCTTGTACTTCAAGAACCTGCGCAAGCTCATGGCGGAGAAGGACGTCGACGTTCTGGTTATCACCAAGCTGGACGAGATAGCATGTAAGTCCTGATTGACAATCAATATTTTCTGAGTTCACAATTTGCCTCCCGAAAAACATAGTGCTCGTATCGTTCATACATTTATAAATTACACATTAGTTATCCGGCTTCTTTCAAAAAAAAAATGTTTGCTTCGCTCCCCTGATTTCCTATGCAAAATAAGTTATTTTGTGAATACTCCTTTGACATCATTTGATCATGATAAACGTTGTGAATATCGATACCGAGAGCAGTTGCAGGTATATACATGTACATGGAAAACGATGACTTGCAAATGACATGACTACATGGGATCGCATGTTTTTGTAAGGTATTTTTTCGAGGTCGTTTCCTGAACAGTTTCATATTTACATTCTTTGTTCAATTTGCAATTTTGTTTTGCTTACATCGTTTCTTCCCTCGCTCTCTACACTTTACTTTTGTTTCCTATCTCTGTCTTTCTCTCTGCCTCTTACTCGCTCTTTTCCCTCTCCCTTTGGCATTCCCCCACCCCTCCCCCACCCTCTCTCTCTCTCTCTCTCTCTCTCTCTCTCTCTCTCTCTCTCTCTCTATCTATCTATCTATCTCTATACATATACATATACATGTATATATACTACATATTCTTCCATTCTCTACCCAGGGCTATTCAATCTGCGAGGTGAAGATATTCCCTTCAACCCCCTCTTCATTTCTTTTGCCATCGTTGGGACCCAGTACATCAAGTAAGGACGTTTTCATCTCATCAAGATTTGTTGAAAACCATGCAGAGATGAGCCTTGAGACTTGACTTATCTTTACCGCAGCGCATTGTTGCTTTTGCGGTTGTTGTTGCTGTAATGATTCAGTTCATGTATTCAGTTTCACTTTATAAGAGTCATTCTTATGGGATTCCATTTGCCGCTATACATTACGATATACATTGATAGAACAGTTCAGCAAACATAACGCGATTAAGACCTTTTTAAGGTATGTGGTACTAGCGGTAAAACTTACGAGACCTGCAATTAATGGAGTGCCATCCTCCCATTCTGATCATGGGTCCTAGTCGTGTTTGTTCCCAGGATACCACGTATAAATCATCTAAAATATGATAAAAAAATAGGTGAAATCGAACGGGACCTAGACCCGGTGATGACATCGATCAGATCGGTTATGCAATAACTACGGCCCGTGATCATTACCACTACTTCAATGATGCATGTTTTTCCTTTGTTCCATTCCATCTCAGCCTGTATTTATACGATGCCAATCGGCGACTGGACGGGGAGAGGTATCAACCAATCAGGGAACACCTTGAGCTAGACTCCTCTCGATGCGCAAGCTTCTGTAAGAAAGATTTGATTATTTATGACCTTTTTTTCACCATCGATCAGAGAGCATTTACTTCTTCCAGCTTAACAAATGTTATGTTATGTTATGTAATAATAATGTAAATGTATTGTTGTAAAGATACAAGTATGCCTTGATGCATTATCGTGATTTAGAAGATCTCTCTTCATTTAGCTAAGCAGCATATGGACTCATAACGTTACAGCATGCTCTAAACCTCTAAACAGCATGCTCTAAATGTGTTACACACAATTCTAGTCTATACGGTGGCTGTGTGTAGTGCTTATCATGAGTGTCACCAAAAAACCCCAGATAAATTAATCATTATTAAAAATAAAAGAATGATATAGTAGTTTTATTCTAATGTGCCAACTGTCGACATGTATCAAGAGTGACGTTGGTTTAATTTATTTCATGAGAAGTGAAATGCTGTTGTACTCCTTTTAATTCAAGGAGGAGATATTTCAATCGTGACGTGCTTTCCTTTCGCACGGCACTACGAACCTTTGGACAAGAGGCTAAATCAGTATTTTGGCGTGAACGAGGATTTGTTACCACTCACCCGTGTTGCAATTGTAGCTTTTATCCCTGACACATGGAAACATCTTTATAAGAGTCTAGATTTAGGAAGAGATACATTTATAAAGGCACAAGTAGACCGGTTTATATACTAAAGTAATTAACACACGCATGACCACATTGTTCTCTCAGTTAGCATATCATCATCATCATCATCAGCGAAGAGCGGCCCACTGCAGGGCGAAGGCCTCCCCAAGTTGATGCCCAAGATGTCTGTCATGTGCTGTTGCTATCCATTTAATGCCTCACTTTGTGAGCTTATCACTCTCTTTCGGCTTCTGCCTGCCCCTGCTTGCCTTGAACCCAATCGTGGTCTCCATTCTGTAATACGCATATATACATCTTAATTATAACCTTGTTTATCTGTCTTATTGCAGCCTCGCAGCCTACGTCGTGTGTCCGAGCGAGGGATCTGTCGTCCTTCCAAGACGACCTATTGACAGTGTCTTTCAGTAAGAAGATCTGGTTCAGCAACTCGTCCAATTACTACGTCTACAAGGCGATCACGGAGCGACCCGACATTAATGGCGACAAGGTGAGATAAGCCACCGTGTTCAGAAGCCCGTATCACAAAGGCGTACGATTGGTCATACGATTGATATCTATCGTAAGTCCGTATCAGAATGAACATACGATTGATGCTGATATTGATCGTAGCTTCTGTGGATTTATCGTAACTATACGATTAGTTGCAAACCCATACAAAGGCTCTTTGAATTTCGTACCCACATATTAGAAAAGGGTAAAGGCACAGGCAAAATAAAAAGCAGCAAAATAACCCATAAAAAGAAACGGCTACCAATAGCGTACAAATTTGACTCTAGAATCACAGACTTTGATCACACTGTTTTCATGAATACGTTGAATCTTTCTTCGTGTGTTTTCTTGACAGAGTAAGTACCTGATGGAGCCTTCCCCCATCCTTCTCATGAAGGCAGTCAAGAACGACGTCGAGGTGGACGCCATGAGAAAAGCTTTCGTAAGTCATTCAAACTGCTTCTAATTCAACCCCAAACTTAGGCTGCGATCGATGCTATGGAGAGATGTTTCCCCAAAGTTCGTAAAGACCTCGACGACAACTTAGAGACGTTTGAATATTTCTGACAATTACATTCCTGACACTCTTTAATCAACTCTTTAACATTCATGACGACTGTTCAAAAATGATTTAATAGCAATCAATTCAATTCAATACTTAATCATTTAACAAACACAGTAATGTGCAGTAATATGATAAACATGCGACATAATAAACACAATATTGAGGAAAGGAGTGAGTCCCATTGCTTAAGATATCGTGTGAACTCAAGTTTAACTCTGCAAAGAGGATGTTTATGGAAAAGCGTGGTATACTCACAGCAAATACGGTTTATTTTGTTGCATTGTCCCACTCGTGAATCTTCTTTGCGAAACCGGGATACACGAGACATTAAACACTTGTCTGGTGAACGCATGTAATATAAATAAATGACGATGAATGTCGAGCGTTAAAGAGCGCAGACAAGAATGGTGGTGATGATGATGATGATGATGATGATGATATGGTTCTTGAAATCAAACGAAACCTAGACCCTAATAAATGCAGCATATTTCTTCCGTTATTACGGATCAAGCAAACTTTACCACTCCTATGTCTATTGCCTGTAACTATTCTTAAATAGTTGTATGGTGATTATTGTATTGTTATCGCCCATGACGTCATACCCTTATAACCCATCTTTCCCCTCCTCCATTCAGATCGCTGACTCTGTGATAGCTGTGGAAACAGCTGCATGGGCGGATGACTTGCTTCAAACTATGATAGTAAGAATATATATCATCATATCTCGTAATTAAGCATATTTGTGCCGTGAGAAACAAACACATTGAGCGCTAAGCAGTGCAAATGTGTTGCATCATTTTTGTAGAGGAAAGAATCTACATGTATTCAGTCCTGTGATTGAAAGTAGGATGGTTTGCGTGAGTCATAGTCTGGTTTCCAGGCTGCTTTTATTTATTTTTTTTTTAAATCGAAATTACAACATTCAATAAAAGGGTCTGGGAGTAGCAGGCTAATCATTCTCAATTCCTTCACCACCGGAGGGAGAAAGGAGAAAAATGAAAGAGTGAGTAGTCTTGTGAGTAGGAGACTCTATTTTTAAAATTTGAACTAGAAATTTCTAAAAGCCTGAAAACTAAGTCAGGGCGTTGAATCGCATCGACTTTGCAAAGCCGTCGGTCGAGAGTCAGAAGCATGGAACCATTTAATTTCTTAAAGATTGTCCGTCCCTTTTGCAAGCTTAAAATTTGAAATCGTCTATCACGATCGTAAATTGAAGAAAGTGTGATTCAAGACCATTACTAAGAATATAGCATGTTGAAGCTTTCTGTATATGTAAAAAAATTCAGCCGTTAAATTTCAAACCGACTTTTTTCGTACTACGAAAAAAGTATTAGTCTTTGTTACAGTATCTATGTGGTTTTTATGCGTGTGTGAACTCCTAATTTTATGAGTAACTACCAAACTATGGAGATGATTCCTTCCATAGAACAATTTTTTTCATAATGCGTTTTAAAATTTAATAAACAGATTAATCAATAAAGCAGATATTTCAACACAAACTGCTAAGAGCCTGAGGTAAAGACTATTAATCAGACGTTGTTTACGTGCATTATTTGAATTTTACACTACGTATCAGTTTCAAATTGTGAATATAGAGCTTGCTAACACTTTTCTATATGTTTTGCCAATGTTTCGATGGTATTGTGGTGATCTGAAAAAGGGACTGGCTGTCTTTAAGATGAGTATGTATATATCAAGTGGATATCTATGACTATTGCAATAGTTAACACATGCTGTGCCACAGAAAATACTACCCGATGTGATTTGTGTGTATTTTGGTGTATCATTCGTGAACAATAGCATGGCACACATAGAATTAAATGGTTGAATATATCTGCCAGGTGTGGTTGTGTATTTGTCCATTTGTTTGTGTATTTTTTTTTATTTATTTGTGTTGTTTGTTTACTTGTTTACGTTCAGAACCCCAAAGAAGGAGATGAGCGATCGCTAAATGAATGGTTAGTCTCTGAAAAAACAGAGACGTATCGAGAGTAAGTATGGAATGACCATCGGGTACTTCATTTATTGACGACGGCTTAATACAAATCATGCAGCGATATAGTGACAAATCAAAATATTGTATAAACAAATTGTTTTATTTAGCAAAGAAATTTTAGGCATACACCCAGTAGAAAAGATAGCGTGCCCCATCCTGTAAATGAACGGAAAACAAGCCAGACAAATATTTTGGAACCAGACGGGATTTGAACCTGCAGCCTACTGCTTACCGGGCAGCGACTTAACCACGCAAGCTATTTCTAGTTCACGGGTCAAGACACGACAACATGGAAACAAATACCGAAAGAGTCTCATTTCATCTGACTCATTAATATTCATGAATAGTCCGCCGTAGGGACAATTCGGCTAGATTTTAGTGAACGATTTTTGTCTGCCTTGTTTTTCGTTCATTTATACGATGGAGCACGCCAACCTTACTACTGGGTGTATGCCTAAAATTTCTTTGTAAATTGAAATTACCCCAGAAAACCTTTTCACCAAAATTGTCCTTACGGCGGACTACTCATGAATATTAATGAGTCAGATGAAATGAGACTCTTTCGGGTATTTGTTTCCATGTTGTCGTGTCTTAACCCGTGAACTAGAAATAGCTTGCGTGGTTAAGTCGCTGCCCGGTAAGCAGTAGACTGCAGGTTCAAATCCCGTCTGGTTCCAAGATTTTTGTCTGACTTGTTTTTCGTTCATTTACAGGATAGAGCACGCTATCCTTACTACTGGGTGTATGCCTAAAATTTCTTTGTTAATTGAAATTACCCCAGAAATCCTCCTTCACTAAAATCTAAATTGTTTTGTGTTATTTCAACCTTGTTTTCCACCAGTCGCTAGGTATTATTACTATATGTTTCTGTACACATTCATGATATTCATTGATAATACTTTATCATGTTTATCTATTTATTTTGCTTGGAGAATGATTGAATGTTGTTTTCTGTAAGAGAGAAAAATATGAGAATACCATTTTTTGTTCCGACGAGGTTGTGAAAGATAAATGGCAAAAGCGGTAAAGAATAAATTTTATTAAATGAGATGAGTCTATATTACTTAGTCAAAACATGAATAGTTGACAGTTATTTAAACTGGCTTTCTAGTTTCATAATTGCTTTAACTTTCGACAGGAGGAAAGCATTACGACTGCGATTAAGATTAATACTTCATTATTATCCCACGATTTTACTTTCCACTAGGGCATAATTTTTACAATTATTTATGGTATTTTCAGATAAATCACCGCATGTTTATTTGTATTGCTTTGAGAAGTAATTAATGTATTTCATTATCTATCATTAACAGAAAAAAAAATCTTACCTTTGTCCAAAAGCAAATATCCCTCTGACTTGTTTTAGTATTATGTCAAATGCTCTTATATTAAATGTAAAACAACATTTTATGTTATTATTGTTGTGAGTATGTGTCTTTTTTTACGTAGACAGCAGACGACGTACCAGTACCCGAGTTATAAGACGATAGCGGCTGTCGGGCACAACAGCGCCGATTATTATTACCAGTGAGTTCCCGCCAAAGTAGAGATCATTCGTACATACTTCTATGCAATTTATGGCTACATGAAGGTGTTTCATGGGATAAATTTGTTGTTGTATTTTTAGTTTTTAGTTTGTATTTGCATATTTTCGCAACATTTCTTATGTATAGTGTGATTGGTGTCGTAACATTATTAAACATGATAGTGTTGTCGCACTTGGTCAGTCAGTTGAAAATCCTTAGAAGAAACATATTCAGTGAAATTAATAATAAAGCTAGGAAACATTAAAAAAATGAATGTTCTTATTTTGGTTGTAGGTGTCCAGATAAATAGTGACAATTGAAGAAAGGGTAGTCCTTTTGCACGTCAAAAAATAATTTGGTAAAAAAAACACGGAAAATATATAAAAAAAAAAAAAATACTGTATGAGAACTTCCCTCTAAATAACAGAACTGGAAAAGGATTTTGAGCGGAATCATATTGATTTTTAGATTTCGAGGAGGTTTTGGGCCGGTCGTCTAAAACCTCTGCAAATTCTGTAGGCTAGAGACCGAGACCGCTACCACATATCGCCACCCTCCGTTCCAAACTGCCCGCGGTAGTGCGAGTAGTGCGTACAATGCCAGCCCCGCACCTGTCAGTGGACGCTGCAAATGCGGTCTTTGAATGTAGACTATGATCACGATGTTTCCAACGTAAACAAGGATAGGATTTCACTTTTCCTGAAAAGATTCGTGAAGCTATGACTGTGAGATTTCATTCACGTTATCGTTAGGGTATACTGCTGATTCCTGCCAAGTTTCATGACGTTTGCAAATGGGACACCCTGTCTTAAAATATTATCTACGTGTAATTGATATTTAATGTGTTTTCTTATGTGTTTTACAGTCCAGAAGAAGAGGACCGGATTGCCATCCCGACGGGGAAGATGTTTGTCTACGATATTGGAGGACAGTACAGGTAGATATTTCTGGCACATTCCTAAAAATCAACCAGTGTATTATAAATGGGAGAATGAATCGGAAGAAGAGGCAAAGGAGAAGAACCACAAGTAAACATTAAGCCTTTATGTACCAGATTAACTGAAGCTCTAAGGGGGATGTGTACATTATGTGTGCAAACATGAATCAATGGTGCATAAAGAGTCCATCACCTGAAAATAAAAAAAAATGTACTTGAAAGTATATGGTGAAAAATAAGAGGAAAATCATATCATAAAAATACAGCATAACTCGACAGCGATACAAAGGCAAAGGTAAAAATCGGATCACACACTTATTACTTATTTTACTTTCGTAAATCATTCCTTAATCATTCCCAAATTTCATTCCTCAATCAATCCGGAATCGTTCCTTAATCACTCCTAAATTATATTCTTAAATCTGCTTTTCAATTGCATTTACCACAGAGAGGGGACCACGACTCTTGCGAGGACATTTTTCTTCGCCAAGGAGAAGTATCTGGACAACGAGAACCGGTACGAGTACGACAAGAACTACGTCCCTGCCGAGCCCACAGACTTCCAGAAGGTAAGGGGTGTAAGGTGGAGGGCGTGGCCAGTTATGGAAGGTGGTGGTTAGGGTGTGGTCGGATTAGGAAGATGCTTTGGTAGCTAGCTACGGTATTGTTGGGCCGGCGGGCGGGGGAAGCTCTTTTTTCGTTTTTTGCATAACTGTGATACCGTTAGCTTACGCGACAAGAAATACATCTATGCTGAACCCATATTCTTTCAAAAGGTGAGGGGTGTAGGGTAGATGGGTGGCCAGTTACGGGAGGTGGTGGATAGGGTGTGGTCAGCTCATTTTAGGGGTCTAAATGTTATACCGTTGACATACACGACAAGAAATACGTCTCTGCTGAACCAAAAAAAGAATCAAAAGGGGAGGGGTGTAGGGTATGGCCAGTGAACGCGTGATCGGATAAGGGAGTGGCTTTGGTACCTAGGTACGGTGTGGTTGGGCGGGCGGGCGGGCGGGCGGGGCAGGGAGGGGGGTGTGTGAAAATGTGATATTGTGAGTGTATGCAACAAGAACTACGTCCCTACCAAACCCCTAGTTACATGTACTACCTAGGGTGTTACAAGACTTCTTAAATGACCATGTTTTTAAATAGACTGCTCGCAGTGATCCTCGTTGCAGGAATTATATTCAATTAACATATTTACGTGTTGTTGTTTTTTCTCACCCTTAGGAAGTGTATACCCGTGTTGTTCTGGGTCTCATTGACTTATCCAACGCCACGTTCCACACCAATGTTTACGGTGAGAAACTGAGTTTAACCCTTTAAGCATCAGAGGAAAGACTGTTATATGGGATTTGTGTGCATTGCAGGTGAAAGCTTTCAAAGAGTTAACCCTCTCAGTACTATGGGCGCATGCAATGTGAAATAAGTCGACATACTTTTCCTGGCTTGGTACTGAGAGGGTTTAGAAAGAGATAAGTCATAAAAGAAGCTTTAGAAAAGATCGGGGCGGCAACATCAGATAAATTGATATGCGAAAAAATGAGGGAAACCAGATAGGTGGATTTAAAACGTCATTAGTGTTTTGGTATGGTATAAGTACCGATGTGGTGTCGTCATATCCTTTGTTATGCAGATTTCTGGTTCTGAGCCATATCCCTCAAGCGAGGGATTGTCTAGCGGGCTAGTGTCGGGCATTCCCAATGCGAGTCCCCGATAAGTATGATCACCGCTGCTTGCTCTACCTACATTTTAGAACCAGTTGTCTTGACAAAATGCTGATTACATCACACTTCGATGCTCTATGCGGTGCTGTCCCCATCACAGTCCGAAGAGTAATTCGAGAGGGGTGTTACAAACTTCACCCTAGTCACAGGATGAAGGAACATATCACGCACATCATGTGCACCATCTCCACTCACTAGGGATTATTCCTTGCTTCCTGCACGGTATCAGCGCTGGCTGTGTCTCAAAAGGGCCCCTTAAAGACATTTTTAGAGCTAGTCAACTCAGGTTCATACCCAGCGATTCAGACTTACTGACTAAATGAATAAATGTCTTCCTGACGCGTGTATCTGTGCCTGCAAGCAAACTAACTAGCCTTATCCCAAATATGAAAGGTTGGTCCCTATTTTAGGCAAATTGCAACAACATGCAGCTTCGTTATCTTCCTCGCCATGCTATGAGTTATTATTATTATGTATTACGTTCTACATCTAGTAAAAAGTATTTAATAATGCTTTTTCAATCTTATCGTACTTATGGTTATATGTTTTGCTTTGAAGATCATTGCATAAATCTTTCTATGAAAGAAAAAGCGTCCGCTCTTCATCGGCTTTTGGGGAATTCCGTTTTGTATTTATCTCGTACCTCTCTGTCCCCTAGGTCGTGAGCTGGACTCGATAGCGCGTCAGCATCTTTGGGATGTGGGCTTGGACTACTTTCACGCGACCGGCTACGGCGTGGGCCAGTACCTCAACGCTCACGAAGGTAGGTCTCAGAAAGGAGATGGAACTAGGATTAATCCTCTCATTACTAAGCACTGACAGTCCCACATCAAGACCAGCTTAGTGTATTACCCAAGGGACTGAGCGGGTTTAAAAGACGTGAAGATGAAGAGTGATGTAGTACATAATAGAAGACCTCATAAGGCCAGTGCTGACGACACGATCAGACACGATCCGACATGATGCGCATACACGAGACTTCATAATAGATTTGTGCGAAGTCACAACGTCACGGTTTCCATTCGCAGTCCTTTGCGACCGCAGAATCGTGGCAACATCGTGTCGTCTGCAGTGGCCTTGTTATGGTATTGCTTTGGTGTTACCATGGTCACCGCTCAACCGCCAAAGGTCTTAACATGAAGAGGAAGATGCAAGACAGAAGCCTCCACTTCATCAATTATTGATAAATTTATTCTGCCCCTGCGTTCGTTGAGATCGCAAGGGGATATCTTACATTCTTACTATTATTGCCTTTTAATATGCTCATTGTCACCACTAAGCCGGCAAACTAGTTTTTAGTTTGAACAGTGGCAAAGATCAATAAAAAATCATATACATTCTAACAAGATTTTATCAAAAATGCTTAAAGGAACGAACATGCACATTTGTCAGAAATTTGATTATGATTAATCGTTCTTCCTCTTTGTGTCATCATGTTTTTTCTTTGTGAAGGTCCGATCTTTATCAAGCCGGGTTTTAGCGTTGATGAGCAGCCGTTCAACCGCAGTATGTTCGTGTCAGTCGGTACGTGTACCCCCTCCTTCAACGTCAGAAACTTTGCTGATTACCTTTGTATGTCAAGTTCTTTGTCTTAACTCTTTGGGTGCCAGACAAAATGCTGCTCCACAGGATTTGTTTGTATTTGGAGTGACATAATCCACGTTAAGGGTTAAACCAGTCGTCATTTCAGTTCTAATATAGTTTACTTAGTTCAAATACAAAACAGTTTTGTATAATAACAGCTTATCAGATAAGAGATTTACATTCAAATTCAAATTTCTTGAAATAAAATCAAAACAAACTGATTATCTTCAAAGTAAGACCTAGTTTGCCCTGGGAATGTTTTAACATAACAATCATATCGTAGGGTATATGTGTTGGTGTGTGTGCGCGTGTGTGTGTGTTATTCGTGTTTTTATTAAGGTACACTTTCGTATTTTAAAGAAGTCATATTTATCTGCATTTTGCTTTGTTTTCTTGTCTTTTCTGCCCATCTCTAGGACCCGGATACTACTTCCGCGATCCTAACGGGAACAGAGAGAATGACTTCGGCGTTCGCGTTAGCAACGTCCTCTTTGTCAACACCATACAAACACAGGTAAGGCCAACATGCCCGTAATTATTTCACCTTAGGGTTATGTGTTAAAATGAGAATGAAATGTGGTAAAGATTTTTTTTTTAACTTTTTCCGAAATTTCCAGAATGTACCCCAATAGAATCGATTAATTGATAATGGGAGTGTGTGTGTATGTGTGGTATATTTAACAGGGGACTCTTGATACTAGTTTTTTTTCAGATTTAAGCGAGACTTAAGTGGATAGTTCACCCTGACATTGAGTTGGTTTCAATAAAGCCAGAAACATGAAAGAAACCAAATAATTGTCTACCGATCGAGTAGTAATTCATGCTATTTTCTTGACGTTTGTTTGCAGTATGAATACTTGGACGAGGATGAGACTGATGACGTACACTTCCTGAAGTTTGAACCCGTGACCTTCGTGCCGTTTGAGCCGAGGCTGATGAAGTTTGAATACTTCACAAGGAAACAGGTTAGGCATTCGTTACATGTTTGTAGTGTGTGTACGTGTATGTATGGCCTATTATGAACATCCCTAACTCTAGTAATCATCATGTGCAATCACATACCCCACCCTTCCACGGTCGCCATAAATAACAACTTATCTCTTTCTCTCTCTTTCTTTCTCTCTCACTTGATCTCTCTCTCTCTCTCTTGATCTATCCATCTCTCTCTCTCTTTTTTCTCACATACAGTCCTGCTCACACTTTCTCTCTCTCTCTCTCTCTTTCTCTCTCTTTCTGTATTTTCTTCCCTTTAACATTTCAAATCCCCCTCTTATTATTTTTTCTCCTTTTCTGTTTCTTAACTTATTCTCCCACACTTTTTCTTTTCCTTTGAATAAATTCTACTTGTTTCTTGTTCTTTTATTGATATATATCCTATAAATAAAACGTTAAAAATGATTTGAGTTTTATCTCAACATTGTATCACATACATTTATAATCCAGGTGTAATTTTTTTATAAGAAAATAGTAAATATGATTTGAAGAAGATAGACAGCTAAGAAAGTCTTTGGTAATAATGATTGGTGTATTGTGTAATGTTGCTCTATAGACATCTGTGTATAGTTTATGGATATATATTATGTATTAATGTCAATCTACACTTTTAAATGCTCGTCAATACCATGTAGTGCTGGGGGAAGGCAAATTTCAACGTGATGATTAAAGGGATAATTCCCTCTGAAATAAGGTTTGTTTCAATAAATGCAGAAATATATAAGAGACATATTATCGAAGGTTTGACGAAAATCCGTCAAAGGATAAGAAAGATATGATCTTTTGAAATTTCAATTTTGTGACGTCACGTGCGAGGTACTCTTTTTCTGTTTTTGAAATCAGACTATTTTTTGTCATACAGGTATGTGTGTAAAAACATATCTCTAATGATGTGTCTAATACACAGGTAAAAGGATACACGTCTTTTTGAGGAAATTCACATTAAAAAAAAAACTGTACACAGCATTATGGGAGAGTACCTCGCACGTGACATGACAAAATAAAAAAAATTAACAGATCATAACTTTCTTATCCTTTGACGGATTTTCCTTAAACCTTCACTAATATGTTTCTTTTATTTACCTTCTTTTATTGAAACCAAGTTAATATCAGGGTGAACTCTCCCTTTAAACTCATTCATTCATTTCAAATGCCTTTCCTGATGCAGCTGGCGTGGTACAACGAGTACAATACGCGGATCCGAGAAGAGCTGAGCGGGAAACTGTCGGGGACTGCTCTGGAATGGATGGAGAGGAGGACGAAGTTCCAGAACTACAACTATCGCTACATCGGCGGCGCCTCATCCATCTCCATGGCAACCACCGCCATCTTGGTCGCGGTCTGTTCGTGTATAGCAACCTTCTCACTATAAACATATGACATTAAGATTTGTTTGTTTGTTTAAGTGCGCTCAACACGAGTGGATTACATTTTTCCTCAAAATTTTACAAAGAATATCAACTGATGACGCTTTGTCGTTGGAGTCTCCTACATCTCCATGCCAACCATCGCCATCTTGGTCGCCGTCTATTCGTTTGTAACAACGTACATGGAATAGCAGCAGCCCTAGATTAATGCAACGCGTATGAAATAGCTTATGTTACTTCCAAACTCCCGGAGAATAGTGTTTCTTAATTCATAGTTAGTACATTACGCGTTATGAAGTTAATTCTTGTTAAGGTAGAATTGATTCTTTCATCGTGTTGTAACAAGATATGTAGTGATTACATTAACTATTCGCTTGTTTTGCATATCTTCCCAAAATGATGTACATGATTCACTCAAATAATGGTGCTGGCGCCAATGGAAGAACGAGTTGCCATGCCTTTTTCTTCTTTAAGTCATGATATCTTAATGATTTAGTGTTCATCTCACTGCACGCATTCAAGCACGCCAACAATTTTGGACCGTATGTTGTAAACAGTTGTAGCCCCTTACTAAGTATGGATGGCATGGTGTACAATAATTGTATTCATATGGACATTTCCATAGGCTCCAACGTATAAGCGAGTATCTGTATCAAAACGGAGTTGCTTGTGTGTATTACTGTGAATAACGAGGACTCACCGCATGGCCACACCGCAATCGTTCTTTCGATCTAAAAAGAAAGAAACTAATTTGATACGCACTGCACTCCTATACTGACACTAGGGTGTTTAACGTTAGAAGACAGGAGAACAACAATCGAGATCCTAATGTCACTGTCGGTTTGATGTAGTGCAATCGGGTTCATTGCGTAATAATCAGAGTCTAGTGTCGGTTCTGGACAAGAAGCACGTACGGCGCTAGTCGTTATTCACATCAATCTTCCATGACAAAACATACGTGTAGATATCATGAAGAAGGACAATTTGAACAAAATGCAAACAGGGTTCAGTTTGAAAGTGTTTGTGAAATATTTGTAGAGCTAGCCTGCCTAAATTTTGTGTGTTGTCTTGTGCATTTTAATAAATATCTTTTCTATATCATGTACATAATAATTGTGTATATTTGGAACTACAGGGAAAGACTATCAGCCTATATATATCATTGCTGCACAATGACGCATTTGACTCATTGATACTTGAATGTGATGACGTTATATTTTTATTAGATTGTCAATTGTCAAAGCTGACAATTCGCTGTGTCTTTCTTATCGATTGTGGTTAAATATTGACGCATTTGACTCACAAATGACGTATTGTCTACGATTTTGTAGATTATCGGGTGTATATAGTGTATTATCGGGTGAAAATGTCTCGATTTTTTGTTGGTGAAAGTATAGTAGGATTATTAAAACGACCCGTGTCAACGCTTATCTAGAGTCCCTCAAAGGGGGAACGACGCTTATCTAGGGACAAACGCCCTCTCAAGTTTGAAAATGTTCATGTTACCATATCTAAGCTAGATCTTTATTGTTTACAGTTTTATCTGATTAAGTGACCACCTGTCTATAAAGACCGAATTTGTGTTTGCTCCCTTGAGTAATGTCACTCATTGAGAAATTAGATTAGCCCGTAGTGTACACGGAAACCGCCTTCTTTCCTCCCTTGAGCGATCTTTATCAGTTTCACCGAATTGTCACTCGTGCAGACTGGTTACCAGTAAAGAAAAGGGCCATTTTGAATTAAGACCAATAATAATAAGTGGCAAAGCCTTCCATCACCGTACAATCACTGTACGAGGGCGATCCTGTTTCTTCCAGTATTGATCTCCAAGTCCATCAGAGTGATCGAAGAGTAAATGGAACACTCAATTATATTCATCTCCAAAACTAAGAAAATACTGTGGAGGTATAATTGAGTTAGCTGGTATATGTGTTGATATTAATGGCAATTAAATTTCAACTTTGGTTTTAAATGAAACATTTTATCATGCTATCGCTACCACGATGATCGACATCTTCAGCGTTATTTTAATATGATACCTGTGATTTAATTAAAAGTTGTGTTTTCCTTTGCCAGGCCGAAATAAGGGTGTGTAAGTATAACGCTATATTACATAAAATCATGTTTGCGAACTTCCTCAAAAAGCAGAAACAAAAAGGTGACTATTGGTGGGATTTTATTAACTTCTCCGTGTCAGTTTGATTTTGTGGCAGATCGTCTACCTTCAACTTCTACTCAGGACTGCGTTCACTTGTTAATTTATGATATTAACTTGTAAGTGTTCATTGAGGGCGTGCTCTGCCAAAGAATTATCTCTTTCGGTGCCACGTGCGTAATGTATTGTTCACCGGACCGGGTAACGTATATACAAAGCCATCACAGAAGCATGACAGGGAGGGTAAATGGGAAAAAAAGAAGTGAATTGTGCATCTGGAAGCGAGACTACGCATATATTGAATCATGTTCTTTATGTCAGTTGCTAATTTCCTGTCTCAGTCAGTAGTTATAGTAATACAAATATTCCATCTAGAAAACACATCTTTACTTCCAGAAAAGAGCGGTTAGACATTTGAAGAAAAAAAAAACACAAACGTGCGTGTGTGCCCACAGAATCACCTTTAGCGTTCAAAAGACAAATGATCGAGTTTATGATTCTTGGTCAATTTAATTTTATGAGAGTCATTGGGGAATTGTTGCACCAATCATACCCTTGAGTTCTATTACATCCTTATTGCATGGTTCGGAAAGAATTAGTCATTTTAGTGCCTGACAAAATGCTGTTTTAGGTAAATTTTATGTATTAAAGGTGAAATAATGAACTAGTGGCATGTTTAGGTTTAAATCGAGTTTCGGGGTCTTTTTCGGTGACAATATCATCAGCAGCTGAGGTGTCTGAGGAGTACAATTGGCGTGACTTTATAAACAGGGCTGGCATGGCTCTCATATTTAATAAAATTTCACCATCAATTCACAGAAATAAATGTCTTTTAGAGAGTTGCACTAGATTGCACACAAATAATTCTTGTAAATCGTGAACATTACTGTTACTAGAATGAAATGAGTTTTTTGCTTTTACATTGTAATATACATGTACTCGATGGCATTTCGTATCCTGTATTTCAATCATTCCTATGTTTATAATAAAATCTAAATTTGACCTAGATTGCGTTGCATCATTCTGTCTCTTAAAAAAAAATAACCTTTGTCTTTTTTCTCGGGTCTCTCCTGACCAGCACTTAACACTCTGGACACATGAACTCGCGCGAGGGCGGTATTTTTTATGAGAAACGGACAGATAGTAAGCATATAATCAACGTTGGTGAAGGTGATGGGACGAACTATCACTTCCGAGGCGATATGGATGTAGCTATCTTTCCGAAGCGCAGCTGAGGAAAGATAGCGTATACATTCAGATTGCCGAGGAAATGATAGTTCGTCTCATTGCCTGAAACCAAAAGTTGATTATTTGCTTTATATTCCACATCTGAAACCAACTATCTATACCAAATTTGACAATTTGATGTAAAAAAGTAATGTTTACTTCACTACATCATCCCGAGCCGCTGCCATGGGGAACACGCGTTAGGACGCGCATTAGGACGCGCATTAGAACGCGCATTAGGACGCGCATTAGGACGCGTTCGATGTCAAGTGATAGTCCGAGTGTAACGCACTTTTATTTCGCGCGTACTCAAATTATTGATCGCGCGTTAGGACTATGAGGAGTGAAGAGATCAGCGAAACCAAAAAGTACTATCACCTCGAGTGTAACGAACTTTTCTTCTCAGATGATCTGATAGGAAAAACTACGCCTCATCACGTGATCAACTCTTGACCAATCATATAGCAGCATTCTTAGTATGTGGAATATAATAAGCAAATAATCAACGTCGGTGAAGGTAATGGGACGAAATATCACTTCCGAGGCGATCTGGATGTAGCTATCTTTCCGAAGCTTTTAGCTGAGGAAAGATAGCGTATACATTCAGATCGCCGAGGAAAGGATAGTTCGTCTCATTGCCTGAAACCAAAAGTTGATTATTTGCTTTATATTCCACATCTGATACCAACAATCTATAAAATAAATGACAATTTAACGTACAAAAGCATTCGTGTCGGTGCGGCTACATATTCACGCGACGCTCCGAAACCCGGAAGCAAATTGACTTTGTGCACGCTATATAGACTCTACAAATTCCAACGAACACTATGACATGGTGATGCTAATTTGTAAGATTTTGACGGAAAAGCAAGAAGTAATCGAAATTCTCTTACCTGTGCGGTATCGGTGAGAACATAGATCCTCCGAGAATGCTCGTCATAATTCTAAGAAATTACAGGCAAGTGAAATTCTAGGTCAATTTTGGTACGAGGTGGTAGAGAATTGCACACTTGCTTTGGTGAAATACTGTGTGGGGGAAATGGAAGGCTTGCACTGCTTTGTACGTACGCGCGCGGCGCAGCGCGCTATAACCAAAAATTTTAATTTCCGCGCGCGCACCGCGGTGTCGTCTGCGCCGATAGTCCGAGCTACGCACTTTTATTTCGCGCGTACTCAAAATATTGATCACGCGTTAGGACTGTGAGGAGTGAAGAGATCAGCGAAACCAAAAAGTACTATCACCTAGAGTGTAACGAACTTTCCTTCTCAAAAAAGTACTATCACCTACAGTGTAACGAACTTTTCTGCTCAGGTGATCAGATGGGAAAAACTACGCTTCATCACGTGATCAACTCTTGACCAATCATATAGCAACATTCTTAGTATGTGGAATATAATTTGTAATATACGTGCACCAACAACAAAACACGTGTAATTTCATTCTGATAGCTACATCATCAGATTGAGTCGAAATGAGGTTGAATTGTGAACACTTTCCTATGGGTGGTATACGAATAGTTCTATGAACTGAAATTCAATTGATGAGATGATTACGTACAGAGATGGTAATGTGTATTTGTGTACATTTATTTGTTTATATTATGTGGTATGATGTAAGTGTGTGTGCGTGATAGGGAGTGAGAGAGTGAACAAACAGATACAGAGAGAGGGACAGAATGACGAGATCGAAAGAGCGGGATGAAGACGGAGACAACAAATTCAAGAAGGAGAAGGAAAGTGGAATAATCTGAGATAAAACAAAATAATCAGACATACCATATATCTAAACTGTAAGGAAGGGGAGGGGGTGAGACTGGTGAGAAGGGTTATATCTTAAATCTTCGGATGTACAGGGAGTTAACCCGTTAAACTTGTCAAAAAAGGGTTTACGCATTATTTTAATAGTTGTTTCATTACTACACCTGTACGTGATTCGATCCCGTCACTTTTTGTCTCGCCTGAACAAAGTTCGGCAGAGGCCCAGTAATCACTTTTCCTGTTAGCCTGTTGGTCTGGTGGTCTGTTACAAATATGTTAAAGTTTTTGTTCAACTTGCTCTCATTTCCTTAGTTCTGCATCAATTGTAATCAAACTTGTAACAAATGATCCTTGGGTAATACCACATGTGTTGTCATGAGGATGGTGGGTGTCAAAGGTCATCTAGGGGTCAAAAGGTCAAATGATATGAGGCCGTTTGCATAATTTTTCTCAAAGTTTTGTTTGATTTGCTCTCATTTCTTTATTTCTGCATCAATTGTGATCAAACTTGCAATTGATCCTTGGGTAATACCACATGTGTCTTCATGAGAATGATGAAGTCAAAGGTATTTTTTGACAGTTTTTTCTTAACTAAAGGACGTTTTTTTTTTCATTTCAGTTAGGATCAAACTTGGCACAGATATGCAAGGGCTTGTTCTCAAAGTTTTGGTTTAACTTCCTCTCATTTTTTGTTGTTTCAGCATCAATTGTGTTCATACTTAATACAAAATGATTCTTGGGTAAAACCACGTCTGTTGATGAGGATGATGAGGTCAAAGGTCATCTCGGCATCATGTTGAATAATTTTGAAAAACAAACTTAGCAAATTACAAGGACAGCTGAAGGAAAGGCATCACACCAAGTCTACCGGAAACCGACGCACACGGACAGGTACCTCAATTTTAAATCGTTTCATCACCCTTCTGTTTTACAGTCAGTATCCAGTACTCTCATCCGGCGAGCACACGACATCAGCGACGAGGAACACCTTCAACAAGAGCTTCAGCACATCAAGACAGCGCTCACCAGCATCAACGGATACCCTCCTCGAAAGGTGAAGACATCTCTACCTCGTCCGCGCACTCCTGCTCCGCCACATTTAGCTTCAGTTTTTCTCCCTTACATAGGACAAGCTTCTCACAAGATTCAGCGGATTCTCAAGAACGTCAACATCCAGGTCAGGCACCGATCTTCAGGTAAGCTGCACTCCAAGCTCTTCACCCACAAAGACAGGAAGCCGCCGGACACTCAACCAGGAGTCTACAAGATACCGTGTGAATGCGGTCAGTTCTACGTTGGAGAAACCGGAAGAAGCCTTAGGACCAGACTCAAGGAACACCAGACCAGCTTTAGACGGAACGAGTGGGAGAAATCAGCTATCGTCAAACATGCTCAGCAACAGAATCATCACATCGACTGGTCCAACGCAGAACTCATCACATCCATTAAGCACTGGCACACCCGGCGCGTGAGAGAAGCCATCGAGATTCTTCAACACGACACGGTACCACAGGAGAGCGGACTTGTGATCAACGATATCTGGATGCCACTTCTTCACCACGCACACCGGCAGCACCACCACGCACAACGCTCACGGGACGACGACCTACCCGAAAGCTCGGGGAATTGAATACGCCGCACTTTCGCGCCGTTTCACGCTCCAGTGCACACCGCGCATTCGCGCCGCACTTTCGCACCTATTCAGCTGTTTCACGCTCTAGTGCACACAGCACATTCGCGCCGAAACGCTCTATTCCTATTGGCTGATTTCGGACACTCTCGGGTTATTTCGGATCCCTTCGGATCACATAAATACCCGGCGCGCTCGTTAGTTTCTTCGAGTTATTCTCCGGATGACGGACAGAGCACACTGCCCGAAACGTCGAGACTGATACTCCCTCTTTCAGATTTTGAAAGAAATCTATAGTTAGTTGCAGAACTGACTATAACTTTTCTACACTTTTTCTCATTCTTTTCTTTTCTTTTCTCTTTATCACTACTTTGTGACTAGTTCACAACTTTCATCAACACCCACCCTCTTCTTCTACCTCCATTCCATCCCATTTATTTTCGGTTTAAAACACCGAAAACTAAAGCTAAAAAATAGTCTTGTGTAAGTGTTATAAAATATAAAAATTCACCTCTCCTTTTCACTTTTCACTTTCCTTTCCTTTCTTCACCCCATAAGTGGGCCAATTATCCGAAAGAATACAACCACATGGTGTTACCGAAAGTTTTGCTATTTTCTAAATAGTATTTATTAGTACACTCTCACCATGGAAACATTCAAAGAACATTTAAACTTAGCACTGTTTATCGATTGCGAAATCAGGCGAGACTCGTGGTTCGCGAACCACCTTTCTTTCTGTTTTTTTTTCAAATACAGAACACGCCTCGCTTGAATCCAATAGTTCTCCAGAGCACTATTTTGACACGCAGATACACACTTTCTCTCTCTCTCTCTCTCTCTCTCTCTCTCTCTCTCTCTTTCTCTTTCTCTCTCAATCTCCCTCTCTCTACTACTTGTATATATATATGTCCCTGTCGGTGTCTGTATGTCTGCCTGTCTATCTCTCTCTGTGTCTGTCTTTCTCTCTCTCTCTCTCTCTCCATCTCTCTCTCTCCCTCTCTCTCTCTCTCTCCCTCTCTCTCCCTCTCTCTCTCTCGTTTTCTCTCTATCATACACATATATATCATACAACACCACGACACGACACACACACGAACATACTATACACACATAAATACACCACCAATACACACAGACAAAATCACCCCTTCAAACCTCCGCACATTATACGTCTTCATCGTCAAAAAGCACGTTAGCCTATCACATACACTCCTTATCATTCTGACATCACCGAAGAGGCATACCATTCCATATCGTGTCTCGTGTATGAATCATGTTGGTAAATACGACGAGATAACAAGCTCTGGTACGACCCCGTACAACTATACCCGTCTAGAACGTGGGCCGCGCTTGTTGAAATATCTGTTAATCATTAACGAAATTTCAGCCAGAAAACTAAACACCTCGATGCGAATATTGGGCCTTGTATAGATGTGCGGTGAGTCCACCGAACGCCAACTGATAGCACGCACGAGAATGTAACAGAAAATCGCGTTCACACTGGACATGCTGGGGGTAGCATCAACATCTGCGATTGCGTTTCAGCAGGTGAATGATTAGATGTATGCTATGGTGAAGGGCCGGGGGTGAAATATGATAAGCTAGTAGTATACATTCATAATAAACAATGAGGATCTCGTAATTTATATGAAAGTGTAGATATTCTAATGTAGGATTGTATCCATGATATCAAGTTTGTACGCATAAAATGATATCAGACTCGAGTGTATAGGTGATGAAACGCGCATCAACCGAACAGAAACAATCAATGCAGACGTGTTGAAGTATGATTTAGCTCAAGCGATTTAAAGAAATTCTAAAGTGTGTTGTTACTATTGGAATGATCATAGTGATGTGAGTAGCGAATCATTTTAACAGAACTGGATCAGGTCTAGGTATAAAAGTGTCAGAGAGATATTAATCATATATTTTTGGCCTACATTATGTTGCTCAATGCCAGTGTGCTAACTCACACATTCACTATGCACCACAAATCCACCGTATTATTATTATATGTGTTTAGTATTCAAGACACGCACTTATGTGAACGAGCGCTTATTTGGGCGGGAATCACGTGATATGGTGTCGTCTGCCAGCTTCAGAAAGGTGAATGAGTACGCTCTCATATGTGCGCTCATCGTATGTTAGCCGGTAATTATCCTACACACGCGCGAACCAAGTTTTCTGGACATATTCATATCCATTTGACATTCAAAATTCAGTGGTGGTGCTTCCCTTCAAATAATAATCATATCCACGACGGATATTAGCCTTCGATCTCGTGGATTTTCGAAGGTTGAATTCGGAGAGCTAAACATTATTTCGGTGCTGATTTAGGAATGTTTAATGCGGACTGCTAAAGAGCGATTTGGTGTGATACTTTTCGAGGAAAATTGTTCGATAATAATTACAACGCTATGATGAGGCTCACGTTAACTTTTGCAGTGATTGCTGCGACAGGTAAGTCATTAATATTTCATTGCTTTATACCTATAATATCACGAGGTTTTTTATTGCAAGGAATCAATTAGGTTTTGAATTGTACATAAGTCTAAGCCATGTTATGAATACAATGTGTAAACGGACCCGTTTTCTGTATTCGACGATATACGTTTAAAACCCCCTTTATAATCATATTCATACCTACTTGTTAAACAAAGGCCAGGTCAAAATGAAAGAGCAACGTTTCTAAAATACTATGAGTATTCATTCGTAACAGTAAGATGATACTTCTGGACAATATCTTAATATCAAAAGCATAGGAAAGGATGTAACATTTCGTGGAATAATGGAATATGCAACATGTATATATAATATGCACGTATGCGTGAAGGCCTTTTCCGCCCTACTTTGACAAAAGGAAGCAATTAACGAAGGAGACTTTTCTTGTAATTTAGCAAAATGTTCGTCCAATTTCATGGTTACATTTATATATCCACTTAGCATAGTGAGGCTTTTTCATACAAGTTTATGTAGCGTTCAATCCGTGCGTGCAATCGCATGTCGTGTACCAATGTATGTAATGGCATCTGCTCAAAACAACACGTACGTGCGTCATTCTCTGATCACATATAAGTGCATTTAACACGTTGCGTGCGAGACTACATGTAGTTCTAAGGGATTTATGTGTAATATTTGTTGATAAATTCACATGTGGTACGTGTAGAGTTGCTATCATTGGAAAGCTGAAGAGGACATGGTAGAAAACTAGTTTGGAGTAATAAGAAATATGAAAGCGCTCAGGTACAAAATGAAAAGTTAAAACGGCCCTCGAGCAGTGCGTTTGAAGGAGCTACGAGATTTACAGCACACAAGCAACGAAAAAGCAGTAACCATTTTAGCAAATGTATAAGCATGGACCTAACACCTTCCTGGTATGAGGATGGACCCCGTAATGCAATCATTCATATAAACAATATTTTCTTATAAGGATAAACATCTGAAAGAGCAGAATCTCAGCTTCATTATATTAAAAGAAGTAAGAAAGACTGCGGGAAACCTTTCCAAAGCAAAAAAAAATGTATGGGGAAAAACACTTCTAAACAGTTTTGTCATAGGGAAGTCTTGCACGCTTATTATGGACGAAGTGATGCACCCACATGATGTCATATGTATTTTCTGAAAGTACACTAAGGACACATTGTATCTTATTTGCGTACTTGAATATGTATCTTATTTGCATAATTGAATATAACATATTTGCATTTGAAATCAGTGAATGGAATGTTCTTAATCGTCCTGGGGGTGTTTCACCAAGCTGTTCGTAAGTTACGAACGTCTTTCGAACGACTGGTGATCCCTTCTTGTGCTAAATGCGATACAACACTTTGTTCATTGAGAATCTGATTTAGCACAAGAAGGGATAGATCACCAGTCGTTCGCAAAATTGTTTGTAACTTACGAACAGCTTGATGAAACACCGCAGGTGGATAACAACAAAATTAAATTAATACAAATATGCAATAATTGAAAAGTTTAACCTACGATCTATTCTTTCCTTCCTTTATATATCCTTATATATCACGGGTATTGGCATAAACGTGATCTATGATAATTATGATCAAAATAATAATCATCGGGCTTGTTTTTCAGCTCTGCTGGTTGACGGGAGGTATGCAGGGGCTGCCGAGCCTGGCTCCAGGCCTCGCAGAGCTGTGGCTGATGTCAGGAACTGTGATGTCAGTCCTCCAGTAAGATGATCATTCTCTTCTTTGTATTAATAATTAGCATTTCAATATCTCGACAGATTATATCAAGTCATCATTATTCTTCTTGTTGTTTTTCTGCTTCTTCTTCTTCTTTGTTGTATTCAGTTCTCTCGCTTTTTCACACAATATTGCATTATTTGTTTGTACGTTTCATTTTGAAAATGTATGGGGAAATTTGTGAAAACTATACTCCCTCTGATCATTTTGTTTCTTCTTCGTTTTTTTTCTTCTTCTTCTCCTCTTCTTCTTCTTCTTCTTCTTTTTCCACTTCTTCTTTCTTTTCTTCTTCTTCTTCTTCTTCTTCTTCTTCTTCTTCTTCTTCTTCTTCTTCTTCTTCTTCTCCTTCTTCTTCTTCTTCTTCTTCTTCTTCTTCTGCATTTTGTGCATTTTCGTAATCTGTTTGTATTTTCTTTGATTCCGTCTTATTTTCAACTTCTTCGTCATCGTCTTTATCTTTTTCGTCGAATACTTTTGTTTTTATCTCCTCCCCTTCTTCATTTTCCATTTTTTCTGTTCATCTTGTTTCACCTTCTTCTTTTCTCTCGCAGCATCGTCTATAGCATTATGATCAATCTTATTGCAAGCACTATCATTATTGTTCCTGTTTTTGTTCTAATGACATCACACATTTTGACATAATTATCATTTCTTCCATTGATATTCTAATCAACGTTAACAATAATAAATGCTGTTCAGAGTTAACTCTTTGTGTGCGACATGTTTTTTTTTCACAAGTAGTTAAGGCAAATCCCAATGAGCAGGAATTAATGTGGCACGCGAAGGGTTGATTGATTTATCGTTTCGGTTGTATCCTTTGTTCATCAGGTCTATCCTGAGACCACATTCCAGTCAGCACCCAGAGTAAACGAGCTGAGACGATACATGGGAATGACTGAATATCAGTATGAGGCATACATCATCCCTGGTTACGATGAACATGGGGTAAGTCCTACCCCCTGCCACCCCTCCCCCACCGCCCCCCTCCACCATCACCCACGAAATACCATTGCCTGGAATGGTACTTCAGGGTAAGGTCTTACGAAATGTAAGCTCTATAAAGACTCCCGGTAGCGCATTTTTTATTTATTTTTTACACCAGAGTTCTGCCATACGCGCGATAAAATTCAAGAATACCGGTGGTGAATGAGTGTAACTCGTGAGCGCACACGTACGCAGCCTACGCCTATAAGGTGCTAATGCACTTTGGTATTCCACTGATTTTATGAATTTTAACCCTAAACCTAACCCTGACCCTAACCCTAAACCTAATTCCAAACTCATGGATATAGCTAGCAGTCAGCACGCATACCAGGTTCAGTTAGCTCAGCAATCTAAATTTGCCGCGGCGGAGCGAGTTAGACTCATCCACCACCGGTTTTCTTGAATTTTATCGCGAGTATGCATGGCAGAACTCTGGTGTAAACAAAATATTTGCCTCCCGGTCCTGAATTAATGACGTCACTTCTCTTAATTTAAATAACCCTTCAGAGTTAGGGTTAGGGATAGCGTCAGGGTTAGGGTTATTCATTAAGAAAAGTGACGTCATTAATGCAGAATGCGAGCCTTATAGTGCTTGCCGTTACGAACCGTGAATCAGGCCCAAACAGTTTGGCATACAATACATATAATTATTCGTGACGAAGGTGAACGGGATGAAGTATCCTGCCTTCTCTGCCCCCTCCCCACCTTATCCTAGCGAATACGAAACACAAGGTTATGCAAGGAAAACATTGCTCCAAGGTATGCGATGAACAGTTGTGTGTATGTGTGTGTGTTGAGTGGAGGGGGAGTATTCCCTTTTTTAGAATTAATTTGATGAACATAATTCAAGTTTAGTAACAATGATGCTCATGGTGTCATTTTTTTTCTTCTTCTTTTTCTTCTTCTTCTTCTTCTTCTTCTTCTTCTTCTTCTTCTTCTTTTCCTTCTTCTCCTTCCTCCTCATTTCTCCTTGTCCTCCTTCCCTTTGTCTTCATCTTCATCACCATCTTGTTCTTCTTCTGCTTTCGCTCTTGCAGAGCGAGTATCCTGCCGATCCAGACAGACGGATCTATTACATATCTGGATTCAATGGAACAGGAGGTAATACAGACAGACTTCAAATCAATTCAAATAAAAACAATTGCTTTAATCTGATTACGTTACAATTTGATTAACATAGTCATGAACGTATAGACTATCTTTTCAACGGATGTATGCTCTAGAGAGAGAGGGGGGAGAGAGAGAGAGAGAGAGAGAGAGAGAGAGAGAGAGAGGGGGGGGTGGAAATGAACATGTCGTGATAAATTACGTAAATATGAAGCTAATGTAAGTTTCGCCAGCAACCAACACGAGTCATCATGCGATGTAATAATATACATGCATAACAAACATGAAAAATAGGTCCTTTTCAAGCCCCAAACTCACTCTAAAAGTTATGTTAGCGTCGCAATCACACTGCGCGTAATTGTGAATATAAATATACAAATAATAAATAAAAACGTAACAAACGCCCAGTGGTACAGAAGGTTTTACATCATTATCTCATACAGTCCGTTCACATTCGCCGAATTTCTCGTTCATTCTATACAGGTTTTGCCATAGTGACCCTGGAGAAGAGAGCTTTGTGGACAGAACAACGATTCGAACTGCTCGCACAACAGCAGCTGGACTGTGACTGGGAGATTATGGTGCTTGGTATGTCAATTCAATTTTTATGTTCATCAAAGTAAACACATCCAAAAAATACAAAGTAATGCACTTGACACTGCTTGAGAAAGGCATAGATGACGAAGACCTCCAAAGAAATAGCATAAGGCTTGAGTAAGCAGGAGGTATTATTAAGCAACGTGTCGTATGCATAATACATTCAAAGGTATCGATCATGTTACGTCATAATACAACGTATGAAAATAACAAAATGAATGCACACATCAAAAGCCACAATCACAAAAACATACACATACAGACATACACACAAACACACACACATACACACACAAACACACACACACACATACTCACACACATACACACATGCATATACACAGTATTAGGTAAGTAACGGTTTTATCAACATAAAACAAAACATTACGTTGAATGACACAATAATGTAATTTTGGAACGTGTCATGGAGGTGAAAATTGTGTTTCACTGTCAGCGCGTGCGATTTTAATACTTTTAACCCATGCCCAGATCGTTTCTTTCTTGTTTTTACAAATTCATTGATTTTTTTTTCTTCCGCCCTGAATCCACCCAGGTGACTCTGACTTCCTCACCCCATGGGAATGGCTGATACGAGATGACCGACGAACCGACCCGGATGATGATGATTTCATCCCGGGCGCTGGTCTTCCCTCAATGGCTCGAGTGGGATATGACCCTCGGCTGATGCCGTACAGTGAGTTAATTCTTGGTGTGCCACATCCGACCTTTTTCCACAAGTATCACACATACATCGAGCAACAGTTTATCTGGCAAACAAAGGTTTTAATTATTTGAAGTTTCCATCTTCATTGAAACGTGTTCCTTTTTCTTCGCTAGCTATAAATGTGTAAAATCAATAGTTATATAAGTATACATATATTAGTATACCAGGGAGGTGGGAGTTGAGACTCCCACCTCCCTGAGTATACACAACAAACCATCAAACAGAATGCAATCAAAAACGATTCGTTAGTTAGATAAGTATATGAAGAACTAGATTTGCTCCTATTGAATCAATTCGATCATTTAGTTTTTCTGTAGAAAAAAAAATTTTTTTGCAATAATTGGTAATGCATTTCCCACATTCTTATCTCCTTAACCATAATACTCATGGGGTATTTCAAAGCTTGTTATTACCGGGGGTGGGGGGGCATTATTCCCCCCCCCCCCCGATATCTCGGCCACGGATCACGCGATTGACTCAAAATTTTGCCTAAGGGTCGAGTATTATGTAATCTACAACCTTGTAAAGCTAAATTCTTTATCTTCTTTTTAAATTAATTAATTTATGCTTATTTATGCAAAAAAAAACATTTTTTCTTCTTATTGGGGACGTTCCAATCTGTTTTATAATCTATTTAAGTACATAACATTTGTCATTTTATTGTGCATGTTTTTGCCTCTTCTGTTTCAATCATCTTTTCTTTTCTCGTCTACTTCTTATTCTTCTTTTCTTTTTCGTCTACTTCTTATTCTTCTTATCATTACTATTGCTTCTCTACTTTTTAATGTTCTTCTTCCTCTTCCGACATCCTCCCTATTTGTACCGGCTACTTCATCTATCTTTTTTCACTCGATTTTTTATTTAATCCTCGATTTGCCTCTTTTATTTTGATCTCATATCACTTGATTACTTAACCGATCATTCTTTCTGACATCTTCATAAACATCCCTTTAATAAACAAAAACATCCGTTTTCTTCTCTGCCACACTCTCAGAGGACTGGTTTGAATTGTCCGAGACCAATCGGCTTGAGGTTCGAACCATGAACCTGCGGGCTCACGACGACGAGAACAACCTAGTTGATTTGACGTGGAAACGCCTGGAGGGGAAAAAGGACCCATATCCAGGAGAGAAACTTTTCGTTCAAGACGAAGACGTGTATGCGGGTAAGAGGCAACGACCCTCCTCTACATATCCCTCGTTCCTGAGAAATAAACCTCTCACATACAGAGTACATCTTTAGCAGGTCAAACAATTACTTTTTTTGGTTACAAACACGGGAAATTGAAGAAATTGCGATACACCAACTTCCCTCACAATATCAGAAACGGAAACTGACTTGACTTTGAGCGGAATTATGGTGATCTTTAGATTCCGAGTAGGTTTTTGACGGGTCGTACAAAACCTCCGCGGTTCCTGGAGCATAGATACGAGACCACAATCAATGCTTATCGCAGTTTTCCACTCCAAACAGAGGTCAGTGAGGCTCGTTTGCGGCAATGCAAGCAGTACGTGCAATGCAGGAACCACGCAATATAGTATGGGAATATAAACTATGGTCACTGCGTTTCAAAAGTAAACAAGGATAGTTCTTCACTTTTCCCGAAAATGTTTGAGAAGCTATGACTGTGAAATTTCATCCAAGTTATCATAAGGGTATACTTCTGGTCCATGCCGAGTTTAACGACTTTTATAAATGGGCTAATCTGTCTTCAAGGTGTCATATTAAGATGCATGCTAGGCTGCTCACGGTCAAAGGGGGTAGATTAAGATTCAAAATTTCCACCAAAAAAGTGGCGGGTGTAGCATACCATGGTATGATCTAATTGAAGTATAATTCTGCATCTTGAACGGTACGGACATGACTGAAGGATAATTCCAGGGGCAAATTAGTATTACACAAGTGATGAGCTAGGATGGAGAAGCTTTCCTGGTTCCTGTCAGACTTGTTCCAATTTGAAGCAGTACAGCCGAATATTTATGCTGCGGCAAACCGTATACAAAGCAAGGTTATAGTTGTCTTTGTAAAACACTCTACAATATGCAATCATAGATAATACATCAGCTACTTTTTCTGAACAAGGTCTGAGAGTTGGTGAAGTTTGGTCTACGAGCCTTTTGGAAAATGATAAGTTTCGGGGTACCTTAAAGGTCACATATTCTTTTATTTTTGGATCGAAAGAATCAATTCACTGGATAGCTATGCAACAACCATGTCGATTGTATATTGAGCTAATGATTAACCTTTTGATCACAGACACGCAGATCGTTTTGATTGCCATTACAGACGTATATTTTAATTTATTTTGGGTTTTTTACACCTCTTTATACTTACAGTAGTATACGGATATTGTTGAAGGATACTTAATGCCCTGAAGGTAATACTTCTAATAACAATGTGGTCTTATTTGCCTAGTATATCACTGCTTTTCGTAAGGGATCTACATTATTACCCCATTACTGAATCGTTCGTCCACCCCCTGGACTGTAATTTAGCAATCCGCCGACAACGAACGTTGGTGGCGCATCACATACAAAAGATTTTTACCCTCATATTTTTTCGGGCGGACAGACAGATTCGTGGAGTCGCGAAATCAGTGGTCTAGCGCGGTGTGCGTACTATGTGAATCAGTGGCGTAATGTGTGTGGGAGAATAAGCGGACGATAAAATAGGGCCAGAATCTGGACTAGTATCTACGTTGCATGTCTGTAAATAAACTTCGTTTTCCTTTCTTCCGTACCTGAGGCTATACTTGGAGAGAGAAGATCTACTCGGACTTCTCTCCCAACCCGGAGAACTTCAAGAACCTAAGGCAGGTGATGGCTGAGAAGGGCGCCGACTTGTTGATCTTAACCCAGTTAGATGAGGTGGCATGTGAGTATATGATGGAGAGTACAGTATCTGCAAGAATCTTCAGGATTGATGGAGGCAGATTAACCCGAAGAAGAGGAAGAAGAAGAAGAAGAAGAAGAAGAAGAAGAAGAAGAAGAAGAAGAAGAAGAAGAAGAAGAAGAAGGAGAAGAAGAAGAAGAAGAAGAAGAAGAAGAAGAAGAAGAAGAAGAAGAAGAAGAAAAAGAAGAAGAAGAAGAAGAAGAAGAAGGAGAAGAAGAAGAAGAAGAAGAAGAAGAAGAAGAATTAGATAGATAGATAGATAGATAGATAGATAGATAGATAGATAGATAGATAGATGAATGAGGGTGAAGTGAAACGTAGTATGGAGTGTGGGAGGAAGGATTCGGAATGCATGGGCATAATGAGCTAATTCAGGTATGGATGAAGAGATGGAGAGATTGGTGGAGAGAAGGTGGAAAGAGGAATAGATAGATAGGTGCAAAGGTAATGGTAGGGGGAAGGGATGGGTAAGGGGTGGGTAAAGACAGGAGTGGAGGGATGGAGGGTGGATCGAAAGAGAGATGGTATAGATGGAGGGATGGAAGTGGGTGGAACAAGGGTTGAGATGTGGGGTAGGTGAGATAGTACAGGGGTGTGGGGGTGTGGAGGAATAACAGGATGGGGAGGTGTGAGGGAAAGCATTCCCCGTTATGCTTTGTTCTAATATTTGTTTGGGTTTTTTTTTTATTCCGCCAGGGTTATTCAACCTTCGAGGGGAGGATATTCCGTACAACCCTCTCTTCATCTCATACGCAGCCATTGCAAAGAGCTACATCTAGTAAGTTCGGCGCCTACGAGTCCAGAGCCCTGCCTAATGTGCAGAGTTACGATTGATATCAGTCGCAAGTCAAGTTACGATCAAATCTTTATAAGACAGGGCCCAGGGCTCGTGTTCTCAAGAACAAGTATGATATCAAATGTCTGAATGCATTTCCTTTAAGATTGAAAAGGAGAAATATTTGAAGGATGATACCAAAATGTATACATGTACATCTGCCCACATCTATCTCTCTGCTGTGATCAAAGATATACAAACCATTTTGACTTTAATTCAATAGTATAAACAGTGAAACCTGTACATAGAGACCGCTCATTGGAGACAATGAGTGTGGTCTTTATGAACAGATGGTCTTTATATACAGGGGGTTGTTTCACCAAGCTGTTCGTAAGTTACGAACGACTTTACGAACGACTGGTGATCCCTTCTTGTGCTAAATGTGATACCACACTTTGTTCATTGAGAATCTGATTTAGCACAAGAAGGGATAACCAGTCGTTCGTAAAGTCGTTCGTAAGTTTTATAGTACATGTTTATTTAATAAGTGGGTTAGATCAAGGCATTTGTTCAATGTCCAATGGAGACAACATTTCACTTTTCGCGTGTAACCTCAAATGAGCGTTGCGGGGAAACCCAGCTTTCAGCTACCCTCATCCCCTCATCATGATATACTTTGAAATAAAATTATTTGAAATATATAACTTCACTGCCGTATGAAAAATGTATTAGTATGATGTGCATACATCTACATGCACACACGTGCTGTTCAAACATCAATTAATATAAATAAACATATTAATGAATTATTCATATTGCATACATGGGAAAGTCTTCCCACAATGCACCGCACAGCGACATTCAGATTTTGTTTGGAGTCCAGGGGGGGGGGGGGGGGCATTTCATGAAAGTTTTCAGTACTGACAAATTGTCTTTCTCTGACAGTTACCATAGTAACAGTCAGAGGCTAGTGCCTCTCAGCCAATCAAAAAACAGTGGATTTCACTGAAATTGTCTGCACTGACTATTTATAGTCAGTGCTGACAACTTTCATGAAATGCTGTATAAGCTGTTATTTTCGCGAGGGTTTTATTTTCGCGAATTTCGCGAATGAACAAGCAAACGCGAATTTAACAACGCGCGAAAATATTCTCATATCAACTTGCAACATTACGAGATTATACTAAGTACTAACACGCATGGCGAACAAATGCAGCAGCATGATTGTGTGTCCAGCTGGGTTGAGGTTGGGCCTGGGGCGTGCATGCAGTTTGGAGTTGTGTGCACATGTATGTTATAGATTGGGGCTCGGTGCATGTGATTGTGTGTCCAGCTGGGTTGGGCCTGGGGCGTGCATGCAGTTTGGAGTTGTGTGCACATAGATTGGGGCTCGGTGCATGTGAAAGAAATACTATACACGGCGAAAATAAGTGAGTAATGGATTTGTTACTGTGAATGGAGCTGTATGTACAAACATCACGAGAACAAGTGAGCTGAGACTGAGTGTTTACAAACAGCATGGTCGTATGATGTCAGGGAATTTCCCTGGATGAGTGTACGTGAACGCGAATTTAACAACACGCGAATATGTGGCAGAAGCCGCCATTCGCGAAAATATATGTACGCGAAAATAACAGCTTATACAGTGCCCTACTGACCGCTTTCGGTCTCGTGTATACATATAGTGTACAAGACCGGACATGACTGCAAACAAAATCCAAAGGTCGCTGAGAGTTGCATTATCGGACGACTTACCCTGCGGCATGGGAAATCGATAGATATAGATGCACTAATAAATATCATGCGAACACAGATTAATAAAAATGCATATTTACAAACCTCAATTGATATAAAGATAAACCTGTTAATGAATTAATTTTGCCTGTTTTCTCGCCAGCCTATATATGTTTGATGCCAACGTACGCCTGGATGAGGAAAGATACTCTGAAGTACGTCAGCACCTAGGTCTCGACACCCCACAATGTAGCTCGGGTAAGCCAATCAGAATCTATCATTATGACGTCATAATGGTATTCTCATTTCATCATCTTGAATTCTGAATATCATTGACCTAAGTAAAGGAATTGACAGTCTATATATACCTGTAGTAATTCTGATTAACCGGTGCTGAAGTGACTCAAACGTTTCAAAGACAGATATCATTTAGTTAAACGCTGTGGATTGGTAGCCAGTTGTGATGCACAAAAGATGATATTCTGTTCTGATATAAAGAACAGAATTGTCTTGATTTGTCAAAAAGAGAGTACCGAGTGAAGAATTTGAAGTATTATTTTTAGAATTGTATTGTTGTAATGAGAGTAAAATGTATTTGTCATGGTTACATTTAATACAAAAATATAACGCGAATAATCAAACATTAATTGCTGAATATTATACCTATACTACCCCAGGTCGCGCACACACGCGCGCTCGCACGCGCACACACACGCGCACACACACACATACACACACATACCTACACGCACGCACATACACACTCATACACACACACATACACATATAAAGACATACATTATGCACACACACAATTAATGCTCTTTGCTTCTTTCTTTCCGTCCTTTGTCGTCCTAGATACTTCCACTTGCATCAGCGTCCAGGACATTTCGAATTTCTACACAGATCTCTCAAACATAGGCCAAAATCTTGTCTTTAGTGAGAAAGTTTGGTTCAGCAATTCCACCAACTACTTCGTTTTCGACAAGATTACATCCCAGTACGATGATGTGAGTCTATTCTTTCAATTCACAACTCTTCCATATCCATGTTATCTCACACCTGATCGACTTCAATAACGAAAACAATAACTCAATAACATTTTATGTTATCGTAGTAACTTCAGTGCGCCCCATGTAGAAGATTTTTTTATGAACGAAAGTCAAGAAGAGGCATGTATTTCTGAATGTACCACTATGAGCTGACCTACTACTGCAAATACCCTTTAGCTGACGAAATGGTCCTCTCTTTCCCCTTTTTCTTTTTCAGTATATCTACTTTGTTACCAGTTCACAACTTTCATCTCCACCCTCCCCCTCTCCTTCCACTTCATCTCTGTTATTTTCTGTTTAATAAAAGAATAAAGCTAAAAGTGTGAGTATTGTATATGTATCATAAGATAAAAATCCATCACCCCTCTTCACTTTTTCCTTTCCTTTCTCCACACTATAATTGGGTCAAATATCCTGAAAGAAGGTTAACGAAAGTCTTACTCTTTCCTAAATAGTAGTTATTAATTGACGCTCACCATGGAAATATGAAAAGTACAATAAACGAAGAAACTGTGAGTGAGAGTATAGCACTATAGTTGGTGTCGTCGTATACTCATAAAGCGTTAACTTTCACACATTAGGTGTTGACATAGATAACATGTGTTTTGAATTAATACACTAGGTGTCATTTTCAAAACCATTATTGTCGTCGTATGTAAAGTAAAGAGTAATTGTGATATTAATCCAATCCAATAGTAATCTCTTTATTGTTGCGTGGTTATATTCTTTTGAGGTTTCATATTTTGAGAGGAAACCAAGAATATGAATGTGTTGCTGTTTTCCTGTTCTCGTCATGTTGCAGCAAGACTATATCATGGAACCATCCCCCATTCTTAAGATGAAAGCGGTGAAGAACAGCAAGGAGAGAGAAGTCATGATGGAAGCATTGGTCAGTATTGGTCAGTGATAGATCAGAGTCAATAACATGGCCGTCACCGGGGTGGGGGGGGGGGGGGGGGGGTGCGGAGGGTGCGGAGGGTGCGAACGCACCCCTCCAGACCACATTTCTTTTTTTTAGACGGGGACGAGCATAGAATCATATACACCCGAACTGGGGACGAGTTAGTTTTGTTGTTGTTGTTGTTGTTGTTGTTGTTGTTGTTGTTGTTGTTGTTGTTGTTGTTTTGGGGGGACGTCACCAAGGGGCTGGTTATAGGTCTTTCAGATGGGCGACCTGGGGAGCGTTTCATGAAAGTTGTCAGCACTGACAAATTGTCTTTCTCCGACTGTTACCATAGTAACAGTCAGAGACCTCTCTGCCAATGAAGACCGAGGATTTCACTGAAATTGTTCGCACTGACTGTTTAGTCCGTGCTGACAACTTTTATGAAACGCCCCCCTGTTATTGGTACTTTTGGTGTCTTTTTCCCCAAAAAAAGCACACACCCCCTCCCCCCTCCCCTTGAAAAAGGCTGGTGACGGCACTGAATAACAATTATAGGTGTACACAACTCTATGTCCATGTTGATAGCATTAGTCATTGATAAATCAAATCAACAACAACTGTAAAAATACACAAATCGATGTACATGTTGGTAGTACTGGTCAACATCAGTATCAAGAACAACTATAAATGAAAAAGAACGAGTAAAAAGTTGGAGAATGCTGAAGTAGTGAGTCGAGACACATAGAAAGGGAAGAAGAAAAAAGGAAGATAGGAAAAGGAAGGGAAAAAACAAGACATAGAAGCGATAATAAATGTTGATGACGAATAAGACATAAACATGATGAAAGATGAACGATTTGCTCTTTCTATAAATGATTCGCAAACTTCTTGATTGAGTGAAAACTGGAATGAGTTATAATTTTGCATTTATCTTTTATTTTCCAGGAAATCGATTCAGTGAATATGATCGAGATGGTGACGTGGATGGACGGGCTGTTACAAGACATGAACGTAAGTTTCTAGTCCAAAGTTGTTATTTTAACCATAAATTAGATATTATATATAGCATTGTATATCCCAGTGCAAACTGTGATCTACATCTTATTGCGCCATCGAGACAATTTAACCTGTTAACTAGCGCTCAGAAAGGACGAGTCGATTTAAAGGGAATATACTGTACTGGGAAGACAAAAAGCCTTCAAAAGTTGATCGTGAGCAGTCTTCTTAAATTCATGTATTGTCCATTTTACAAACTTGCTGAAAGTTATTTGAGAGAGAGAGAGAGAGAGAGAGAGAGAGAGAGAGAACACACAAAGAACGCAAAAAACATCAAAACACATTTACGCTCAGCCTGTGTTAATTATGTATTGGGTTCACTTTTCTTTCTTTTTTTAGGACCCCAAAGTTGGCGATCGAAACATTCTCACAGAATTCATGGTATCAGAACGGACAGAGACAGTCAGAGAGTAAGCCGAATGTCTTGTTTTATTTGATAAGATAATCTAATTCAAATTCTGATAATAAGCAAATAATCAGCGTTGGTGAGGGTGATGGGACGAACTATCACTTCCGAGGCGATCTGGATGTAGCTATCTTTCCGAAGCGCAGCTGAGGAAAGATAGCGTATACATTCAGATCGCCGAGGAAGTGATAGCTCGTCTCATTGCTTGAAACCAAAAGTTGATTATTTGCTTTATATTCTACATCTGAAACCTATCTATACCAAAAATGACAATTTGACGTAAAAAGGTAATGTTTACTTATCTCCATAACCCCGAGCCGCTGCCATGGGGAACACGCGTTAGGACGCGTATTAGGACGCGTATTAGGACGCGCATTGGGACGCGCGTTAGGACGCGTTAGATGTCAAGTGATAGTCCGAGTGTAACACACTTTTATTTCGCGCGTACTCAAAATATTAATCACGCATTAGGACACCGAGGAGTGAAGAGATAAGCGAAACCAAAAAGTACTATCACGTAGAGTGTAACGAACTTTTATTCTCAGGTGATCTGATATGAAAAACTACGCCTCATCACGTGATCAACTCTTGACCAATCATATAGCAACATTCTTAATATGTGGAATATAATAACAACTATCTAACAGGTGATATCTTAGTAGGCCACCACCACCCTTTCCCATGCAAACGTTTAAAGAAAGCGCGAATGATAATAAAGACACTATAGTGATATAATGATAATGATTATGTTATCATGAATATGGGTTATTGAGGAAGAAAGATGATAAAAGAGAGGAATAACAAATCTATCTATGAAAAATAATCCAAATAAGTCAAATTATACTTATTATGGGTATTATTATCATTATCTTCTCTTTTTTTCTTTTTTGTGGGGATCGGAGCTCATAAGAACACAAATGCGTTATTGTGAGACACTGTGTGATCATCTAAAATCAATGTTGATGTCTTACATTGGTTATATTTGGCATGTTTATATTCGACATACGTATTTGTCAGATCTAGTTTATCAAAACTATTTCTCGTGTATATTATACCAAAAGAAATATATTCTCGGACATATTGATAAGATTTTGTCCTCTTATTGATATGAATATGCGATTCTATCTTGCTTTTTCCCTTTATCCGTGTATTTTGTGTCGCAACCGTGCTTGATTAAGCCTTAACATTATTTTACCATCAATGCAATTCCCATCCAGCAGCGTTTGGTCCGACACACAGCGTGTCGATAGACCCACTGACCAATGTCTACTGGCATTTGATGGACATGTAGTTCAAAACATTGTTTAAGCACAATGGTTCAAATATGAATATATGAATTTGAATTATGAATATACTGAATCTAATGAATTATGAATATCATGAATATATAAATCAAAATTATGAATAAACTGAATATAATGAATTATGAATATCATGAGTATATGAATTTGAATTATGAATATACTGAATATAATGTATTATAAGTAAAATGAATATATGAATTTGAATTATGAATATAGTGAATATAATGAATTATAAATATAATGAGTATATGATTTTGTATTAAAGACAACCGTTACTACAAACTAGCGAAGGAAATTGTTATCTACACTCAGGTTCAAAGATTTTTTTCTACAGAAAATGACATGTTCTAGAGGTAATGGCATGTTTTGCCAATGTATAGATGCCACATAGATTGTTGCCATGGTAACCCCCGTGTATTGTACTTATGTTTATGATCATACATTGTTGTTACCATTTTGATACATCCTTTCCATATATAACCTACTAGGGTCCAAGTTTCATACATGTACCCAAGCTACGAGACAGTTGCGGCGTTCGGAGAAAATAGTGCCGATTTTTATTACCAGTAAGTCACACCTTGAACATTATGTGCAGTCATGGTAACATTGTTGATAAGTAAAACGTACTCAGAAATCCCATTTAAATGGTGTCAACATGTTTTCCTTGCAGTGTAAAAATGTCATTACTTCCTATCTATTTTAAATCTCTCTTTCTCTTTCTCTCTCTCTCTCTCTCTCTCTCTCACTCTTCCTCTCTCTCTCTCTCTCTCTCTCTCTCTCTCTTTCTCTCTCTCTCTCTCTCCTTTCTCCTTCCTCGCTCTTTGAATGAATTTCTTTGAATTTCTTTCTCTCTGTTTTGTCTGTTCTCAATTGCTGATAAGTTCATTTATCATAAATACGTAAATGAACATTTTGCTAATGTTTAAATGACTCTGTATAGCCTATGTGTTCGTTCTTTTTGTTCTCTTCTTTCAGAATGAAGATTCTGATTTGTCCTCCTGTATTATGATTTTCATGAGTTTTATATCAAATGTTTAATCACCTTGCTATACATCGCACCCAATGCTAAACTGTTCATCAAGATTTGTAATATCAGGTTTGTCTCAATGTATATTGATATGTGTGTTAACAGATTTAATACAATGATGCGATCTTCTCGGCTTTCTCATGTCCTCGTTACCATCGTTACAGTCCCGATATGACGACCGACAACTCTTTAGCCATTACGACTGGAAAGATGTTTCTCTACGACATGGGGTCCCAGTACAGGTACGAGTAAGCTTTAGAAGATGAGAGGGGGGTGTAGATATCAGCGACCCGCCCCGTTCCTCCGCAACCAAACAAATGAGAGAGGGGGGGGGGGGGGAGAGATAGAGAAAGAAAGAGAAAGAGAGACAGAGAGACAGAGAGACAGAGAGAGAGACAGAGAGAAGGGGAGGGAGGGAGGAAGAAAGAGAATATGTTCGATAAAACTAACGATTTAGAGGAAATGTACAACGTACACATGTACTGGACGCATGTACATGAACATACATACATACATAGCAAGTATATTTCATATCATGCAGTCCCCCACCCCCCTTTTTCGTTTTTTTTTTTTTCTTTTTCAGGGAAGGCACAACAACTCAAACAAGGACTTTCTTCTTTGCGAAGGAGGACGAATTTCCTAACGGTTACCGGATAGAGGAACCCACCGATCTTGAAAAGGTACAATCATAACTCAAAGATCAATTTAATAGCTCTATGAACAGATCCGAAAGTCGTCATCGTCTCCCCCCCCCCCCCCCCCCCACCCCCCTCCGAAAAAAAAAAAGTGCGCAGTGAACTACAGATCACCCGAGAACTCGCAAGCCTGATATGTTTTTTAGATTCTCGGGGATGACGCTTTAAATCGCTCGAGTAGTTGCGCTGAGTTTCGAGTACTCGGGCTGATAAAACGCGTCTTGAACCGTCGACTCTGGTCGTATGGGTCTACGACTGATAATATGACGTCACCTACCTTCACGAATTGCACACCTGCGACGCGTCTTAAGGCCACAGCAGACGACACGATTTTGCCACGATTCTGCAGTCGTAAGGACCTATGTAAGACTAGGATTGTGACGTCAACTTCCTGCACAATTCCAATGGCCGGGTCCTGAGATTCAGCCAGTCGCAGAGTCGCGCGACTCATCTAATCGTGTCGTCTGCGCTGTCCTGTACTCACCTTTCAGGTGACCGTTGCGTCGTATGCCTGGTCAGATTGTGTAGTCAATGGTGGTCATCAATTAAAGGCTGTCTCTATGGCAACCATCTTGTTATCAATGCTCAATGCCCAATTTTCTATGAGAGTAAACAGCTAATGTTGTGGCTGAGCAGCAGTGCTTGCGTGGAATCTAGGCACTGTTTTCGACGCAACATTTTGGTATTAAAAAACACACCTCTTTTTCAAACAAGTACCAAAATAACTCTCTGTAAATACAAAAAAAACCTCAAGAGTAAGTTACTGATGATCAAGCTCAACTAAAACACCGAACTTCGTTTAAAATAAATCAAGGATGTGATGTAGGATTTGTTTTCCCCGACACGTTCGATAATTTATCTTTCTAAGTACCGTAGCCTGTAATGAGGGGCAATCATGAAGTGCCTCAACTCTCCGTCCTGAGCCCTCTATATCAGCTCCACGTCAGCCCCTTGCTCTGCTGATTAAAGTAATCCATCTTCCCTCCTCCTTCTGCTCTTCTAAAGAATTGCCTTCTATTCTTTGGTAATTTTCAGGAGCTATATACCAGAGTGCTTCTTGGCCACATTGACCTCGCAAATTCTTCGTTTCGGTCCAACGTGTACGGTAAGTGAAATCATGAGAGAATAATATCGTAATACGTACATCACAGGATTTTCCCGCCAGTGATGGCTAGATATAGATTTTGCAAAAGGAAATGCATAAACCTATACATCGTAATCGTAGTTGTAATAAAGATTACAATCTGTTCTGACGTCTAAGGTTTTTATCATGATGCACATATAATACATACTACATACTGCATAATACATATACATAAAATACACATACATTTTATTTTTCAATAATTTTGTTCTGATTCCATTTAATACAAATTAAATTCATACGATCAGTTTAAATGTATTGACAAAAAATAAAGAAAGAAATCATGCAAATATTATGTATTCTTAGTACAAATTGATCACAATAAAATAGCTGAAAATGTCAAATATGATTATTGAATTGTTGTGATCAAGTAACGATGTTCAATCAAATAAACTGAACGATTAGCTTCCGGAATAAAGGTTTAAATAAACAAATCGACTAATCCCTCTACCTATAAAACACACCTCATATTACATTATACATACATTTGCATGATAGATACACACACACACACACACACACAAACACACACACACACACACACACACACACACACACACACACACACAAACACACACACGTTCAATCAGTTAAACTTGTGTGTCAATGAACATGATGTCCAATCCACAAAAAACAACTCTGTTCTTGTTTTGAATCCCATCTGTATGTAGGTCGAGATCTGGACTCGATAGCGCGACAACACCTGTGGGATGTGGGTCTGGACTACCTCCACCCCACGGGCTACGGGCTGGGCCAGTACCTCACTGTACACGAAGGTATGCAATTTATTCCGATGTGAAGGCCATCGCATACGACACGATTCGATCGGTCGCACGACTCTGCGACGGGCTGAATCGCAGTAACCGGCCATGGGATTTGTGCATGAAGGTGACGTCACATTTCCAGTCGTATAGGACCTTACGACTTTAGAATCGTGGCAAGATCGTGTCATCTGCGGTGGCCTTATAACAATAAGGAAATAGGAAGAATAATGATAGTGATCAGGATCATGATGATAACAAAACAAAATGATGATGAACAAAATATGTTAATATTTATGGCAATTTCGTTACAGTGAGATAACAACAATACCGTAAAACAAATGACTCAACCATTGTCCTATTGTATAAAACCAATCCGTGAGATTGACGCATCTGAAGGTGCAATATGTATGTAGAATGTTTAAAGACTTGTGGCCTATTTACAAATGTAGTGAAATTCGGCAGGAAGCAGCAAAAATGTGGCTGACTTCCAGTTATAGCTTCACGAACCTTTTCAGGGAAAGTAAAAAACTATCGTTGTTTACTACGAAATCTTGCTACCACGTGTACATCAAATCGTATCGTTAATGTCAGTGCGCGATGCGGCGAGCATTGGGCATTGCTGCCATTGAACGACCCGGCCAAAACCTCCTCGAAATCTAGCGAGCGCTATAATTCCGTTTAAAGTCAGTTTCCATTTCTATTATTCAGAGGGAAGTTCTTATCATACGTGTCTTCATCTTCTGCTCTTTCTTTCGTTCTCTCCCCCCCCATACCCCCCCCCCCCTCCCCCCACCCTCCCTCTCTCTCTCTCTCTCTCTCTCTCTCTCTCTCTCCTTCCTTCTCTCCTCCTGTAGCACCGGTCACTATTGGAGACTCCACACTCGACGAAACCTTTCACGAGAACATGATTATGTCAAACGGTAAGATTGCATGTACACTAAATTTGAGGTTGATAGCTTGCCGCATGACCAATGCGTAGGATTAGCATATAATCATGGAAGTACATGTTTGTGTCTAGTCAGTGTATATGCAGTAGATTATCCAGCTATGAAGCAGGTGAAATACATGCACATGCTCAAACAATTGACAAGTAACTTAGCCTCCATGCTTGTTAAAGTTAGATATATAATTGGATGAATTGCCTCAAACGTAGGCCTACTGAATTGGATATTGTCTGATGATAAACATCCTATAGGTACGTGTACAAGAATAAAAAAAACATTATTTACCTACGACAACCACCCCCTACCCCCTCCCCCCGACACACACACGCACACACACGCACACAGACACACACATACACACACACATACACACACATACACACACACTTACACGCACACATACATATACACACGCACACATACACACACACGCGCGCGCACACACACACACACACACACATACATCACACACACACATACATCACACACACACACACACACACACACACACACACACACACACACACCAACCCCTCTCCGGGCACTTTTCGATTCGTTGTACTGCCTTCCTTTCGTGTATTTACCCATGCCTTGAACGTTTTCAGCCACATGTTGTTGTATAAAGGCCTTTCCTTCTCCTCCTTCGCGGCCATGCATGCAGGCCCTGGGTATTACTACGTCGACCCTGATGGAAACCAGGAGAATGACTTCGGGGTTCGAATCACCAGCGCGATGCGAGTTGTGAGATCAGAAACACCGGTCAGTATGATGTCATACCGCCACACCTACCCCACCCACATCATCACCTCCTCAGATTGATGTTACAACGATAAAATAATTGTCTATATTAACCCTCAATTCGCCACTGAGGCATTCTTGCACAAATAAAACACACACAAATCCCATAGAGCAGCAATTGTTCTACATAGCAGAGAAAAATAATATCACACCATACATGAATACACATGAAAACCATCGCAAATTATGCACCTCGGCCGCGGAATTGTAAAACACAACGGACTGTTTCGTCATTCATATACTGTATCTATATACATGTATAGATCTATAAAATGCATGCATTTTAACGACGTTCAGTGTTTGTTTTCTTTTCACTTGTAGTTTGATCAGGGAGATCAGGAATACTTCGAGTTTGAGATGTTGACCTACGTACCCTTTGAACCTCGTCTCATCAACTTCCATTTATTCACGAGAAAACAGGTAAAAACTAGCGATATATGTCATTGACTATCATTCATCGAAGGTTCATATGAATTATATTAGTCCATCATGACATTCAATATGAAATCATCAATCATTTTAGCCAATCTAACTCTCTATTTCCCTCTCTCCCACCCCACCCCACCCCCGGCCCCCCCCCCCCCCCCTCTCTCTCTCTCTCTCTCTCTCTCTCTCTCTCTCTCTCTCTGTTCATCTGTATATGCATGGAGCTATAGTCATATGGTCTACCTCTCTCTCTTTCTCTCTCCCTCTGTCTCTCTCTCTCTCTCTCTCTCTCTCTCTCTGCTTCTTTCAAATGTCTATATAATACGCCACTCCAATCCATAGCAAATCATGATCAATTAAAACAAAGGCCTACAATAACAACGTTTTACTCTTTTTACTCCCCCTTCCACGGAATTTAGCTGGAATGGTACAACAACTACAACCAGCTGATTCGAGACAAACTGGAAGGGAAACTCTCGTCAAACGCGAAGGAGTGGATGCTCTCGCGCACGAGATTTCAGAAGTACGACTTTGACTACATCGGTGCGGCGCCACCACGACTTTCTGCCGCTACGATACTCGCGTTGACCTTGCTTTCCGTTTGTGTGGTGATGAACATCCTGAAGTAGATAACGTGTTAGGTGTGCATATCCACACCACTACGGTGTCTGCAAAAATGACTCTGTATCCGACACGATTCTATTTTTTAATTCATGCCATCAATTTTCTATCAACATAAACATTTGTGTTCCTCTTTTCTTTTGTAATTTCCTTTTTGTAAATTGTGTCATTACCTCCAAATTATCTTTTTCTTTTTATTCTTCTTCTTCTGCATGAAGTGTGTTTGAAAATACCGGCGTAAGTGATTACTTAAGAAGTATGTTTGTGTGTATATATGTTACCTACAATCAATAATACCAGAGTTCGTTTTAAAAGACGTTTATAGTATGTTGTACAGAGTCTCACATGATAAGCGTTCCTATCGTTGTGGTACTACTTCTAATGGATGGTTTTGTGAATTTTTTTTGATGTAGTTTCCTCTCAAGCCTGTCTAAAAGCCAGGGTAGCCAGTTTATTAAAGTTATGAAACTCGGCACGGATTAGCATTGTAACCTAACAACAGCATGTATGAAATCTACATAGCTTCACGAACATTTCACGAAGAACCATGATGTGTGCCGATTGTGGTCTCGGGCTCTCGGCTACAGAACCGCCGAGGCTCGAAATCTAAGAATAAAAATAATGTCGCTCGAAGTCAGTTTCCAATTCTAATATTGTGAGAGAAGTTCTCAAAAAGCATTTCCCATTTCATATTTTGACTAGTATAGCTCTCTCTCTCTCTCTCTCTCTCTCTCTCTCTCTCTCTCTCTCTCTTTTATGGAAAATACACCAACTGCATAGTACTAACCGTACGTGCGTGAAACTGGGAGTAAAACAAGGTTTTAACAAATGGGAAAAGATTGTGATTTTTAAATGGTTCGATAAAAGGAGAAGTATATGAAGAAGGCAAAAAATATGATAATCTCACAGCCAAACGATTTTAGTTGTACATATTGATAATGCTGTACATAGCCTTGCCTACCGAACTACATTAAAATTGCTTCTTTAGATAGCTACATGTATTAAGTTTTTTTTTATATACTTTACTGCATCTTTATCAGACTTAACTAGCTGTTTAATTAAGATGTTGCTCGTCATGTTCATCATAAATGTTTTAGAGAAAGCAATGAAATAATAGTATTTTACAACTACACCTAGGTGCAGTGTTTATTTCTTGACAGTTTATGGAACCACAATAAACTCAAAGATCCAAATGTGTTTTTGAACAATCACGTACAAAAATGTGGTCTGATCAAATTCAAAATAAGATAACAAGTTGCATAGAATCATTCCGAAACAATAACAAATTATACAATTTTGTAATTGTGTACTGTAAAGGTTTGAAATGCTAGTTGGACAGGTTTAAGCAGGGATGTGTTATGGAAGGATATGAAGCAACTTTCTTTCTTTGAACCCATGTGCCAAGCCGCTGAAAAGTCATGGTGTTCTCAACCGTTTCCTATTCAGGTGTTTGAACAATTATGAACATGATTGTGTGGCAACGGCTTCTCAGAGAGAACAAAAGAAATATACAGTCTCATTTCGCTTGTCCCGTTCTGTTAATGGGATTAATACTTCCACGAGCACAACAGGTATCAGCAAACACAAATAAACAAGTTTTTCAAGTAAAATATCTCTGCTGCACGCAAACATACACAAACGCCGTTAATGATAATACACAGCTTAATACATCATTTTGAGAGTGGTTGAATCCCCCAAATGCACAAGATGTCGGAAAGTGAAGAAATTGGTCAATTTTGTAAGTAATACAAAAAGCTTATATGTCCGATTTTTAATGATTCCTAAATACTTTTCGAAACAAAAGCAGAGCATTAGAATCTGTCATTATCTGTCGTTAACTTCCTTATAGTTTGCAAACGAATTTGTCAAAAACAAAACGTCTACAGACAAATGGGAAATTAAAGAAATTTCTTTTCAAGTTGACATCAGCTAAATGTCGGCTCGGCACATGGAACATCAAAGCATTGTCATGATTATGGAATTATTTTGACATTCATGAGCACGCTTTAGAACCCATACAGATGTTTGAATGTACAGTATTATGCTCGGGTTTCTACTCCTTCCCAACACCTCCCTGGTTTAAATGTGGGATCGAAAAAAATGACTAATAAATTGGCTTTGCATCTGGACTGTCTCAACTTCATGAGCTGAAGTTTCTGAATTTTGTATTATTTCTGTGTTTTGTGATTCATGTCAATTAATTTAGTTGGAAACTTGAGAAAATTAACCGTGCGCTTTTGACTAGTATTCCTCCGCCGTACTGTGAAGACATTGAAGTATTGCCAACATTTCTAACATTTAGTAAATCTTCCTCCCATGCCTGGAAAACTTGTTTTGGCTATGACGTAGACTTTCATTAAGAGAGACGAGTTGTCGTATTTAAGAATTTATCACATACACAGCAAGATTTCCCAGTTTGGTCTTGGCCTGTGACCTAATCATGTCATATATCTCCATTGTACAGTACCATGATAATGCAGATGATTATTTCTCGAGTAATGTTAAAAAAAAAAAAAAAAGACATTTTAGGATTTGATATGAACCTGTGACCTTTGACCTACATAACCCAAAATCAAATCACGTAACTGTCCAGTCATACACATGCATCATCATTGTACCAATGTTGGTGAAATTCAATAAATGATTTCTCCAATTAGGTAAAGAGTGGAATTTTAAGATTCATCCTTGACCTTGCTGTGACCTTTAAAATATCTCCTCCCAATATTCATTGAATTGTCCTCTCATATGTAAACAATAAAGTTTGGTATAATATTGCTTGCATTATCACATAAAAAGGGATATCTTAGAATTTGACCTGAAATCAACCAAAAATAACCAAAAATCTTACAACCGTAGTTAATTGTCCTGTCATATCTTACCATTGCGCCAAGTCTGATGTAATTCTGCCAAACATTGTTTGAGTTATCATGTAAACGATGGTCCGGACGGACGGACAGATGGACGGACAACCTGGAAACATTTGGCAAGTTCGTTGCGGAGGCATGATTGTGCAAGCGTAACAAGTTAAAGAAAAAGTAGTGGTGTCAATTTAAAGAGAGGTGTGCTTTAGATATTCCAGTGTGCTGCTGATTTCAAGATGTATTGACCAGCCCAGTTTTAGTATGCTTCCAAACATAACAGGGCCATGTTGCATGTAGTTGTTTTAATCATTGTAACTTATCATCAATGGTAACTACCATAGCAACAGCCAAATGAGCTCTTGTTATTTCACCTGTTGCTATGGTGTAGTTACCATTGATGGTAAGTTACAATAATTGAAAACCTTCATGCAACGTGGCCCAGGAATGGGTAAATCTCTTGCAGGATTAAACATTTGTTTTCAATCCACGCATTATCATTGGTTATCCTTGATATGCAAATTTACATAAATCCCAAACAACATAATGTACAAATGGCTGTTCCCAAATGGATCTGAAAAGGATTATCCTATTTTCTAAACTTGCCAATACATGCTATTTTTCTATTGTCTATTAGTCAAATCAAATATGTTTGTGGTGTATTGATCCTCTTTAAAGATTTATTGGAAATGATGAACTGCCAAGGGGGAAAATACTCCGCATTCCATTTAGTTTCAGTCATACAAAATTGATTTACTCAAACAACATATTTAAAATACATGCATGTAATACCCAAAGGGGACCATACATATGCAAACACATGTACAGTTAATATGTACATTTATACATTCTACATTGGACTCTACAATGTGTAGAGGAAGGACATGCTAAATGCATTGGAATGCAATCAAAGGGATCTCAATTTATTTCATTCATAGGTAAACCAGGTCCACAGTTGAAACAAATCTATTCAGCTATTTAAGATATTATACAAACTTTACATTTATATTCATACAAACAGAATTCAACAAATTAATTAACCTTTGACCTTTGACCTCTGACTGACATGATCTTAAGTCTATTCCATTTGTCAGGTTCTCCCAGAATACAGTAGAGCCTGAGATCAATGTCACAGCTGATTGCAATCAAATGCAATCAGCTCCATACATTGACTGCAGATGTTGATCTCAGGCCTAACTGTAATGTGTGCAGTAACATCGTGTCAGTAGTTCTTATTAGATATCGTAATTGATAACTTTATAACTAAGATCATTAACCCTTTTTGTGCCAAGCCTTCATTTATGCAGGCTGGCTTATTTCCACTCAGATAATTAAAGTACCATGACTTCCATACAAGCTGCTGTATAGACAATAGACAAAAGGCGATGAATGCACTTCAAATAGCTTTTAGGACACAATTAAACCACAACCCTTTAGTTACTGCAGTTCTATGGCAAAGTTTGACACCCTAACTGGACCAGGCTTCACAAAGCCAGAAAATCTAACAGAAAGCAACAGCTTAACCTTTAATCTTTGACCTCTCACAGATAAGACTCAAATTCTGATCATCTCTTTATGTCCCATGAACTCACATTCAAGTGTAAAAAAAAAATTATGAGAGTAAATCCGCCACATGGATCTTAGAGCTGATGTAAAAGAAAACGGACGGGGGGGGGGGGGGGTGAGCAGACAGAGAGATAACCAGCAAACACTGCTTGGCCACTTTGCGACAGAGACATACAAATTGAATTGAGGGCACAAGAGCCTGACAAGGAACGACAGGGGAGGGGACAGAGGGGGGGGGGGGGGAGGGAGGGGGGGGGGGAGAGGGGCATCAATTTGGGTAACACTGGCCTTCCATAGATAATTGCCCATCCCATTCTCTACACATTCATAAACGAACAAATGATTAAATAATTGATCAATATTCAATTATTCATTCCATTATTTCACAGCATGTAGTTCTTTCTTTAATCATATGTCAAGTATCCAAACTAGGTTACATTCATTATTTTGCATTATAGTTGCATTTGCTTAACATTTTAAACATTTACAAAATGCAACTTATCCACATTCACCACTTCCCTCCATATTAACCAACATTGTATTTTAAGACATTTTGCTTTTCTGTCTTATAATGTGCTTTTTATTATATTGAAGGGACAAATGCTTAAAAGTAGGGCCATGGTGGCAAATTAATAGGGAAATGTCATAGGAAAATAATATATTTTGCCTAATCAATTTTGAAGACTCCGTTTACTGTTCAGTTGTCTGACAGGGGTTGCTATAGCGTGGTTCAAGCTTTGTTAGCATATTTTTTTTTAAACAAGGAGCACATCACCCAAAACAAACGGAATACCCTACTGGGTCATTCCATGGGGTTGGGGCAAAGTTTTCATGCAATGTCCATGTAACGGAGGTATCAACCTTTGCAGTTCACCATGAATATCAATTCAGATGTGGCTAAATTTTGAGCTCTCAATGAAAAATTGCTCTCTTTTTCCAGAAATAGACATTAAAATTGGAAATCTTTTGGGGGATTTGAAGCAACAGGCATACAAAAATCTACCGATTTATTATTGTTTTTACATGGACAAGAAATTTTCATTAGTCAAATTGCAATATGCCATGGTCTTTGAGAAATGATACTGGATGGGACCCCATTTTTTTGCTCATGCCATTATTGGACTATATTCGCCTGTTTTGAAAAAGAAATGGATTTGGAGTTGTGGTATGTCACAAAAATTGCCCCAACCCTGTGGAATCACCCTACTACAAATACATGTACTTGCTACTCCTGGCCACATGGAATAAAGGCAAAAAGTTAAATCAACTTCAGAATACTGACTTACGACGTGAGAACAATCTCTCAGCAGCTTTTCTGCTGACATGCTTGCCAAGCAGTGGTGATTTTGACATTCCCATGTTCGATTCAGTTCATAACGACTATCTTAGAATACAGGGCCACACCTTTCAGAAAGTCTCGACTGCCATCGCAATGAGGAATCCATTGTGTTGAGCTTCTCTTATGACGCATCCAATCTTTTCTTCTTCTTTTTTGAATCACCAAATCCAGCATTCTATGACTTCTTTATGCATACATATGATGCCATCATCACAATGCAAGAATCAGGTTGTCTGTTTCTGGGATTTAAATTGTTTTGCATTTCCAGTCTCTTCACTCTAAAAAGAGTCATACGGCTGCGAATTCCACTGGGCTTCTGCATTCCCAGCAGAATCACTTCTCTGAGTTAACATTACGTTGCATCCATCAATCACAGAAGTCATGTTTTCGTATTTCTGAGTCACCAAATCCAGCACTCCATGATTGTTCTGGTGCATGATCCAATTGTTTTAGGCTATCACTATGACGCATCCATTGGGGGGTCAGCTGTAGTCGAGAATTCAATCTTTTCGTACTTCTGAGTCACAAGATCCAGCAGTTCATTGAGTTTGTTTGGGTCTTGCATCTCATGCGGCTCTAGTCCCAGATCCTTAACCAGCTTCTCCTTACTGCTGAACTCTCGCAGGATGAAGTTGGTTCCCGCCTGTAGGAAGGGAAAAATACCATGTTTGTTGTGAAAGCTTCTCAATTGGAAAATATTCCTGGTATTTTTTGTGAAGATTTTTCTTTTCAGAGAGGAATTTGTGTGTGGAAACATGTTTCTATTGATGTATCCACTGCACAAGTAAAATAATACACATCCTTTTGAGAAAAACATATTGGAGAGCACCTCATCGTATGTAATGTCACACAAATTTAAAAGATCATAACTTTCTCATCCTTTGATGGATTTTCGTCAAACCTCAACTAATATGTTTCTTTCATATTTCTGCTTTTATTGAAAGCAATTTACTTTCAGATTGATCTATCCCTTTAATTGTACTCTTACCTCGTGGTAACACCTGGTGTCATTGATGCGGACCAGAACACCATCCACCCGGAGGAAGAACCGCATCAGGATAAAGAAACTGGCCTGCATCACCCTCTGGAAAGAAGAACAAACAAACACCAATCAATGCAGAGCTGCCAACCTTTGAAAGTCAAAATTCGTATTTTGCACCTCCAAAATTCGTATTTTTCCTTCAAAATTTGTATTTTTAAAAGAGGCCCTATTTTCAATGATTTTGAAATCAAATTCTGAAGTTCTGTCTTCACACAGCGTGAATGCATACCGTATGGTGGTTAAGTGTTCAATTCTGCTCAAGCAAAAGCAGCACAGAGCTAGGGTGGATGGCTCCAACAAGTGCGATTGTATGCCTGGGTGTGTTGCAACGAAGCACCTTTTGTCGGGTTTTTTTTTATTATTTCATTTTGTCATGAATTCGTATTTTTGGACACGTTTTCGTATTCCCTTCCGATTTTCATAACAAATATGAATTTTTTGTAACGGTTGGCAGCTCTGTCAATGGCTGGGAATCCCTCTTCGGCATATCAACATATTCACTATATATTTTATCATTTAAATTCTTATTATATTCTTTAAAACTACTTATCCTTTTATTGTTTCTGTACCCTGCAATCAGCTACAAACTAAAGTTCATTGAAGCTTGTCTTTCATCCTCAAATTCCTCAATGATTCCACAAAGAATATCATGAAAGAAGGGAATCATTTCTCTTTGTTGCCTTAACATTTGTACCACACCACACAGTTGATACAGTATTCATCTTATTGGCCCACCTCACTCTAAGAGAAAGCAAACAACAGTCATTCAACAGCCATGAATCACAAAAATCACTGTTGTTGCTGATCTTTCAGCCTCATATTTTCAATCAACAAGCTACTTTGTTTGTTGGATGTGTGCATGAGCATGTCATTTTTACCACTCAGAGGGGTAGTAGATTTGTAGATTTTGTTGTTGTTGTAGATTTGTAGATTTGATTGAACTCTGTCTGGTAAAAAGTTGAAAGCGTAAATTTTTTTTTGCAAGTAATGCTATGGGCCTTGGCGCGTTCGTCTGGAGATAAAATTGATCAGAAGCAGTTTCATCTTTTATACAAACTTTTTTTCCTACGTGTGTTTTAGAATACCAATTTAGCTCATTTGCATTAAAATCTTATCTTTGAGGCTCATTTACATAAAATTTTATCTCTAGCTCATTTGACTAAAAATTTTATCTTTTATCCTAAGTTGGCTTTTCGGAATACCAAAAGATAAAATTTTTCCTAAGTTTGTTTTCGGAATACCCCCCCCCCCCCCCCCCCCCCACCCTCCATGTGCTATTTTGAAATTGAAAATGTTCACAAGGGCTAATTTTGCACTGTGGGAGCCAAAGCAAATCACCCTGAGCTCTGTGTTATTTGTTTTTCACTGATTCACTCACCATTTTGACATTGAGGATAGCTGAGCCATTGTCAGCTAGCTCATCCTCAAACAGGGGCATGTCTTCATAGAAGAAGATCTTCTCCTTGACCTTGAGCTTCTCAATGTCTATCCTCTCATCTGTCTCGCATGTCTGTTGTGCATAAAATAATAAGAAGAAACAACACTAATGTACGTTCATCAAGATACATTTGTATAGTTTCTCTTGCATATTAACGTTATGACCTGAAAGGGTAATATACTTTCAATCGTGATAAAATAGTAGTCTCAAAAATTACTGCAAAGATAGCAAAAACAAAGTATGCATATAACCTCTTCTACAAACTTGTACAAATATGAGTTGTATAATCACTTCTACAGACAATCAGTAGTATGTGGTGTATTTATATTCACATCAATCTCCTTCACAGGTTTCAAATACTTGTATACGCTTTGCACGTTTGAACTCTTTAGGTGCAATGAGTTTTTTTTTTTTTTTACAATACACAATATGCAGTACACACACATTCCATAGAGCAACATTAAGAGTAAAAGTGAAAAAGTAAGTTGATCTACACAAAACACTGTGATTTCTGACAGAGTAATATTCTTCAGTAGATCATCCTACATGAAAAAATGTTTTGAGCAGTTTAATCAATTAATCTGATGGTGTAAATAGGGTTATGTGACAAAGAATGAGTACAGAGTGAAATAAGAAAGAAAGGGAGGTAGAGAAAGAGGGGGAGAGAGGGGGAGAGAGAGTGAGAGAGAGGGAGAGAGAGAGGGGGGGGGGGTAAGAGAGGGGGGTAAGAGAGGGAGGGAGAGAAGGAGAGAGTGGGAGTAAGGGGGATAGAGAAGGAGAGCAAGAAAGGGGACAGATAGCGAGAGAGATGGAGAGGAAGAGAGAGATGGAGAGGAAGAGAGAGAAAGAGAGGGGTGGAGGGAGAGAATGAGAGAGGGGGTGAGGGCCTGAGGGGGAGGGGGGGGGGAGGTGAGAGGAAGAGGGGGAGACTGGTGAGGCAGGATGGGATAGAGAAAGATAGAGAGAAGGAAACTGAGAAAGGAAAAGAGTGAAAGTGTGAGGAAGAAGAAAAGATGGAAAGGGAACCTTCATGAGCATGAGGATTAAGAAAGAATGGAAAACAATGCAGAAAACATTTACAAATTAATGTAACAGACAAATAAAATATGATATAAAGAGCACAACATAACGTGATGATATTCTGCCCTTACACTAATGCTGTTTCCACCCGTTGCTATGGTAGTCCCTCTGTAGTCTGTTGTGTAGGTCCAATCAAATGGTTTCACCACCTTTGTGATATGCTCACAGTCACTCCTGTATAAAAAGAAATAATACCATAATGTTTCAGTCACTGATGTTTTAGACACGAGGCATCACATAATTAATTAACCATCTGTGATAATTCTACATACCACATATAAGTAAGAAGTCATCCCATGATGCAATGCGCAGCCTAAGCCTGATTTTTTTTCAGTCATGTCCACTTCCGGTCTAATGTATTAGTGTATGAGACTGGAAGTATACATACATGCATACATGTGAGAAAAACACAATCTGGATGTCGCTGTGAGCTGTATTTTGAGACGACTTTCCGCTACAGGCAGTCCATTGCAAGCAGTCCATTGGACTGCAATCCATAGCATGCAGTCCATTGGTTGGGTTTTCATAAGTTCATTATCTGTCTTCTCTTTTCTTTCTACTTCTTCGACTTCTTCATTGATTTAGTTTTTCTTCTCTTTCTTCTTCTTATCTCCCCCCCCCACCCCCCCCCCACCCCTATACCTTTGTTTACTCTCTCTTTGATTGTCCATTATATCTCAAGTAAAATCAGTTATTGCAAATATAAAACTATTCATATTGCAAGTATGATATATAGCAAGTATAAAAGTATTCAAACTGTGTACTGTATATATTGCAAATATAAAAATAATCATACTGTATACATTGCATGCATTTTGCAAATCTGAAAGTATTGGCATTATATATTTCTATACCTTGCCTCTCTCCACGTATTTGCAGCTGCCACCTTTATAGAGTCATTTTGCTTGTCGACTTTCGCCAAGGCGTCAAACGTGTTGAATTCGATGCCGTAGCCTGCGTCATGCATGACCCGCAGGTTGTTCTCTCCAAACGTCATCTCTGGAAGCTGAGGCAGCTTCAACTCTTCCTCATACCTGGAAGCATGGGAATACAATAAGAGGAAAATTTCATTCTCCACCTGACCGACACACTATCGAGTGCTGACACAAACTTAAAAGCCATTGATGACTGTGTTCATGTTGTAGCTGAAGGTGCGGTGCACCCCGGGGGGGTCACTCTCCACATAGCCTGCTACGCACCCGCGTCCAGAAAAAGCGTCGAAAAGGGTCCCGTTTCAGGCACTCCGGCGTCGTCGACGTCTTTGGCAAAAAGGGTTGCATTTCAGCACCATTCGCTGGTAAATCGCCGTTTAGGGTAGCCTTTTCTCACTCTTCACGCCGTTTAGGGTTGCTAATTTGGTTATGAAGATTACGCCGTTTAGGGGTGCAAATTTAAGTAGATCTACGCCATTTAGGGTTGCAAATTTGGGCGAATTTGGGGGAGACCCGGGAGCAGACCTAAGCCATAAACACCATGAAAGGCGTGATAGGGGATACAAAATAATCCTCGCACACGCCGGCCAGCCGAGCACTTATGAGAGTTACCCCCGTACAGTCCTAGCTAGTCTCTTACACCCGGCTCTATACTAGGCAGCAAAGTGGCTAAGAGAGGTGTCCTTGAGAGTAATCATGTTGGCCTTACTTTCAATAGCTTCAAAAAATGGAATTTATACCTGTTGTATTTAACATCAATTTAACATCAGTCATCAGTATGGTATCAAATTAATCGATTTTAATGTTCACGCCATTTAGGGTATCAAATTAGGGGATTTCCCTGTTCACGCCACTTAGGGTGGCTTTTCTCATGGGTTACGCCCCCGTTACGCCATTTAGGGTTGCAAATTTAGGTAATGTAGTTACGCCATTTAGGGTGCATTTCTGAGGTTGTCGGACACGGGTGGGTAGCAGGCCATGTGGAGAGTGACCCCCCCGGGCGGTGCACATGCTTTTTGTGACAATCATGCAGGTTACAGAATTACCATAAAATCACACATTTGCCTCAATAAACAATACACTACTCCTCAACCCTAATCTAACATTAAAGCCCGGATCCTAACCCACACCAGAGCCTAGCCCTACTTTTGTAAGTATGATTGAGTTGTGAATTCAACAACGAAAACATACAAATGAGGTAAATTGCTGTCCAAGTTTGGAAAAGAAAAAGAAGACTCTACCCAAAATAGTTTGTTCCTTGTTCACTAGATTACACTAGACGACTAAAGTTAGTCTAGTCTCACTCTCAAGTCGTCATACGTAAATTCATCACAACAACTACCCGAAGCAATCATGCAATGACAGTGTGCAGAGCCTGAGGGCACGTTTCTCGAAACGATGACAACTCTAACCTCAGCTCTAACTCCGATAGTTAGCACTGAGGTGATTCTCGAAGCTATTACAACTCTAACCTTAGCTCTAAATGCTGGAACAACTCGGACCCTGTCGCATCTATTGTTCTCGATCGGCTTATGGAAAGCTGAGTTGCGTAATTAGGGCTGTGAAAAGTGAATAAATTTGCATTACTCGTTCTATGATAACATTTCTGCTGCCTTTTGTCAGAATTCGCTAAGCATAAAATCAGCTGTGGTGGGGAAAGGGGTTTGGTTGTTTACATCACTCCAATCCATTGAAGGTGAGATTCATGAAAAAGGTTAACAAATATTTCAAAATGTTGAGTGTCATTCGAGCATTCCGTAGATCAGAGGGCTAGTCTAAGCAATCCAACATTTTAACACTGTTTACTGTTGAAAATTCGCTCGTGTTCAGTTATTTATTTTTTAATGATTATAAAGTCTACGTGTGATTGAGATTTTTATATCAGTTATGAATATATCAACACATGCATGTAATTACCTCTTTCTTCAATATTCAGACATTTATTTTAAGAATGGCATGTTTGCGTAGACTATCATTTACATGGTATCTTTCAACACAAATATGACCAAAATGGAAAGCATTAAAGAAAACTGATGAATTCATTTAACAGAAGAAAATGAGAGATTGATAGCACACCAATCTTCACGAAAATGATACGTTATACTTCAAACCATAGACTAATTAATGTTTTAAACAATATTTTGCCCAATATTTAAATATTTTATCAATTATTGCGGTCCTGTGCGGAGTTTCGTGAGAAAGGCTATCAATTTGTCTGAAAATTCCGATCCGGTATCGATACACAAAATGTCACTGATATCCGACTAAGCATTCTCTTCGAGAATCAGTTAAGCAACATTACTTAGCGCTAACGTGAGTTCTAAATCAGATGTCGCTGGCATTCTAATGCAGAAACAGGCGCAGAGGCAAGAAGCTCAGACAGTCTGACTCAACTTAAGTACAGACAGTTGGAGCTCGAGTCGAGAGCTGAAGTGAAGAGTGCAGTTCAGTGAACACTGTGAAGTAGGGCCTAATGACTAAATGAGTACTCACTTGGCAACGACGTCTGACTTCGAAATATGAGCCTTCACACTTGTGATCGTCCACGGCCCAAAACTAAATGTTTCCTGTTTTTTCCCACTTTTGGTGGCTGCACTCGCCGTGATTGCTTTCTCATCCATGTTGTTTTTTATAGTTTGACTCTGAGTTTGATCGACCGCAATAACTTCCTAACACAACTGCTAACAGTGCACAATTTTGGCTACTTTTAACAAAATAATACGCCAAAATTTGGTGAAACAACGCATAATCTGGCAAAGCGCGAGGCGTGTTACAAAGGCGCAACTTTTCAGTTGGACAAGCTGATCCAAGCCGCAAACTACGGGAAATACGCGCGTTACTTCACACGTCCAGCTGAGGTCAAAGCAACACGTCGAAGCTAAGAATGATGGCAAGTGCAGAATGGGAAGAAGTGAAGAAGCTAGCGAAAGATTTTCAGAGGGCCCAGTTGACAAGTGCAGCCCAAAAGTGAGTCATCTCAATACTTGAGATTGAAAACGGTGCAGGAAAATTCGCGAAATGCTTAGGTTTTGAGCAACAAGACCAACTGAGCACCATATGTTATTACGCGTATAGAATTAGTTTGGTCCCATCTGTTCCAGTTCGTGTTACTTTAACTTCACGGCCACTGTCTGTATATTACTAACTGGGCTCTAATCTAGACTAAGTCTGGCCTCTGCAGTTGCATGCAATCCAATTGAGCAACTCTCTTTTAGTTTAACTAAATTTTGGATTTGTATTTGTTAAATATCTGCCAAACAACTTCAATTTAGGTGGAGTTCCTCCGCATTAACATTTTTCATACCTACTCCGTATTCATCATGGTATTCCAAATGCATGTCTCAGCTAGGCTATATATAGTGCCGATCCGAGCTGTTCGGTTTTAGCAAGTAATGGGTGGCAGACTGTGGCGGCCACGTGTGGCTACCCGGAGCTATCATAGCAGCCGACAAGCCAGGCTCAGAATTGCGCAACGATTGTCGTTGCCCCTCCGGAATATCATAAAATTTATCAACACCGCATATTCATACATCTAGACATGGGCTCATAAAACACTTTTACGGCACAACTGCGCCTTTGTAAAATATAGAAGAAATATAGAATAGAAGCTCAGTATTCACTCTTGACGCTACTCTTGTTTCGAAATGATCCTCATAATGGAACATTTTCGTTTTCACCATGATTCACAAAAAAGTGAAGTGGATTTTCAAAATCTTACCGCAAAATGTTTTGATCTCGCTCAGTCATCGCAGTTTTCCCAAAACTTTTTGTCGCAAATGAAAGACGAACTCATGGGGTCGCCAAGCTCAAAATCTCAACCCATAAATTTACTTCAATAATATTCTACATCGGAAGGCCGCTACCCGAACAGATCACGCATTTCACAAACTGTGCCCACCATTTTGCCATTCCGTTCGTGCTTACGTGCGAAGCGCCATCTAGTGACACATGGGCATCTCTGTAATAGACAGTTACATAAGACTACGACATAACACAGCTGCTCCAATCTAGAACTACAGTAGATGATAACTGCGCTCGTAATATTCTAGATACAGTGCAGTTGGAACGCGACCGTACAGACATGGCTCTCATATTCATTCAGCGCTGCTTCAATAACTGCATGCATAGCCAAATGTCATCTGAGGTGCTTCAAAAAAATGTTGACACTTTGAATTAATTCTTTAAAAATCATCAAGCTGAAATTTACACACAATAAAGTCAAAGATTGTAAATTTTGTAAGAGGCAGGTTCTGCGGCATTTCATCAATCATTATTCTTGTATCCATTCTTTAGAATATTTGATGAGGTTTTTAACAGTTGAACAAATTTAGACATAAAATTGTGAATGGTATGTATCAGATGATTAATTCAGAACACAACAATGCCCACTGTGCATCATACATGTCAACCCACAAGGTCTTTTCTTCCAGAAACGTCTTAATGGCACTGTGCACCAAACGCTGCAGCAGCCTGTCACTATATGCCCAATGCTACATCACAAACATTGCTCAAATTTGAGAAAGATTTTATTTGTTTTGCACAGGAGAGCAGTAATTTTATCCAGCAAAAAGCAAGCACAATTGCCAAATTACATAATTATTGGCTACTGATAATCGTTTGTCTCGCAATGTAAGGTAAACGGTATCGAAAAGATCACGACGTTTCGTGTGCCGCTGCAACACTTCATCAGGTGTGATACAAAATTGTAGTAAGCACATACTTTCTGTACAGGGGTTCATACTACGAACAGACTGAAGGGGCGGCCATGGGCAGTCCGGTCTCGGCTGTCGTGGCCAACCTGTACATGGAAAGTTTTGAAGATGAAGCATTAGATGCATGCCCTCTCTCTTGCATTCCCCAGGTTTGGAAGAGATACGTAGATGACACGTTCATCATAGTCTCCAGTTCAGAAACCGACAACCTGCTCAGACACATGAATGGCCGCCACCCATCCATTCAGTTTACGTCGGAGGTTGAGTGTGAAGGGAAGATAGCATTCTTAGACACGATGGTTCACAGGCACGAGAACCACAGGCTCTCCACCTCAGTCTACAGGAAGCCTACCCATACAGACCAGTACATTGCGTTCGACTCTCACCACCCCACATCGGTGAAGAGAGGGCTGGTAAAGTGTCTTTTTGACAGAGCATCACGCCTCGTGACAAACCCACAACAGCCAAGCAAAGAACGGACTCGTGTCCGCAATGCCCTGAGTCTCAACGGTTACCCACGCCGTTTCATACATAACACCAAGAAGAAAGCCCTAGAACAAAAGGATCAGAAGGAATACAAGTCGTTCGTAGTCTTGCCTTACGTTGATGGAGTGTCCCCACAACTCAGGCGCCGCCTGGAAAGCCATGGCATCCACACGGTTTTCCGATCAGATACCACCCTCCGACAACAACTAACACGCCCCAAAGATCCTATCCCTCAACACAGACGGGACGGAATCGCGTACAACATCCCTTGCAAAGGGTGTGACCGTTCATACATCGGTGAAACTGCCCGACCGATTTCTGAAAGAATTTCTGAGCATAAGAGGGATGTCAGGCTCCGCCGGACTGACAGCTCAGCAGTAGCTGAACATGCCTGGGATAACCAGCACCAGCCAGACTGGGATGGGGTTCAGTGCATCTCCCAAGAACGGCACTGGTACACACGTAGGGTTAAGGAAGCTATCAATATCCGTCTCAATCCCAACAATTTCAATCGAGACAACGGGATCGATATCCCCGATTTTTGGATTCGTACGATACGCCGCCATGACACTCCTCGCCATGACATTCGACCGCCTTTCGATACGACTTAACAGCCCGTTGTTAGTCTATAGCCAGCCTTTGTTACCGCCCAACAATGTGCTGATTTTAGTGACTCTTGGACTTGTTGGTCGCCCGTAATTACCGGCCTGTGGCTTTGTCCCTTTTGTCCTTTGTCGGTAACTTGTTACCGCCGGTCAATGCGAGGCGCATCAACGGTCTATTGTTGGTCAAGTACCCGGATACGCCGGCTATTAGCAATGGACCATTTATAGTTAGTGCGCTGCACTGACCATAGGGTATTTAAACCCTTGCTTACTACAATTTTGTATCACACCTGACGAAGTGTTGCAGCGGCACACGAAACGTCGTGATCTTTTCGATACCGTTTACCTTACATTGCGAGACAAACGATTATCAGTAGCCATCTATCCGCAATGAGTAACATATTTAGCATTACATAATTATTGTTCAAAATTGCAGATTGTCAGAGAGGAATTGCATTGAGATTGTCAACAAGCTGACTGAACGGAAGAGCATTGAGGTCATCTATACCCTCGATGGGAAGGAATATCTAACCCCGTCTCAGGTCCTGAAAGAGATCCGCGATGAGTTGATCATCCATGGAGGTAAGGAGATTGCAGAAAAAGAAAAGTTCAATGCAAATCAAATCAAATGGGTTTTATGTCAAAACCATTGAATTTACAAACACTGAAACATTTACTGTACTGTAGAAATGAAATATTAACTTTCAGAGAACATAATTGAAGCATGATACTTCTACTTGAGTGGTACCATACTTTTGAGCTGTATTGCAAAAGGTTTTACAATGATTGTGTCTTATGCTTGGTGGTGATGGCAAAAGATGTCATGCTCAGAGCTTATTGGCCATCTACATGCCTACATTACTACAGTCATTTCTTGCAGTATTATCCTGAAATATTGTATTTGGTCCTTGTAAGTGACTTTTTGTTCTACAGAATCTTTTGAATTACACTTCCGTCGTGAATTGATACACCCATAAACAGTGAAGATGCTCATGTTAACGTAAATATTGTTTGAAATACAAAAGTTCCTCCTTGTGAAATGACTGGTCAGTAGTGTGAAAACAAACATTTAAGTTTTCAAATTGATACAAAATTAACAGTTCTTTCTTTCCCATGAAATTTTCAGAGGCATACTTGTTGAGTGACCTTTTGGAAGGTCATGATGAAATTATTTACGATTATAGCATGGATAGCCTGAAAGAGTGAGTTCCAAGAAAATAATATAGCATTACCAGTAGGGCTATTTCATATCATATTAATTCTGCACTGTTCATTTACCCATTTCTTTGTTTTGATTATCCCAACAGGAAGGATCAACCTGGTTGAACTTCAACAGGTAAGCAAATGTTGTAATTTGGTACCTAACAGTATGAGGTATTATACCTTAGCTCTTTGTGTGCCAGGTAAAGTCTTGCTGTACAGTATGTGAAGCGTGTAAACAACTTGTGAAAACAGTCACAGGTGGTACACGAATAGTTTACTTCTATTCCACAGTTCACAAAATACCATTACAGAACTTGTGTGTATTACTATAAAGTAAATACAGCTAAAATAACCAGACCTAACAAAAATGTACATCAAATGACAGAAAGCATGAACGTGTTTTGGAATTTTGTCACATTAATCATGTACTCTCTACTATCAATTTATGATAACTGAACTGTAATTATTTTCACCAATAGATCCTGAACATTGACTTCAGCTACATCGAGTCGAAGGCCAATGAGGTGGTGAAAAATGATCGGAATGTCTTCTTGGTGCTTGGCCAACTCATTAGCAAGTAAGAAAAATATAGTGGGAAGGGTGTTGGAAGGGGTGAAGGAGGGGGGAATCTAGGTTTGTGGCTTTTGATTCTTTTTCCTCACTTTAGGACAATGAGATAGTAAAGAATGATTGCCATATCTTCTTTGTACTGGGCCGGTTCATGAGCGAGTAAGAAGTGCTGTAGAAAGGAAGGGTGGTAAGAAGGGTGCAGGAGGGTTGTGGGAGGGGTGTAGGAGGGGGTGGGGACCTAGGTTTTAGGCTGTTGATAGCATTTTTTTCACTCAAGACCAATGAGGTGGTGAAGAATTATCAAAATGTTTTCACGGTGATTGGTCAGCTCATTAGCAAGTAAGAAATGCTGTAGATGATTTTGATCGATAGATACATAATTGTATCTTCAGTGGTGAGGATTTACCATGTTGGCCGATGAGATCATAAAGTGTTTTGCTTTTGTCCAGTGATTACCTGGACCACCTTGCTGAAGAGATCAATGACCAGCTGCAGGAGGCCGGACAGGTCACCATTGCTGAACTGACCAAAGCGAATGATGTTCCCGCTGAATTCCTTACCGAGGTGAGTCTTCATTTTAGCTACTGTACACACACCTTTATGCGAGTCTGCTTTCGTATTTGGTGTGGCATTGGCAGTACTCAAAAATACAAATTGTCTGCAGTGGCGGCTCTACGAGGTATGGGAGGAGGGGTGGATTTTTTGTTTGTCATGAGAATGTTATTAAAGTTTGCTTTTCTCAAAATATAACTGTTATTCCAGGAAAACATGTTAACTGTTGTTTTCATACCTGTCACAATTGCGAGAAAGAATTTATTTTACATGCTCAATAATTGTCTGCTAAATGTGTTATTGTTTATACAACAAAGTATTACTCCTTCATTGATTATTAAAGACTGTTCTTCTAGGAGGCACTTCAAAACATTTACTGGTACGAGAATGTTGACGGATAATTGATCATAATATGCACATTAAAAATTGAACAGTTAAGTCTAATTATTGTTTGTTATTTCATGGACTTTGTGTCATAAAAACTTCCTGAGACAAGTTGAAAGACTCCTTAAAATCTCCTAAAGCACCTTTCCAAGGGGACTTATCGGGAATTCATTAAATAGGATGATCTCCCCCCCCCCCCTTCCAGAGCCCCACTGGTTACTGAATCTTGTTTAGTGTACACCATGCTTAATCTCACCTAATCTACCCCCACATTAATCCCCAGGCCATTGAGCAGAGGATGGGGCAGATCATTGAGGGGCAGCAGGACCCCTATGACCGGGGCATCATCTTCACCCAGGCCTTTGTTGAGCGGCACACGGCCAGGATACGAGGAGCCTTCAGCGCCATCACCAAGTAGGTGGACACGCCCCCTTTCAGATAAAAGAGGGTAGCCCTTTTGCAGCTCAAAAATAAAACAAAATTAAAAACCATGGTAAATAGAAGAAAATACTGTTTCAGAACTTCCCTCACAATATCAGAACTGGAAACTGGCTTTGAGTGGAATTATATTGATCTTAAAATTTAAAGTAGGTTTTGGATGGGTTGACTAAAACTTCTTCGGTTCTTGTAGCCTACAAACAGAGACTGCATTCAGCACACATCGTGGTTCTCCACTTCAAACTGTGTGCACAGAGGACAGCAATTGTCCATGATAATGCTAGCAGTGCGTGTGATTACTGCCTTGCGCCGCTGGGCTCTGCAATACAGTATATGACTGTAGACTATAGTCACAGTGTTTCAAGTGTAAACAAGGATAGTTCTTCACTTTTCCTGAAAATGTTTGTGAAGCTATGACTGAGATTTCATACACGTTATTGTTAGGGTATACTGCTGATCCCTGCCGAGTTTCATGACTTTTGTCAAAGGGGATAGATATACTGGACTGGGAAGACAAAAAGGCCATCAAAATGTGATCTTGAGCAATCTTCTTGCCAATTGTCTTAAATTCATGTATTGTCCATTTTAGAAACTTGCTGAAAGGTATTTGCCCTAAAATGATCCACATTTGGAGTAATTAGTGATTAAATCACAAATCCTCAAATTGTTCGGGCCTAACATTTCAAGGACTTTTGATTTAATCACTAATTACTCCAAATGTAAATCATATGAGGGCAAATAACCAGTATGTTTCCTTTAAAAGGCTACCGTCTCTTTAAATGAAATAAACTGGACTAAATTGGACTGAATGGCAGCTACAGCCACTTGAATCCTAGATTATCTTACTCCCATAGACTTAACACATAGACCACACTGTTTACGTTAGCTAATGGTGCAATACGTACTTCTGCACACTGATCTCAATGGCAGTATCAGTGGTATACATGTATTACATAAGCGTGTTAACATGTAGAGTGCCATCCTGTTAATGGCATTCATATATTTCTTTCAAATCTTCTAGAACATTATTGTTGGCCTATCTACTCATTATGCCTCCACTAAGAAGTTGCAGGAGGCATTATTTTGAGTTTATTACTCTTTGTAGCATAATACTGTGAAGATCATATTTCTTTCTTTCTATTATTTGTTTCACCATTTTAAATCTTTCTTACATGTTTTTATCTATCTGAACAGGCCCACCTCTGTTGCCAGTGTTCTTAACAAATATCACATTCCAGAAAAGCTCTTCAACAGTAAGTTATTGTAGATTTGTAAGTTTGTATTTACAATTTGAACGAATGTTTACAGAGCAGAAAGGTATGCTTAATGAAATGTCATTGCTGCTATGCGGTAGGTGTTACCCATGCTTAAGATTAAACACATTAATTTGTTGTTACACTTTTCCTCTTCAAATTGGTATGACTAATGCTCTCAAGTGATTCAGGTTAAGAATAATTTTCTGATTTAGAATGTTTGCTCATAGAATCCTCTGTCATGAATGTGCTGGATTACAACTTTCTTTGATGAAGCATTTCACATCTGCAATGAAGTGGCAAAGATAGCCTGAAAACATGTACGTTTTTTGTAATTTATGACATTTTTCACCAAAAAGCTTTTCTGATTTGTCTGAGTCTAGTCAAATCAACCTAGAATAAATAATTCAAATCATTCTAATATTTATTCAACAAAATGTCCGTAGAAACAAAACGTACAAGGCAAAGGTAACATCATATTTTGCAAAGGCCTCAAGCTTGAGAGAGATTAGAAATATCCTTTGATAACAAACAGTCTGTCTGTATGAAGTTATCAGTACCCAGTAATTGTAACCTTATAGGGCTTGCCCTTAACTTTTTTTTTAATATAGCCATCATGGCCACTTGAACCATGGACCCAGGTGGCCAAATAATTTTTCAGGCGGCCCAGATCGTGTGCGATGAGCAATATTTTTAGGTTTCAGGTGGCCATTGGCTCTCAGGCGACCGCTGTGGCATAGCATTGTGAATGTTACCTCAATTGCATCCATTCAGTCAAAGTAGTCGTAAACATGAATGTCTCTACCAATCCTATTCTTACCTCTACCAGCCATCTTCCAGAACTTGGAGAACGAGGGGCGGGTGAAGGGGTCTCTGGCCGGCGGGCGGCAGGACAAGGCGTCCTACGTGCCTCACATCTTCTCCAAGACCCAGAATGACTGGGTGGATTCCTTCTACGCACAGAATGGCTACCTCGGTAAGAAAGCACCCCAATGGTCTGCATCACATTTAATCTACCAAGATTATTTTCCTTGAATTGTTACCTATGACTCTATACAAATTTCCTGGTATATTTTCTCAGAAGTTGTACTGGTTTATATAAACTTTAATGCCCAGCCTGCCAAGATCAATTTTGTTATTATTTCTTGAAATGCTGACTCTTCTGAAAACGTGTATATCTTTTCTATACAGATTTCTGTTCTATTTATATTAATTGAACGATAACTGTTCTGAGGCAATAGCCAGGCCAGAAACCTGCTAACAATTTTCCTGGTTTTTGCTCACCTTCCATACAATGCTCATTTTTTGATAACACATTTGTATGTGATATTTGTGGAGGGTCAAATTACTGTGTGAGATTAAAAGTTTTAACCACATATGTTATTTTTGTATCTGGAATGCTTTTGTAGAATACGATGCTCTGTCCCGGTTGGGCATTTCCGATGCCAAGTCTTATGCCAAGCGACGCTTTAAGTCAGAGAACCTGCTGTTCCTTCAGGCATGCTGTGTGGGACGGGTTCTGAGGGACCGGGTAGAGGCGAGCGTGGAGGAGGCACTATCTTCCGGAACTTGGATCGACGTCTTGGTGAGTGAGATCAGTTAGATCTACTGATCATCCTGAAGATTCTGACATAAGCCCAGAAACCGTGTTTCAGATCACACCTTGATTGAAAACAGTGTTTCGTACCCCCAATTTTTTTTTAATAAGAAATGCTGATAGAAATTTAAAAGAGTGTCACTGAAATCTTATAAAGGCAATCATGGTTTGAAACACATCACAGTCACACGTCACGTCACAGTGCGTTGCTCATAATACGGACACACTGTTTCTCACATCATAATGCTTTGCACAGAATGCCGCTTCCTGTTTGCTGTTTTCTCAAAGGGACAAAACCGTGCAACATGAGCTGCACAATGGCACGCTCAGGGAAACTATGTTTTCTGTGCTTTTCTAGGAATGCTGTTTCCAATTATTGAAACACTTTCAAAACAAGGAATCTAGGAACACAAAATTACATTAGCCTTAGATGCACCCATCATCCTGTAGAAAGAAAACCAACATTGATTTTATTGATGATAAGAATACAACAAGGTATTCATATCTATTTCCACATTTTCAAATAAACAAATAACGGATATAATGATGGCAAATATTTCAAATAACATCAATAACAAACTGATTTAACTAACTTAGGATATAAACATTTCGAGGAGAATGTGGAGGGGCCAATCTTAGAAACATTTACACGTTGTATCATTGCTGTGACAATGGGCTCCTGATTCTCATCTGATTTCAGGATCATGTGAAGAAACTGTCTTAAAATGTTAGAAATTGAAATCAAATGATATTGGAAACTGTTTTGATGGCCAAACGGTTCTGCCACGATTTCCCGTAATCTGAACAACTGCTATCCATTACATATATATAACTGTTCAAAATAACTCCCTATCTAATAATGCAATAAAAAAAAAAACAGTCATTATATGCAATGATATAGGAAGAACATACACTGTTATTGTAGTTTTGGTTGTGTTTTTTCCTCAGCCTCTCTTGCCCAGCTCCTTCACATCGGCAGACAGCGGTCAAATACTTCACCAGTGCCTCAAAGGTAACCACCAACTTGGAGGAAAGGTCTTCTTAGATACCGTCGTCCTTAGCGACAAGTTTGTCGCAGAGTGCAGAGCCATCTTTGATCCGCTGATGGCCAAGAAGGCAAAGGAGGTAAGCCGCTCTTGGGAAAAAAGTACTTGGTTTTGCTTTGTTTCTTTTTGTCTCGCCTGAACAAAGTTTGGCAGAGACCTAGTAATCACTTTTCCTGTTAGTCTGTTGGTCTGTTGGTCCATTAGTCTGTTGGTCTGTTACAAAAATGTTTTGGTTTAACTTGCTCTCCTTTCTTTATTTCTGCATCAATTGTGTTCACACTTGGTACAAATGATCCTTGGGTAATACCACGTGTGTTAATGTGGATGATGAGGTCAAAGGTCATCTCGGCACCATTTTAGGTATTTGGAAAAAAAAGTACTAAGCGCTGTTTATCGATTGCAAAATCAGGCGAAACTTGTTTCTCAATATCTGGATGTAGAGATACGAGCAACCATAACTTAGCATCAAGAGCTCTTAACCACATGCATAGTATTTGTCTGGAGCTAAAAATTGTGTTGACTGTCAAAACTGATAAGGATTGTTAAAATCCAGATGCGAGAAAGGCAAGGAAAATGTAAAGTGAATGTATTCCTTTGTAGTGAAATGTGAGAAATGATAAATGTGTTTGTATCATTTGTGTCATGATCAATGTGAAATACCGAGGAACATCAGGGAGTTTTGGAACTGGAAATATTGTAATTTCATCTTGTGGTAATTCCTGACATTGTTTATATGAGCATGATACACATACAAGGAATTAAACAATGCAAGAAACAGTTGATTGGTACTAAATTTTACATTGTTAGTACTTGTTTATGCATTGTTCCTCCATAACAGGACGCCAGGCGAGCACCAGATTTGTTACTGCTCGCGGACAGAAAGTCATCGGGATCAGATCCTAAAAAGGACCGCAAAGAAGAACGGAGGAAAAAGGCAGCAGGTAATCATGTCTAACCTGCTCTTCCCTGAGCTCGCGTATTTGCAGGCTGACGTTTTCCCCACTCAGATACTGAGCGGTGCAATTCTCCCGTAATCTGCTGTGCAGACACTAGATGACAGACTATGCATAAACTTCAAATTCTTTACGGGACACAATTAAGCCATACCCCTTTGGTTACTGCAGTTCCATGGCAATTGTTGACTTTATAACTGGACCAGGGTCCATAAGCATCGGGTCAACCAAAAAAAATTGCTAAATTATTTTCACAACATAGTAATATAAATGCTTGTAACGTAGAATAACATTTCTTTGGATATTGTTGCAATAACCTAAATGTTCAGTGTCTGATTCTGCACTGTAGTAGTATTAGATGATGGGAGCATCATGGTCCATTCGAAAAATTATTATCAAGCATGAGGTTTCTCTGGGTATCTGCGGATTTCCGCAAATTTTGAAATTATTTTTTGTTTGTCCCTTTGAGGCTACTATATCCTGCCGACAGTGCGTGCATTGTGAATGGTGCAATGTGAGTATGTGTGCATTGTTTATGCAGGCAGCTAGCTTTCTGCATGCACATGTGTATTTGTAGGGTGTGTGGTGTAATTTCTTCAAGAACAAAATGAAGACTGTTGAGAAGAATGCATCAAAAGGGGTTTTTTCATACATTAAATTCCAAAATTTCCCAAATGCCCTTCCCCAGGGGGGCCGTGAATTTCCGATATATTTACAAATTTCTCTTGTCTCATGCCTGGATTATTATCGTCCGCTGTTTCTCTGTTTTTTCTAAGGTGTTGGTGGGAGTGGCAGCTCGAAGGGGAGTATAGGTGGGCAGTCCAGGGAGGTCAAGACGAGGAAGGTCAAGAAAGGACGAGGCAGAGATGTAGAGGAGGAGGAGGAAGAGGATACGCAGAGAGGTAAGAACATTTTAAGAAAATGATAAGTACTGTATTTACTTTGTGTATTCATGTTGTTGTATATTATAAGACAGGTTAAAGAATGTAAGCAATAGGAATCCTGTATGCGGGTCACATGATGATGCATTAATTTTACTAATTTCTCCAGCCGTGCATTTTTTGTACACCACTGTGCAATATTTATGCAGCATTTCCCTTTTGTGTACAAACTCTATGCATGCTAGGTTGCTCTGGGCCGGTTGATCCAGCGCGCGGTGTATGCGCTTGAGCATGTTGTCTTTTACACGAGTTAGTGTTTAGATTAGAGGTCCGTGGAAGCAGCCATTTGATTTCTTTGTAGTGTAAACTCTTTCAGTATGGGAGATGCACCAAAATCTTCAAGGTACCGGTAGACCTAAGTTTAATAACCTTTGTATTCAAACCTGTCTTATAAAACAAATAATGCACAGTTTTAACGTTCGTGACGTTGAGGCAGTGCAGCACACAGTGAACACCCTCCTACTGTGCGCTGCATGGTCCCAACGCACTCACAACTGTGCATTATTTGGAAATCATTGTAAATATGTTGAACTCTCATACCCCAAGAAGGGGTTGATAGAGATGATCAAGCCTTATCTTATCTTATCTTATGGATGGAAGTTGTAAGGATTACAGGACCCGTACGTCATGGCAGACCAATTCTGCCACCATCACAGGTCTTTGGATTTCAACAACTATAGAACTAAGAAACAATATCTCAGGTACTTGTTTTCCCCCTTTCTTGTGCAGGCTCAAGAATTTCAGCGACGGAGTTTCCTTTCCTGTCTACTGAGCAGATCGAGGAGATGCTGAGAGAGAAGTTGGAGGAATGTCCTGAGGAGCTCCACACTGAGCTGGCTGAGGAGCTCTTCAGGTAAGGAGGCTTCTCCTAAAAATATTCTTCATAATAATAATAGTAATAATGATAATCAGCTTTTATATAACACTTTCCTACAATGATTTACTATCCAAAGTTCTTGATTATAATCCTGGCTTTAGCCAAGCTGGCATATTAGCACTAAAATCTAGTTGATCTAATCAAATCAGGAGTAAATCCTGCCAGGAACACTACACCTGGGCCCTGTTGCATCAAACTTACCAGTAATGGTAACTTTGCTTCCAATGGCAACTTCTGCGGAAACCTTGAATTTGATTGGCTGTCGAGCAAAGTTACCAGAGCTACCAAGTGTCACGCATTATGCGTGAGACTCACGCATTCAGGGTCCATCTCACGATCTCATGCATGACACCCATACTTCTCATGCATCGGGACAGAAAAAACAAGAAAAAAGGAGCATTATTTGCTATAGACTCGCACTGGCCGTCTAGCAACCGGCCCGACACGCAAGACGAATCGAGAGGGCAGTCAGCGAAGTGCAGTTCAGTGCATCATGTACGTATGATATACAATGAATTGCACACGTGCATCACATGGTTTTGTACGTTTGGCCATGGATCGTCAGTACTACGTCGATATCATGATGGAGCCTATCACGACACGCACGCTCGCCGTGAAGCAGAGTCATGAAAATCTCACGCATAAAATTTGTTCTTACTTGGCATCTCTGAGTTACCCTGTTAGTTACCATTCATGACAGAGTTACCATTAATGGTAACTTTTATGCAATGGGCCCTGGGTTGAGAGGAACAATCACTAGCAAAACGCTTTGTACATGGGTCTGCGCACCGGGCTGGTATCGAACCCAGGATCTCTCTGCAAGAGTCAAGAGCTGTCACCACCCTCACACAGTGCCCTTGAATGAAAGTATGAAGATCATGCCTCGTACAAAGGGAGAGAAATAGATCTCTATTGAGACATACCATGGCAACACAAATATGACTTGAAGAGTAGCCTCACTCTCCTCCTGTACAAACAACCCTTGGGAGGTACACTCTGCATGTACATGTACAGTAGTAGTCATGCAACAGAATACAAGAGTGATCAGCCAAAACTCTAAAGTACACATTTTACTTCTCAGCATAACTCCCTGTATAATACTTCGATTTGTATTCTGGCTGAAAACCTATAATTTTTTTTTTTTTTTTTTTTTTTTTTTTTTGGGGGGGGGGGTGTTTTTGGTCTTAAAGGGCATATACTGTACTGGGAAGGCAAGAAAGCCTTCAAAATGTAATTGTTAGCAATCTTCTTGCCAATGGTCTTAAATTCATGTATTGTCTAATTTAGAAGCTTGCTGAAAGTTATTTGCCCTCAAACGATCCACATATGGAGTAATTAATGATTAATCATGAAATCCCCAAAATGTTCGGGCCGAACATTTTGAGGATTTGTGATTTAATCACACATTGCTCCAAATGTAGATCATTTTGAAGGCTTTCTTGCCTTCCCAGTACAGTATATGCCCTTTAAAGCAAAATCTCTAATGTAAAAGAAGTACCAGTGTCCAAAGTTAAGGAGACACGATTAAAATAATGGCTGTTTTATTCCCCTTGGTGTAGATATTGTTTTTATATGTAGTGATATCCCATGATCCTTTGCGTGCGGGCCTACCAGGATGTGGTGTGGGACACCTTCATGACACGACTAAGATATATTTGGTTTGAAAGAAGATGACCAAGATTTTAAAATGCAATATTATGGCCCTTAGTCTACATCTTATGTTTCATATGTGACCTGTCACCACAAAACGACCAATAAGTCGGATTTTTTGGTTTTTGTTTTTTTTATGCAACTTTGAAGCCTGTACTCCAAGCTTTAAAATGGTATATAACTCAACTTGTATGGACCAAGTTAACCCTTTCAAATTACAGAGAGAATGTGAAGGTGTCAGACGCACTAATCATTTGGATAACAGAGATTACAGGCTCTAAAGAAAGGGTTCATTCAAGAGTGCTGAACCGTGCGCCATTGTCTTTGGCACAAAAAGGTGCAATTAAAACCCCATAGCAACCACTATGAAGGAACAATGGGTTTGAGCTGAAACTTGGCCCAATTTTTAACAAGGTATCAATCATTACTACTACAAAGTTTCAGTGTCTAACACTGAATATTCTTTAAGTTATGCTCAGTTGTTTGAGAGCTTGATTATGATAAGGACAATCTCAGCAAAGTGACATTTTTTTTTCAATGTCAGAAAAAAGTTTTCATTTTAAAACCAAGAAAAAACATATTTTTATTTATCATCTTAATCTCAAATTTTGACAGATGGAAGATCAAGAGTTGTACTTTCAGAAAATACCAAAAACCTAAAATCGACTTTTCCATCCCAACCAAGCTATTTTTAGGGTTGCATCTGTTTACGTGGAAACTCCCATTGCGACTTATTGGTCGTTTTGTGGTGACAGGTCACATATTGAGTGATGTCCCATGATCCTTTGCGAGCAGGTTGTTGCCACAAGTCTACCATATATCCATGGTATAATAGAATAATGGCTTTCCACACATGACTAAGATTTAAAAATGCAATGTTTTGCCCTATTGTAGAGGTTGTGTGTATATTGAGTGATGTCCCATGATCCTTTGCGCGCAGGCCTCTGACACGAGCCTACCAGGACGTGGTGCGTAACGCCTTTCAGACGATGGCGGGAGGGAGCGCTGCGGCCCGCCGGAAGACGAGAGAAGAACTCCAAGAGAGGATCAACGCTGTGTGGGGCAACATCAGGCAGTTTGCTAAAGGCATCAAGCAGTGTTCAGATGGTATGTTTCACTCCATCACCCCTACCCATTATTCTAGTCCATAGTGCATGCTGTATATATAATGGGGGGCAACATCAGGCAGTTTGCCAAGGGCATCAAGCAGTGTTCAGATGGTATGTTTCACACCATCACCCTTACCCATTATTCTAGTCCATAGTGCATGCTGTATATATAATGGGGGGGGCAACATCGGGCAGTTTGCTAAGGGCATCAAGCAGTGTTCAGATGGTATGTTTCACTCCATCACCCTTACCCATTATTCTAGTCCACAGTGCATGCTGTATATATATCGGGGGGCAACATCAGGCAGTTTGCTAAGGGCATCAAGCAGTGTTCAGATGGTATGTTTCACACCATCACCCTTACCCATTATTCTAGTCCACAGTGCATGCTGTATATATAATGGGGGGCAACATCAGGCAGTTTGCTAAGGGCATCAAGCAGTGTTCAGATGGTATGTTTCACACCATCACCCTTACCCATTATTCTAGTCCATAGTGCATGCTGTATATATAATGTGGGGCAACATCAGGCAGTTTGCTAAGGGCATCAAGCAGTGTTCAGATGGTATGTTTCACTCCATCACCCCTACCCATTATTCTAGTCCACAGTGCATGCTGTATATATAATGGGGGGCAACATCGGGCAGTTTGCTAAGGGCATCAAGCAGTGTTCAGATGGTATGTTTCACACCATCACCCTTACCCATTATTCTAGTCCATAGTGCATGCTGTATATATAATGGGGGGGGCAACATCGGGCAGTTTGCTAAGGGCATCAAGCAGTGTTCAGATGGTATGTTTCACTCCATCACCCTTACCCATTATTCTAGTCCACAGTGCATGCTGTATATATATCGGGGGGCAACATCAGGCAGTTTGCTAAGGGCATCAAGCAGTGTTCAGATGGTATGTTTCACACCATCACCCTTACCCATTATTCTAGTGCATGCTGTATATATAATGGGGGGCAACATCAGGCAGTTTGCTAAGGGCATCAAGCAGTGTTCAGATAGTACGTTTCACGCCATTACCCTTACCCATTAAAATTACCCATAAAATGTCCTTAAAATATTTTATCTTTGGTATTCCGAAAAATAATTTTTAACCAATGGATTTTAACCAATATTAATTAGCGCATGTCCTGCGCTCCTATCCCAGAGGCAGCCAGTAATAAAGGTCCTTTCATGTCTTTTGCATACATTAACACCATCAAGCTGATGGTGTGACGTCACGAAACTGACAGTGACATTGCGCATCAATGTCTATTAGTGCGCATTATTGCATTTGAGGCGCTTATATGCAAAAACTTGAACACACAATTTATTTTTGCCCATAAATGCTACAGGCCTAGGCGCGTGCATCTGGAGATAAAATTGCTCAGGAGCAGTTTTATCTTTTATCCTAACTTTTTTTCCCCAAGTGCATTTCAGAATACCGATTTAGCTCATTTGCATAAAATTTTTATCTCTGAGGCTTATTTACATGAAAATTTTATCTCTAGCTCATTTGAATACAAATTTTATCTTTTATTGTAAGTTGGCTTTTCGGAATACCAAAATATAAAATAAATCCCTGAGATAAAATAAGATTTTTCCTAAGTTCGTTTTCGGAATACCCCCCCAGGCAGACACTCGGCGAGAAAATTCCCACATGGAGCACACATTGATTAATTCCCCAGACCGCATCGAAGGAAGAGATGTCCCATGATGCCTTGCCCTGCTACATTCAAACATTGTTTGCAGTCATGTCTGTTTCATGTCTAGTGTGCTAGTGTGTGAGAACGGAAGCGGACATAACTGCCATCAAAGTCTGAATGTGGCTGCGCAGTGCATTGTGGGACGATTTTCCCTGTATTTGTGGTATGGGGAATAGACCCTTTTTGTAATGTATGCAAATTTTTTTGTAGGTCTTCCAAATAATATGTTACTAATGGACACACCAATGCTTGTCCGAGTAGCAGGAACTAATAGATTCAAAGTGCATGCCACCCATTGGATCTGAATGACTCGATATAGACGAATGCAATAACATGTTTTTCGCAGTTAGGGGTAAAGTTGTGAATGCATTACAAAAATGGTCAATTGGATGAGTATATTCTCCCTCTACATTGCGATTACCGCTGTTTTTTCTTGCCTTTCAGACGAGGACCTGGAGGGCCAGCTGTCGCGCTACCTCCTCCGCTCCCTGTGCTCAGACGTCACCAGCATGCTGTGCTGTGCAGTGGCAGAACCAGCAATCACCACCGACCCTCTCTCCTTCACACCAGAGGTGGCGCCCTTCATCCTTTTCATCCAGAGCCACTCTTACACAGAGTTTGGCCAACTTGCTTTCAATAAAGCACGTGCTGCTCTGTTGGGCAAGCAGATAAGGACAGAATATGCACAATGTTGTTACCTATTGAAACCAAGTTGGCCAAACTCTGGCTCCGTTCTCATCCGAGAACAGGGTTGTACTGTTAATGTGGTATATTTCACGGTGTTAAGATTAACTCTTCAAAAGGAAGCAGGCAAGAAAAAATTGCTGATTGCATGTTGCTCTGTCCTGGGCTGAGCACATGTGCTCTATCACTGTTGAATAGCTACACCGCACTTCACATGGGCGACCTATACTTTGCGCCATAACATTAAAGATGGCCCGTCCCTTTTTCAAACATCTGCAAACTTCATGAAAGTTTGCACATATTTAGCACGTTTCTTTGGGATACCAACTGTGAAATTTTAAGGTCAGAGGTACTATATTTTTTGTAATATAAATGAAAAATAAATAAAAATAAAAAAATGAATAATGAAAATAAATAAAATGAAAATCTAACTAATTTTCACTGAGATTTGACAATTTGAGTGGTACAAAAAAGGAAAGCTAGATCAGTTATCAGAGATTATTTCCTCAAAACCAAATATTACTCTTTGTCGATTCCAGGGAAAGGTTATATACTTATAGCCACTCTCTCTCAAATGATGACAAAATCAGGAACTTTCAGAATTAGGTCTACATAAGGGACGGGCTACCTTGAAGCACTGCAATCGCAATGACTTGCTAGCTAGAGCTATAGGTGCAGTGCATCTCTTGCAGTGTACTAGTATGATACATTGTGACTCATCCGACTTATGTTGAATCATTTTGTAGGCCTGAGGTATGAGCTTGCAAAATAGTCGGTAATGTCACAATAAACCACAAAATAAACCACGGTTCCGGTATTTTTAAAATTAATTGACGTTTGACTTTCCACGTCCACTGCGATCTTTAATTGTGATTGGCCTATTTGCACAGTGTTTGACTCAAGTCATTTTCAGAACACCAACTGACTTGGCCAAGACAGTTTTGTACCCATGTTTTTTTCTGAAGTACCACTCCCATCTTTCAGTACTACTATTATTTTTTCTAATCACACTGTATTTCAATGCAATACAACACATAGCAACTGTAAGAAATATGAATGTTTCAAAACAGTAGTGAAACATATTTGTGTGCCTTGGATGTCTACAGAATGGCTGCTAGGGTTGGAGAAGGGTAACTTAGAGCCTTCTGTCATTTTGCACTGTGACACAAGGACGCAAATGCATAAGTCTCTTTTCCTGGAATTGGGAAAATAATACTCTTTATTTGCATTGGTATTTATGCACTACCACATCAATATGACATGTCAACACAGGATGAATTTTGCCTATGGCATTCTCAACACAATATTCAACATCAAAATAAAGGTAATCTGTAGAGGTGATCTGATGTAAAGAAAAAAAAATACTTAAAAAATGCGGTCCTGGTTGGATTTATTGATCCAGTGGCTGGGGTAAGAATGGATTTTAGGCCAAATTGAAAACACTGTGTATGCTGATATTGAATTCTCCTGTTGGTTACCTCCTACAGATGAGGGCCAGCGTTATCAGCAATCTGCCAGACAACATCAGATCAGTCATGTCAAAGTTGAACAGCTCCCTCTCTGGCAAGGTAAGGCACAGACATTCTTTATTCAGCTTTCCATTAACTTGATACCGATAGCTCAGCTGAGCTATGCATGAAGAATGTGTTCAACAAAGTGGTAAAGTTTGTTGAAAGTGGGAGATCTCTTTGTTACACAGTGAAAAGATAGGAGTAAACAGATCTAGTTTCATTTCAAGCTACCTGTAAGCATGTGAAAATGAGAGATATAAGAAAATAAAAATCATAAGTTTGTTCTTCATATGTATAAAAATTGAAGTGAAGTGGCTATTTTTAGCAGTGGCATTAAAGAAACATACAGTAGATATCAGGATCCATGTCTCAGCTGATCGCATTTGATTGCGATCAATATGTAGAATTGCATTTGATTCCAATTGATTGCAGTCAGTGATAGAAATCAATGTGTATGATCGCATGGCAATAGGTAATACTGCTTTTGATTGCAATCAATTGTATTCAGTGTTTGCAGTCTGGATGTGTGCACGCATTGCAGCTGATCGTATTTAACCCTAATACTCCCGGGGGGGGCCATTATGGCCCCCCCTGTCAAAGTTTTGTCGGTACTTCCTAACGCCTCAATATTTCGAAACGAAATTTCTTGACTTTTTTCTCTGATCCTTCCCGCACATTTTGATACCAAATTTATGGCGATCGGACCTACCGTGCGGGTGTCAGATTACGTTTACCGAACACATGTCACTGAAATTTCGCTATTTCTCTATGTGACTGTGAATAACCCTATGGATAAAATCAGGAGCTTTTCCAATTTATGTAAATACTTTTCTAATAAGTGTTATTATTGTTTCAAATAGTGTAAATAATCACCACACACACACACACAAACACACACTCACACACCCACATTCACACACACCCACGCATACGCATCTGAATCTTGACGAAAAACAAAGAAATACATAAGAAAATTGAAAAACAATAAAATACATAAGAAATAATTACCACAACCTATCTTTTTCTTTCAACAATTGATGAGGGAGTTATGAAAGACATTTGTACCAAAAATTGCTATTCCTGTGGCTTTATTTAGTGAGAAATACCAAAATCTATGATTTCTCGCATAAATTAGCATAAATTAATTAGTTAAAAAAAAAATAAAAGGACTTACGTAAATTTAGCTATACAACTTTGTAGATTACATAATTCTTTACCCTTGTGCACAATTCTGAGGCAATCAGGCGACCCATGGCTGAGATCTCGGGGGGGGGGGGGGGGGGGGGGGGCCATAATGCCCCCCCCCCCCCCCTGGTAATAACAAGCTTTGAAATACCCTGGAAGTATTAGGGTTAATTGGCATATATTGCAATCAATGTATACAGCGATTGCAGTCTACGTGTGTACATGAATGAAGCTGATTGCAGTCAGTGTGCATAATTTCATGGAGCTGAACACAATTGATTGCAGTCGCTGTGCAGTTGGTTTCGGCTCCATCTTTTGCAACAGTCTTCTGTACGGTCTACCTGATGCGCAAATTAAGAAACTGCAGAGAATACACAATTCAGCAGCTAGGCTTATTGCTAAACGTCGTTCACGTGAGTCTGTCACTCCACTGCTAAGGGAGCTTCATATGCTGAGGGTTCATGAACGAATTGATTTTAAGATGCTCTTGCTTACTTTCCAATGTTTGACAAAATCAGCTCAGGTCTATCTTCAACAGGTGATATCAGAATGCTCACCCTCCCGCAACTTGCGCTCAGGCAAAAAATCATTCTTCGAAGTTCCTGCCACCAATACCCAGTCTTATGGTTCCCGATCTTTTTATTCAGCATCCCCCCAACCTTGGAACAATCTATCTCAGAGCATAAAAGAAGCAGACTCAACAGACAAATTAAAATCTATGTTAAACACCTACTTTTTCGTTAAATAGACTTTCCTTAGCAGATGCAGCTTCAACTGTCAACTGTCAACATACATAATTTGTTTTCTAGCTGAATTCCTTGTCTTTCTATGTAATTTTTCCTAAAGCCCTTAGAGACATTCTTCGTGATAAGCACTATATAAATGCTGTTAATTATTATACAAGAAAATAATGCAAGTTCTTTCTTTCAAGGAAACATTTTCAGCTCCCTTTCTATTTTCTTGTCAGGATATCGATGAGTTCATGGAGTGCATGGAGCAGTCATGTGATCCCGCCATCTGTGACATCATGCTGAAGAAGGTCGACAAGAAGAAAGACAGGTCAGTCAAACGGTGAACTCTGTACGCCCCAAAATGACACACAGTTCCCATTGTGCGGCATTGTATGTGGCACAGATGGGATTGATAACCCACTTTGTAATTCTCCCTATCGCATATAGCCGATATAAAGCGATATCACCTCGCGATACCGATATCTGATTGATTGCTCTTAGGACGTATACTTCCGGTTAGAGTTTGACGTATTCAATTCACGCAATAACGCACAGACTCTGTAATTTCAACCCTCGTAAACCACGTAATATTAATGAATTGACCTAAATGGAAGGGCTGTTACATGGACAAAGGACTTGCAGAAAATACCACCAATCACTCACGGCGATGCTTTTGCCTACCTCAACATTGATTGTGGATGGACTAATGAAAGAATGAAAAGAAACACGCGAGATGATGGCTATAGAATGTTCGTGGACCAGAACGTCATATCCCAAGAATTAAAGTTAAAAACATTAGAGTGCCACGCGCGTTCAGATTTTGAGAGCTATATGCGATAGGGAGAATTGCAATCTCCGTATAAGCAGAATATTGCTGGTAGAAAATGTCCTCAGGTCGATGGAATTACTCACAGAATGAAATGAAAACTCATTAGATAGTCAACCACATTTCAATTTATTATCAAGGAGACATGGCAACAGGTATTTTGCGATGAGAATGTAGAGAAAGAACGTTCTACCACGTGCACCTGCTTCTATTGTTGTTCCGGGCACACTGCATAATGTATTTACATCCATCATCCAAAACAGCTTCATGAACAAATCCAGTATGCAGTCTAGTAGTATTTATTCAGTGGATTGTCCTTTTACGTTGTAACTACGAATTGGTCTATTCTTCATGCACCTCAGTTGACCCAGGAGTTCCATTCTCTATGCAATGTTGACAACTGAATTGAAGTGTGAAATTGTTAAATGTATGTCTGATAAGTTATTTAAAAAAAAATACAGATCCACATTATGCACAATTTCTGTGTCTGTGAGCTTTTATTTTTGGCCTTTCGCCTTGTAAAAAACATCCACAAAGAGAAAGCAATGTGTTTGCTCAAATGAAGAAAATGAAGTTGTTATAAGGTGAACACCCAAAACTTTTACTCCATTTCAGTTGTCCACAGTTTCATATAATCCAGCTTGTCATTTGTGTTATTCTCTTCTGTTTAAAGTGTTCACAAATCCTGATTCTCTCTCCTTGTAGACAAGCTGTATTCCATCTCCGCCACGCTCTATGTGAGCAGCTGAGAAACGAGACTGATCCGGCGTTGACTCTGCATCTCACTGTGACCGTCGCTTTTCACAATCACACACAGTCTGCGCTGCATGCACCCGGCAGGTGAGAAGGCGGGGGAGAGAGGAGGAGGAGAAGGAGAGGGAGGGAGGAGAAGGAGAGGGAGGGAGGAGAAGGAGAGGGAGGGAGGGAGAGGGGGAGGGGAGGAAGAGAAAGAGGGTAGGCAGAGAAAGAGGGGGACAGCCAAATGGCAGGCACCGGAAAATACACTAATTTTATTTTCAGCGAGGTAGTCGTGACCTTCATTTCATTAAAACAGGCAGAAAAATATTGCAAATTTGAGATAAATATGTGGTTCTCATAAAAATATTAAAAAATGTTAATAAACTATATTTCAATGTCAATCGCTTTTGAGCCCCTAACATTTAGATGTCATCTGAAGCGAAATTTATTGTACTTTATGGAGATACCATTATTTTGATTGTAGCATGCTATTCTTATGATGGTGTCACTGTGGGCGTATGCTTTTAAATGTCTAAAATCTGGGACTAAGCATTTCTTCTTTCTCATTTGAACTGGTATGATCGTTACAGGTGTGTACCCCAGCTGATCACATTCCTGTCTAAGCATGTGACCCCCGACCAGCACGCTCTCCTCCTCCAATACCAGGAGCTCGTCCAGAAGCACATGTCAAAGGCAAGAGACCAAGACCACGCAAAAGGTGACACCGCCCTCTCTGGCGAGGCGGGGGATAACCGTAGCGAGGAGGAATCCGCCGTGAAAACGCAACTCCAGGATCTGCTGAGCAAGGTGAAAGACGTGGCGCTGGCGAAGAAGGGCGCTGCGGCCGCAACGAACGAAGATTGACAGGGGATGAGTATAGGGTGGCGCACATAAGTATGCATACCTCATGGCATTAACCTGACAAAAGTGTTCATAACTTCATTATTTTTCAACAAAACTTCATAATTTTTTCAAAGTACATAGATGAGATAATACACAATTGTATCTATTTGTAATATTCATCAGTTATTGGCTGCTTCCCCCTTGATTTTCAAAAGTTTTGTTTTTAACAAAAGAAGTGATAAACCTCTTTGCTTGGGCAGTCAATTTGCTCTTCTTGGCCTTCCGTTTCCTGTCTGAGAGATCAGGCCATTCCTTCTTAGCCCAGGTGGATGTAACAAATCTTTTACTTCTGTTCAATATTTGTGCTACTTCTCTAATGCTTTTACATACTTGTCATAGTTGAATTACCCTCTTTCTTTCTCAAAGAGTTGCATTTTCCCCTTGTTTCTTGCCATTTTGATGATCCAACAGGTTGACACTGAAAATTCCAATCCTCCAAGAAGAACCTCAAAGTTATAGTCCAAAAGAAACAGCTGTAAATCCATAAAAAGTTCTCGAAATTTCCTCGAAATTTCACATCACGTAGGCTGCTATCTTAGAAGTAATTGACAGCAGTTTCAGACTGATTGGACTTATATCTACCGAGAGATGGCAGCATTGCACAATTAAGAGGGTATGCATACTTATGCGCGTCACCCTATATGCAGCGAGACTGACCCCCTACTGGCCACTACATACGACACAAGTTTGCCACTATTCTGCAGGCGTATGTGCCTACGATTGGAGATGGGATGTCACCCTCTTGCACAAATCAAATGACTGGGTCCAGCGATTCAATCAGCCGCAGAGTCATACGACTGATCGTATTGTATTGTCTGTAGGAGGCTTAAGAAATGGATCATTTTTAGTGAGAAAGTATAAACATTAGTGAAGCAGGGATTGGTGAAAGAATGAAGGAAAATAGAACAAATGAATAGAGAACTTCATATTTTAGATACTAAGAATTGTTTTGCTCAGCCTTAAAAGCAAGCTTTGCATGGTTATTTATAGTTATAGTGATCTGTTTGAATAATTAAGATATGAGATCTAATTGCCAATATGTGGTTGATTTTACAGACCTTTTGCTTGTCTTGTCGCAATCCATAACCTGTCCAATCCCTGGTATGTCATTGATGCTCAATAGCATTGGCAATCCATGATTACAGGGCTTACAATTTAGTCATTTAGCTCACAGCTCAGTATTATGAGTTACACTTTCCTCAAACTTTCCTGACCTCAATAGTTGTTCTGTGTTTATATGAATTCAGCTGTCACCTGGGTTTCACTCACTCCTATCATGAAAACTGCTTCCAATCATGAACAGAAAATGTAAAAGCAGAAAAGTACTAGTAAATGATGAAGTTTGATCACTTAGATCAGTACCTGTGTGATTTACATAGACAAGCAGAATAGCACAGTCAACACTACCCGTATTATTATGTAGTCTAGAGTACTCGTTACATTATCTGTATTCTAATGTTGATGACAAATATGACATATTACATGACCTTACTATACTTTGAATATCGATTCAGGTAAGAGTGTAATTTAAGTAACATTTCTTAAACAACACCATAAGAACAGCCATAGTATCATATTTTTATGCTGGGCTTGTCAATTTGAGCAGTGTCAAATCCACATATGGTAGACTTTGGGTCGTGTGAACATGCAGATATTTTCCCTGTTATTCCATCATCGTGCTTGTGAACGTAGCATATCGGTACGTCGCCCTGTCCCGACTTGGCATCGCCATGGTCTTTCTCTTATTATCCAGCCTAATCTTTTCAAAATTTCATTGAGCTCTGTGTCTACCTTTTAATATATATCAAGAACAACTTAAAAAGTAGGTAGACGTAAGGTTATATTTTTAATTATTTGGAGATTTTAAATTTGGTATGTCCTTTTGCCGGCCTAAAATATGAAATTAAAGTTAAAGAACTATCCTCGAAATATAAGAATTCAAAGATGAATTTCAGTAGGATTTTATGGACCTTTTAAAGGCATTGATTTGGAATTTACATGTTGAAATAGGTACAAACCCTTAAACTGATAAAATAATTTTGAATATCACAATCTAAGCAACTGGATCAGAATTAACAGCGACATTTCTTATCAGCTATATTTTAAGATATGATTATGTAGAAAATGGTGGATTCATGGATATTTTCTAAACTCTATACTTTGCTCTTGAATAAGGAGCCGGGCCTGATAAGCAAACAACGCAAAAGCATGTGTGTAATATTGTATTTTGAAATCTACATCCCTGTTGAGTCTCATATTACACCAATTGGTCCCATCTGGTGTACTTCTGGTGTGTGGCTCATGTCAAATTTTACGGAATTGGATTATGTCTGCAAAAGAAGAACACTACAGTTCAATCTATTCGGGGGGGAGTGTCTACCTTATTCCACCTAAGAAATTAATAAATATGTGTCTATTCTTGTTTGTTGTAAGCATTAATCATGTTCAGTCCTTCAATATTGTAATGTTAACCTCTTTTTTGTTGCTTTTGTTTTGTTAGTCTTTACATGTCATTGGAATTTGAGTAAACTCAAAATACATCTTCTCTGTAAACAAGATCAATTTATTGTACGAATACAGTACTACACTGCTTGATTTAAAATGTTTCTGCTTTTCTTTTACATTTATGTTTAAAAAAGTGACTCAAGCGTAGATAACTTATTTTATCTTTCATAAGTGCTCTTTTCCTCTGTATGCATAATATTTCACTAAGAACTCATGACCTAGAAACATGTTGTTTAAACAATTAACATAACACGACTTGCATGAAATGCCCAAAGAAAATATTCAGATAATTATATCTTTGAAAAAATATGACTTTCCTCTACATTGTGTATGTTCAGTGGTTGCATTTTCTTAACGATTTTTGTTTTGTTTTTGAAGTGCAGCATACACGAGAGAGAGAGAGAGAGAGAGAGAGAGAGAGAGAGAGAGAGAGAGGGAGAGAGAGGGGTTGGCAGAAGAAAAGGAGGCACAGAGAACCAGAGGATTGATATAGGAGTAAAATAATTTTAGAGATTGAGTGACATAGAGAGATGTGATAATAGCTTGAGCAATATAGAGCGAAAATGAATTAGAAAAAGGTGATTGCAAGTTACCTGCTTCACGGAATGATTGATTAAGTGACTTATATATAATTTCAAACCTATATCTTGTCTGACTGGCTAGTTGGTTTACGTATCACATGCCATTATTCCGATGTTGGCGAAACTATTATTATAAGTTAAGTGGAATATGAGTAGAAAATAACGAACTAATTGGTGATGGTTTGAGAAAAATAAATGAGACGCGTTATTAGGAAGTTTATGTGTGATGTGATATCTAAATCACTGTCCTAGCTCTGTAATCGCGCGTTGTAAAATGGAGGTACACGAGCGATCTCCTGGGTATTTGGGAATGTTTACGTAAAATACGGGAAGCAATCGTTATTCCGAAGGTTCGTTATTCCGAAGGTTCGAATACTCTGAAGGTTCACTATTCCAAAGGTTCGTTGGTCTGAAAAAGAAATAAGTTTCATTTTTCCGACGATTCGTTAATCGAAAACGAAATAAGGCTCGAACCTCATTAATGAATCTTCGGAAAAACGAACCTCATTTCGTTTTCGCTTGACGTATCTTCGGAAAAACGAACCTTATTTCGTTCTCGGATTAACGAACCTTCGGAGTAACGAACCTATTTCGTTTTCGGATGAACAAACATTCGGAATAACGATCCCTATTTTATTTTCGGATTAACAAACCTTCGGAATAACGAACCTTCGGAATAACGCCACAAATGCTCGGATTAACGAACCCTTTTTCGTTTTCTGATTAACGAGCATCGAGGTATAGGTAAATATAGGCAACGAGAATGGCAACCTTGAATATGATTGACTGCCCAGCGATTAAGTTTTATGCAACGGGGCCCAGAATAGACAATCTTCGTAATGTATTCGTAACTTTCCCCCTAACTGCCTACAACCACCTGTATCTAGTCATTCGTATTCAAAGGGTTGAATGTATTTTGAATTTATAAATTGGTGCTAGTCTGACAAACCTCAGACAAGCTTTGGGGTTACCAAGAGTAACATATTGTTTGAAAGACGTGAATAAGACATAACGAAAATGATCTACTCAGTGCTAAAACTCGTGATTTTTTAGACATTTCCCTTTTGATACACGTGATGTTGCTCAGACTGTTATGTTGGAGATCTTTGTAGACATGTATGACTGTTCTGATAACTAGATACGGATCACTAGGCCGATATTCTAATCATGATAACGAATGTTCCGTTAATGCGTAGGCTATTTCAACCACACAGTTCGGAAGTAGCAGGTTTAGTCTGTACACGCGAATAGATCTTCAGAGTTTTTGAATTAGTTATTGAGCTATTTCCGTTTCGCTCTTGTCTTCTTCAAAGAACGAAATAATGAAAGTCACGCACGGTCTACGACATCGTGTGTGGCTTTTTGCAGGATACATAAAATACGAAAACTGCCAACAAGTGGAGTGTGATGGAAGGAGAACGAATCGAATTGTTGTATCTGTTTTCCTTTGGGTACTTTTGATTTTAACAATGACCTTTGCCTTTAAACTGCAGATCCGCCGCAATTGAAGGAATTTAATTGGTTCTAGTTTATTACATGTCTTATAACTGAGCGCGACCATGAAATCCAGTCAAGCGAAAATCATTACGACGGCCAATAATGAAGGGAAAGAAAGAGCCGCAGCGTGAATATTCATCACCCTGTGTTTCGACCAATCAGCACGCGGCTTTAGGTGGCCAAGGAGGTAAGAGCGAAGGAGTCGACAAAAGGTGTTCACCGCACACACACATGCGTTAAATGCTTTAGCAAGTGTGTCGATTGCGAATGTCTTTGATCTCGCCGCAAAGTGGCGCGCACGCACGCACTCCCCCGCCAATCAAACTTCGGGAAAGCCACGCCTCAATTCTCCGCTTCTAATGGATACCACCCCTTCTCCCTAAAACGAAAAAGAAGAATGCTCGGGTGCGTCCAGGGTGGTCGCTGATTTGTCAATAAAAGATCCGAAAGTCCCTTCTTTTCAATCGCGATCACCAAATAAATATTCACACTTTTCGGGACGAATCAACAAGACGGAAACTTTGTGTGTGGTGGATAGCAAGTCAAACAGAGAGCTGGGAGAAAGCGCCACCCGGTACTTGCTTCTTCACACCTTCTCCTCGGACAGCTTTCACTGACGTAGAACTTCAGAAAGAGATAACTGGCCATCGCATCGACATCTTAAAGACCGCGGCAGTGCAGTCGACCACCTGATGTAGACAGCGTGACTCATGCTAGTTTGTTGAAAGCGTGCCCACTGGATCGAAGTTTATGGGCCCATTGTGATTTCGTGATTCACCGGTCCCGGTCTCAAACCACCCTATATAAATGAAAGGTTGGTCTCTTGGAAGTCAACCATATTCAAATCGTGTCACCGTCCACCAGCAAGTTACCAACTTCGGACAGATTTAGTCCAAGTTTCACAGCCGCTCGGGAATTTATTTTGTCAACTCCACAACTGACTTTTTCTCCTTCATCTGCAGTAAGAGGGTCTCTAGGCCCATGATCTTTCTGCCATAATCTAAACCAACTTTTGTATGCTAGTACTTGGACATTTTTTACATCCGCAGAAGTGTTAGTCTTTGTCAAGTTTAACGGGTCTCTTTCCCCAACACTGCATGTACCTGTAATTTGGTGGAACTTTGTTGAAAACGTGGGAATAATATTTTCCGCGCTCATAAATCTACCCTTTTCGATCACCCGGCCTGTCGTCTGCCCCAGCTATCGAATCGGAACGAGCTGAAAGCAGCTGAAAACTCAAACGGGACTATGCCAGCCATGAGCGCCGAAGCTCTCCGGGCGCCCACCTACAACGTCTCGCACCTTCTTAACGCCGTGCAGTCGGAGATGAATCGGGGCAGCGAGAAAGGGGACCCCAGCGAGAAGGGGCTGAAGGTGCGTCTTGAAGACACGGACCTGTGGAAGAAGTTCCACAAGTTAACCAATGAGATGATCGTCACCAAAAGCGGAAGGTAAGTGTGATTATTTGAAGTTACTCCTAGCTTTCTGTATCCGGATGGTCCATGTGTTATTATGTGAATAAGATAATCTAATATCCAACGGGCTTTTGGTAGTTGGGATACATAGAAGGAATGTGTGTCGTGATTTGACTTAACGTGATGTGTCCATGTACTCGCACATGTCTGAGTATGATATTGTCCTCTCCATGTTCTTGTAACTGTGGGCATTTCATGATTATGCTAAACCTATAATAAAACGCATCTATATAAATTACAGGACACGCATCTCCCTTAAAAAAAGTTATCACATGATTGTAAGCCTGGCTTTTTCTGAGGTATGTTGTAACATGTTTAACTTCACTCATGTTCATTGCAGTTTAAGCGATTGTACCATCGTTTGATGTATGATTTATGTCTAAACACTTAAGTAAACTACACATAAACGGTCATAGCATAACACAACATGTGTATTTTAGATGATATTACAGCGCAACGGAACAACCAATCTGTATGATTACTGGACTGTCAATGATATGTTTCTTATAATAATGGAAATAATATTAATGAAGTGTATAAGAGTCAATTCCTTCTTTGTCGCTTCTACAGAAATAATAACCCAGATGTTATACTCACCCTATGCATACACAATGTATTTTTTCTTAAATCATACAGATGTGTCAGAGATGTGTTATGGAAGTATATGAAACAACTGTCTTTCTTTGAACCCATGCGTGGCACCGCCGAAAAAAATGTCTTCTCAGCATGTACTTTTCAGTTGTTTAAATAATAACGAACAGATTGCGTAGCAACGGTTTCTCAGATAGAACAAAAGAAATTTAGAGTCTTATTTCTCTTGTCCAGTTCTGTTGGATTACATCAATACTTTTGTGAGGAAAAGAGATATCGATCAGCGAACAAAAATAAACATTTTTTTTTCTACTAAAATATCTCAGTTGCACGCAAATGCACGTAAACTCTGTTATTGGAAATAAACAGCTTCAGATATAATTTTGAATCAATAATGATTGAATCCCACATTTCCGGAAATCTGCGGAAAGTGAAGAAATTTGTTAATTGTGTAAGTAAGAATATTGTCTTATATCTCCGTTTGTGCATCATTCAACAATTATTCAGAAGAAACCGAGTACAGGATCTTTAGTGGTGTTGCTCGTAACTTTCTTGAAAATTGCCCAAAAATGTGATAAGAAACATAGCTTCAAGAGACAAAACAGTGAAATAAAGATATTGCTTTCCAAGTTGACAGCAGCTAAATGCCGGTGCCGCGCATGGGACATCAAAGCATTATAGTGATTGTGGAATGATTTTGACATTCATTAGCACGCTTTAGTATCCATACAGATGTTTGAATATTATACTCGAGTTGCTTCTCCTTCCTAACACATCCCTGCATGTGTGGAATGGTTTGAAGTCAACATAATCAGTGGAAATAACTTTCCACGTATTTCAGTTTCGTAAGCTTCAACAATAAACCTGTTCAGTGCCCTGTTGTATAAAACTTACCATTGATGGTAACTTTCCTACTGACATTCTATGGAAACCTTGAATTTGATTGGCTGTCGAGCAGTGTTACCATGGTAGTTACCATTGATGACAGAGTTACTATCAATGGTAAGTTTTATGCAACGGGGCCCCAGATCCGTTTATGACCTAAAAATACTACTTAACATGTCTCGCCCAAAATACCAGGTCATTATCCAACATACACGATATCTCTAGGAGAAGACGAAAACAGGTTTAAGAACCTTTTCATGATATTCATTTTCTAAAACGTTTTATGAAGCGCCCCTGTGCTCAACTCAACTAGTATATCATGTTGAAGTTCAAGATTACTTTTTAATCCCGTCCTGTATCAGGCAAATATACTGCTCCATTGTGTCTGTCTGTACTTTCATGTATTGGTGTAAGAATAAATTGTTTGTGTGTAAGGAGTTCAGTAAACACTAGTTACGTGTCTAAATTTTATATTGTAGTGATGTACTGATGTTAGTCATTATTCTAAAAAGAAGATGATAATGTACCATCCGTTCAAATAACGGGAATCCATGCGTTAATTTGATTTCACAATTTTAAAATGCGTCCTTGTGCGGATTTGCCAGCATTTGCGCATGAGAAGGGGCCGTCCACCGCGAGAGTAATAGTCTGATTAACTCTCCCTTCGCCACCATCGAATCTGCACACATCTAGTGCACTCAAATCCCATTGAACAACATGTTGTTGGTATGGGAGGGCTTAAACACCCTCTCTTTGAAACTTTAGGAGGTCTGTCGGACCTGATTGGGTCCAAGCAGCTCCTCTTACCCCCTCCTCAACCAACCCAAGTTCTCTTTGTGTGTCGCATAGTCCAAACGTGCGATCGGGGAAAAAAAATTCAATTTCCCGTCACCGGCCATCAAACATAATACTTGTGGATCAAGTTCCCGCGTGTTTGCAAACTTAAGTACACGATTTATGCGAAAGGCGTGCTCAAACTAGCTTACTCATGCAATTGCATATTGCGGTCCCGCGCTTACACGTCGCATACACAAAAGTCATGCTCTCCTCCGCCGAAGTGCCCCGTATCCACCCGCGTGCGTGTTTGTAACACGACAGTAAAACAAGATGTAGCAACTGAGTCAATAATGAAGTTTAGAATGATAAGTCTTTGCTTAGAGACGGAGAATATGTGATATTACTCATACTAGATTTGGTAGTTTTTGTGTATTTATTTTTTTGGCAAGACGCGGGTTGAATATACTTTTGGTACCTTGGTGGTGAAAAATCGAGTTGTAACTCCATCGTGTGGTGTGGTTAGCGCTCATAGTAATGTCAAATCTTGGATTTTCACAAACCCAAAAATACCAAATAAAAGATCTCCCTACTCCCTATTCGTTTTTCTGTCAACTTTTACTGTAGATGCATATGATCTCTTCTACCATGTCACACGCTATTTGAATCAAATCAAAGGCGAAGAAGGGTGAAAAGGGAAATGGGAAACAAGGGAGGAGGAGGAGGAGGAGGAGAAAGGGATGAACAAAGGGAGGTGATTAAATATGGAAGAGAAAATGGTGACAGATGCTTTTTTTCAAGCCCTCAAGTTATAAAATTATCATATTAAATAATATCTATTTTAAAAAAAATACATCATAAGCCTAAACAAAAAAAGCTTTTTGATATTACGTGTATAGTCGGGTATACCGAAAAAGATGGAAAAGCGATGCGTACGTAGCAAAGATGCTGTGTGTGTACAAGACTTTTCTCCCTACTCAAAATTCCTCGTTCGTTCTCTATTTCTCCAGGCGAATGTTTCCCGTCCTCTCCGCCAGTATCGCCGGTCTCGACCCCAACTCCATGTACTCCGTCCTGCTTGACTTCTCCGCGGCCGACGACCACCGCTGGAAGTACGTCAACGGGGAGTGGGTTCCCGGTGGTAAACCCGACGGCTCGCCTCCGACCACCGCTTACATCCACCCCGACTCACCAAACTTTGGCGCCCACTGGATGAAACAAGCCGTTAACTTCAGCAAAGTGAAGTTGTCGAACAAACTGAATGGCAGCGGACAGGTAGGTTCTATGAATTACTTCTTACATATCTAATCGTCTCCCTTTCTTCCCTCTTGCTTCTTTATTTGTCTTTTTAAATTTCTAACTACTACTTTTATAAAAAAAAAAAAAAAAAAAAAAAAAAAAAAGAAGGAAGCGCAGGAGCAAAATGAAAAGGATCAAGAAAGGGAAGAAAAGAGAGTGAAGAAAGTGAGGACTTTAAAAAGAGGAGATAAAACCCCGAAATACGAAAATCTATGCCATAATCGGCTTTCCTTAACACGTATGAATTGTTCCATTCATTGCGCAAATTGCTGATTGAAAATATCATAAGAAAGATGTCCGATCATGCCGTTTTACTTCCTAAAAGTGAAAGCCATTCTTTCTGTGCAATGTACAATTATTGATTGGTTGCGTTTTGTTGTGAACAGGTGATGCTGAATTCTTTACACAAATACGAGCCCCGTATCCACATCATCCGCGTTGGAGGGAGGGAGAAACAGAGATTAGTGGGGAGCTACTCCTTCACAGAAACCCGTTTCATAGCCGTTACGGCGTATCAGAACGAAGATGTGAGTTTTTACCACTCTTATTTAACCTTTTTTGTTTACGAGGTATGCATACTTCTTTGCATACATTACAATGTATCTTCATCACGAAGTACCCTTTCATTCTTAAATGCACGTGTACGTGCGAGGTTGTTGCTACGTTGGGCAAACAGCTGGACGTGAGTAATCCACCTCATGATAGTGTTCCACAGTGAGCTGATTATGGAGCATACATTAAGAAGTAATATATTAATTAATCAATTTCATTATTACGAACATTGTTTTTTTTTTTATTAAGCGCATTACCAATGAAGCCTTATAATCATCGTCAATAGTATAATTATTACCCTAAGTTATGGTAGTATATCAGGAGTGCTATCATAAGTTCTACTCTCACTTAACACCATTCCCATCATCATTCTAGTCAGTGAATACTCTGCCTTGTTATGTAACACATTAGTAGGCTAATTATGGAACTAGTAGGTGTTTAAGAAAAACTTCTGACACAAAAATAAGAAAAAGAAAAAACGAAAATACAACAATGATAATTGATGCAATGTCACGAAACCGGCCTCATACTCTGCATCCCTTGACTGTATGATAGTGAATTGCGCCTTTATTCGAGCTGTAACTTTGTGTTTATCGTGTATTTACAGTGTCCAAAAATCAACCTGGTAGTTAGTAAATGTTGTAAATCAAAACCTAAAGGGATTGGCGACTTTCCCCGCAAAATCAGAAAAATTATACGGGATTACGATTTATGTGATCATATACGCATTTTGAATCTGTTGGTTTGTGAGATTGATGATTCGTGCCCTACACGAATAATGATTTAATAGTTTATTGAAAAGACTGAACTAATGTACAATTTCGTTTGATATGAATAAAAGTCATACTTGCCACAAAAATGTGTAATTTACCTCAATTACTCCAACTTCTGAAAACACTCGTTTATCAACCACTTCCACTCTCAGATTTGAATTGCAGTGACACTTTATCATTCACACGATCAATAATGTACGTGAAAGGAATGGATAAATGCACATCTGTATAGAAATGTTCTTCAAAAATCGCGAAAGACCCACAAAAAACTGATGCCTTGACCCGCGGGATTAACTCTTTTAGTTTGTTTAATATCGCCCCCCCCCCCCTTCCTTCTCTCTCTCTTTTTATTTTTTTTTTCATTTAGTTTACTTTTTCTGCAATTTATTTTTTTCCTGCTAAAAGAGAGAACAAACAATGACGAGACATACGGGAAAGAGCTGAGAACATGGAGGAAGGGGGGGATATTCGGAGAGGAGGGGTAAAACGAAGCAGACAAAGGAGTTGGCATAAAGAGCGAGGGGGGCGGGGGCGCGGGGGGGGGCAGAAAAAGACAGACACAAAAAGAAAGGATTTAAGGGATACTAGTAGCTCATCCTGAAATCAATGTAGTTTCAATAATAGCAGACACAGGAGAGAAACATATAAGCAGAGATTTGATGAAATTTCGTCAAAGGATAAGAAAGTTATGATCTTTTAAATTTTTGATTTTATGACGTCACGTGTGAGGTGCTCTCCCATAATCATGTTGTATATTTTTTAATGTCATTTTCTCAAACAAAAATATGCATATTTTTACCTGTGCATATGATACATCATTAGACACGGTGAAACACGGTTTTACACACATATTACTATGAAAAAAAAAATGATTCCATTGTCCAACACAGAAAAAAGCAATTTGTGGAATTATTCAGCACACAACATATTTACAGGAGAGCACCTCGCACGTGACGTCACAACATTTAAATTTCCAAAGATCATAACTGTCCTATCCTTTGACGGATATTCGTCAAACCTTCATTAATATGCTTCTTTGATATTTCTGCTTTTATTAAAACGACCTTAATCTCAGGGTGAACTATCACTTTGGATTGAACGGGCGGGTACTCGCGAACAAAACACAAGATATTCATACATGCTCATCACATTGATAATCGTGTTCAGGTTGAGATACCAATATCATCTGAAGCGGGATTATCGGCATTTAGTTAGGAGGAGTGGAAATAAACCATCGTGAACAGCCGAAAATAATCACTGCATGAAACAATTACTGACAGAACAAGAACATCAAACGGTAATACTGTTTTCAATAGCCTCGAAGTATTTTGATGATTGAATCATTGGTACGTAGTACTCTAGTGAATGGTGTAGAGTTTATCACGTCTTTGTGATAAGTAACATGGTCAGATGCTATTCAGTCAAGTCTTGAGATGCAATGGAAATGAAATTAAGATTCCGGTGATGGGGGCATGGTTAGCAATGTGGTATGGTAGTTCTGAACTGTGAAAGATTTCAGATTAAACCATACTGTACTAGCACCTAGGTCCTTTAACACTATACACTACATGGTGCACATGTTCCCGAACTCTGTCACCGGACCATGATTTTTAACATCCGCTTCTCAAAGTCAGTCTGCGGGCTTTGATTGGGACATGTCCGGATACCATTGACAAAAATGGATCCATCGGTATTCAGATGTTCTTTTTCTTATGCTTTGAATGTGCGTGCATGGTCCAAGCACCTTACAAAGCTGAGAGAGAATTCATCGGTTATTATCTTTAACAAGTAGCCGATTTATGATCGGCACCCAACACAAAACGAGCCTTATCAGAGAACAAATAGAGCGAATTACTCAATCAACATCCTCTCTGTTTCCCACCGCGCAAGCAATGAAGACGTAAGAGACAAACAAATACAGTTTGAATTAATATGCAATCCCTGCTGTACATTTCGCGTTGCGTTTGACGTTTCTGCATCCATCTTTAAAACAGTCGCGCTGTGATTAAAAGGGAAATATTTTAGAAGTTGAACTTTAACGAACGGATTCTCATTATTTCACGAATGCAAACTGTATATTTTTCTTTTCTACCATAGAATCGGTTTATATTCGACATTCTCAAGAAGGATCAAGTCGATTGTTCAACTTATTAATCATGCTTACACAGACTGTACATTTTAACAATCTTGATTCTTATTTCAAAACATTGAGAATATATAAGTGTTTAAACACTGATATCGACATTGTCAATCATGTCAAAATTCGATGATTTTATGAATCAACATTGTGACCAGGGATGTTGAAGGGTGTGTAAATTCCGTATTTATTTTAGTCTCTGTGGTAATTGGATTTCTAGAGGGCAGAAAATATGTGCGTTGTTTAATTCTATCTCTAAACCTGCGTTCATGGTGTGTGCGCATTATGGCATTGCTACACCACTCAATTAAGTCTGATGAATGTTGACACAGCAAGTCATAAAGTCAAATTGGTTATTCCAATAAAAATCCATTCTACTAGTGTTTGCGCTGGCTCTCTGTAAGAATACTATGCCTATACCATCGTTTTCTTTTTAAAAACATATCCACGTTGAAAGCTGTGTCCTTATATTTAGTGAATTAATGAATATTCATATTAGAAAACTTCCTTTTCAGACGATATAAGTCAAATTTTACTGGATTACTTTCCGGTTTTTTAATTTATTTTTTTTAAATCTTTTACACAGAAGAGAAAGAATATTTCTAAAAGGGTGCCAAGTGGTTCATACTTCTCCCAAGCGTTAATTGTGGATATTATATGAGTTTTATCAAAACGTTTCGCAATCTATTTGATACTTATTGGTGAGGTGAAACATGCTATCATTGCAGCGTGTTTAGGGATGTGTATGCACAGCTACATTTGTCATGAGCACTAATGTGCAAAATACGCAACAAAACACCATCAGCATGGTCATAACTCATGCAGGCGTGTTTGGTTGCAGAGTCTGTTCAGCGGTAAAATGTTGTTTTGCTGTGTTTTTCCGAGATAGAGAGGAAGAGAGAGAAGACTGGCAATAAAGAAATCAACAGGTGATGAAAGCGGCATCTTCACACCCCGGTCTCATCCACTTATCCTTTGATCTCGTTTGAAACTAGCCGCTCAATCTGTTAAGCGAGCCTCGTCTCTTCAGTTCCCCTCTCCAACCAAGGCCCATAAAACGCCTATATACCCTTTAGTGGCACGATAACAAAAAAAAAAACCGAGAGCGTAAAATCGAGCCCACAATACGGGCCCATTTTCGCCTCGCTCCGTGTACCTCTGCTCCGCTTTTTGAGAGGGAGTTTGTGTGTATGTTTATGTCCTTACGGAAAGTTTACAGGAATAAATCTCCGATTGAACTTGCGTTTTTTTAACAAAAACTGCAATGGGTAATAAAAGGTGTGTTTATTGCGCCATGTTTAGAAGTCTGGTGCTGATCCGTTCCGATACAATAGCATGGCTTTAACATACACAGACCTAGGTACTGTTGGTGTATCTGTCAAGAAAAGACAGGATCTGGGAATCAGGCAATTGAATATACAGGGTTTTTTCAGTTCAAAAGGAGGTTACTGTAATCAACATATTTTGCTGCTCTTCTCTGGTTTGAGTTTACTGGGTTGCCATGGTTTCATGGCTTCGCAACAATTTACAGCACAAAGGAGCAAAGATAGAATTTCAAACGTGTCAAACGAATTGACAAGATACATCACTGTTATTAAATGTCATTGCCAAGTGACATGCTGCCAAATCGGTTAAATTCAACGAAAGCGGAAGTTACAACCGATTATCAGGCCTACTCTAGTTATCACAGGAATGTGAATTTCTCATAGAACGCGCAAGGCGGCTGTATTAATTATAGTTTGTCTAAACTACCTGTAAAGATACGAATATACGGTGATTATTCCTATAATCGACGCGAAAGCTGTCTGGATAAAAACATGGACTATAGCACATGTATTTAGATGATCTGATTTGTATTTGACATTTTAGAGTAACATAGATGACTTAAAATAGATTAACAACATAATTACTCTCCTCAAATGTTGAATATATTTAAATGCACCTTTAAGTAGAGTTAAAACAACACAAATCAAGATATTTTTATGCATAAAATGTACTCAGGTTATCATTTGCATCACAGTCATTTATTTTCGGAGCTTAATTTTGCTACATGTATTCCTATTTTTCGAGTAACCTTTTTCGCCTCAAAAAGCTAGTGTAGTTCTTCAACACGTGCATTGATCGATTAAGAAATATAGCCACAATTGCAGTTATATTCATTTTGTATTCATGTATTTATGTTTCGTTTTATCTCCATTCCCAGATCACGCAGTTGAAAATAAAGTACAACCCATTCGCAAAGGCGTTCCTGGACATCAAAGACAAGTAAGAGAATAATCTTTATTCAGAATAATTTTCTTCCCCAATTCCCTAGTTTCCCTATGTTTTTTTTCTTATGTCTTATGTGCTTCTTTAGCCATCCAAAAGCAATTATATGCACAATTCGACTGGACATTGAGACGTCTTTTATTCAGTTCTCGATGTCAATATTTTTTGATAGATATCATGTTTACATGCTTACTCAGAGCGAATTTGTTGCTTGCTTGCAAAGCATTCGTGTCTAATTTACAGTAAATGAATCCCGTGATGAAATGTTTCGCATGTACATGTACTTCATAATGTATATAAACTAAACAAAAATAAAGTCGCTTTAATGGTATCATGCTTACTTTGTAGGCACTATAAAAAATACATGATTTTGACCTGATCATTTTATTTCGTTTGGTTCTTTTTGCAGAAATGAAGGACATGACTTGTTTGATGACGTTCATGACTTACAAGGATCTAAATACCCGCAGTGTGAGTACCTTATTTGGCAGTTATCTACTTTGAGACAGTATACATTAATGCAAAGAATAACGTGTTATAATGCTTATTTCAGGGTGTGGTAAATGTAAATATTTCCTCAAAAAGCTTTATTTTCAATTTGAAAGAAGGGCCATGTCTTATCCGTTTTTATGTATTTGCGGCGTATAATGTAGAAGTATAAGGTGAAAGCAATGTTTGTTGACAGCGTTAAAATAAGGAATTGTTGAATCTAGTCAAGATTTTCACTTCAATTTGTATATCAATCTTATGGCCAGCATATCAAATTCATTTTTAGATAAAATAACTGTATTTTCATTCATGAACAGTATCTTTTATCGCAAAGGAATGTGGACAAAATACGACAATGAGAGATATCTCTCCTTTTTGTTTGTTTCCATCTGTCCATATAATCACGAAATTTATTGGAATAAGTGTGGAAATAATGGCACAGGAACACATCAAGAGATACCTAAACTAATTCATACCTCTTCGTTACATTCTTCTTCAGTCGGTGGTTGGTTTTTGCCCGGGTCCGGTGCGTTCGGGCCGTCGCCACACCAGTTTGCCCCTTCCCTTGGCCTGCCGTCCCATGCTGGGTGCGACCGGTACGGAGGGCTTCGCAGCCACCGGGCCTCGCCCTACCCCCCGCCGCCGTACCACCAGAAATACGCCGCAGCAGCCGGTGAGTTGAGATATCCAAACTTCGCTCCACTTTCATGATTTAAACTTTTCTTTCCTCTGTACGTCTCTGTTTTTTTTTTCTTTTTTACTTGCTTGTTTCACCATTGTGATATATAACTTCTCTATGAATGCTTCCAATCTTTTTCTCACTCTGTTTGGTTATTGTGGTTTCTTCATCAGTTCAACCTTCTTTGTTATCATGAGTAAGATATTTTCATTTCTGTCTGTATGTCCATCATATTTTTCAAACCCAGATGGGTTTCTTTTACATTTGAACGCTAATTTCAAAAATACATGCGTGTCCATTATAATGAGTTTAATCATCATTAGGCCTCCTATACATGTATCTTAATATCTCTACTTTTTTTCTTTTTAGAAAAAACGCTTTCTGTGATAATTTTTACCATAAGATATGTTTCCCTGCTTTCGTTTATTTTAAAGATCCATTTGTTTCATTCGCTTATCAACGTAAAACTGTTTCATTTTCATGATTCTAATATGTTGATGTCTCTAGTACTAATTCATAAACTAAGCTGCACTTTTTGAGTTATTTCTACATGTCTGTTCTACCCTTACGTCAGCAATGTAGACATATTACTCTTTCATGATTCAAATTTCTATTTCTTCTGTGTCTCCAATATTTTGCGGAGACTGATCCACATACGTTGTATTCGTTTACTTTAACAATGTTTAAACTTTTGCAATATATCGTTTTATGTCTGCAACGTTATATACTTCATTTTGTTTTGATCTTGCACCTTTTATAAACAGCAATGTAAAGCTGCTTCATTACCATGGTTATTGTTTTTTTTTGTCTGTAATGCTTAATCGAACGTTTGTTTGCATTTACTTGGTTTTGTTACGTTCCGTTCCCATTATTTAGCCATGAATTCCTTTATAGTATGAGTCCGACACATTTACAAGCTGACGGCTAGATTAAATTTTATGCAACGGAATTGATTCAATATCACCGTTTATCATTTCATGAAATATAAGCTAAATGAATTTTGATTTGAATGATTGGGGAGGTTTAAGCGATGTACATCCGAGCTTGACGTGTTGGGGGTAACTCTGTATACATTGCGATTCCTCATCTTCGTCAATAAAACATGAGAGACAACGTGATTTCCATTCCTATTTCCTGATCTGTGAATAACAAGGTAATCAAACTACCCCAACAATGTGAGCGCTCCACATCAAACGGTACACTAAACCACCCCGATTCGAACGCATTAAAACGAAACGGCTTAGCAACAATATTTGGTGGAATAACACAGATTGGAGCGCATGGGACTGTATGCGTGTGTGTGGGGGGGGGGGGGGGGGCACCCCCATTAGCAAATCAGTGGAGCAGTGCATGCGTAGTATCGTAAAATTTACGCTGTAAATTCCGAACGGAAACCAGTGATATGCGATGATTGTATAGTGATGGTAAATAGGAGGGTGACGTCAAAGTTTAGGCCCATAAAAAGAACTTCAACCTTTGCCGGGATTTATAGACAAATAGAACTAGAACTCTACGAATCTTGGTATGCGGAATCTTAATTGGGCCTCTCTCAGTATAGAATCGTGAAAAGAACATGATGTATTTCAAAACACCTTTCTTTAGTCCCTTCGTAATCGAGCACTTTAATATATATTTATTATGAAAAGCGCTATATAGAAGTTATTATTATCATTCTAGGCATATTATCTACAAACGTAGTTTGTAAAATAATTCTATGGTGGTGATTTTAATGAATACTCTAACTTAATAATGTTACTCTTTTGGTTTACTTTTGGGGTAATCTTTCGAAGCGGTAAGTTCAGAATGAAATAGTTAGGGAACTATTTGTATTTATTTATTACTAGTGAATTTACTTACGAAATACTGCAGGTTTTTACATAGAAAGAAGTCAACGCCAGTTAGTGCGTTACTAATACGCGAAAATATCAATCAGGAGGTGAGATGAGTATACAAATTAAAGAACATGACCAAGAGGTTTTCATAAAATGTTGTTTTGCGTCAGCATTGTTCAAACTTCACTCTTCTAAAATACCAAGAAAGATCGGCTCTGATGGCTTTCACTCATGCCGCGGCGTATAAAAAGCCCTTCGCACCTTGTTTAAAGGGTCCCTGCAATCAAAATGCATGTTGACTTATGTTGATGCAACTTAATATGTATATCACAAAATCAGTAACGGCTCAATGGAAATATGTGTCCTTAATTTTAAAATAATTTTTCTATATTTTTTCTCAGCACTGATAAGCCCCGCCTCCAAAAAATATCCTCCAACTCAAGATTCTTGTTGTGACATCATCACAGGTATAAATTAGTAAGATAATAGACATAATTTATGCACAAACTAAACATTGCAATGACTACCTGCAAGTGTTTATAATGTCATCGCATGTTTATACAATGTATTTCCCCCTTGGCATAGCTAGCACATTTCTGACATAAGGAAACGATTATTCCCACATGAAAGGCTGTTAGGTTGTATTGTGTGAAGACATGTATTGCTCTTGTGGGCAGGTGGGTGTAGTCATTGCAATGTGTAATTTGTGCATAATTCTGTCTATTATCCTGCTAATTTTTAACTTTGATGACGTCACAACAAGAATCTTGAGTTGGAGGAAATTTTTAGAGGCGGGCTTATCAGTGCTGAGAAAAATATAGAAAAAAATATTTTAAATTATAGGACTCATAATTCCATTGAACAGTTAGTGATTTTGTTAAATACATGTTAAGTTGCATCAACAGACGTCAACATACATTTTGATTACAGGGGACCTTTAAGTGAAGATCATCAACTGGACATGCTAGATGGTGCCGCGGTAGCCAATTTGTTATCGGTAATGTTTGGTTACAGCGGTTTCTGTGGTTGGCGGTGTAGGAATCAATAATTGGCTTGTCAAGCTTTTATTGGCAACCGTCGATTCACAGAATCTGCCTTCTACTTGACTTGAGCAAAAGAATGACAAAAATCAAAGTGGCCGCAAGTTTTTTAGTTGGTTTTCGTTCAAATGACAACGCGCGTTCTGTTTTGGGGGATGTTTTCCAAGAAGCAGAAACAAGGAAAATGCCCACAACATTTCAGTAAAGTTCCCAACTCATTCCTATTTAGACACGATTGTGTATGACTAACTGACATTTTAAGTTTTGGGCATAATTTGATAGATACATTGTCATCTCTATTTTCTGAGTATTCTGACCTTATTTAGTCGTTCTGTTTTCACACGCGCCAAATAGCTGCATTATTGAAGCTACTACTTAACTCTTTGGACGTCACCCATGCAGTTAAGCACCAATAACTCACACAATCCCCATGCCGCGGGCATGTTCATAGCATATTCATAAATATTCTACATCGACTTCAATATATTACACTTGCTTGTGTCAGCATGATGCTATGCTATACCATGACTCGACTTTATTTGATGTCGCCACTTCTATACACGCAAATCAAACAGAAAAAGCATTTTGTCTGCACATAATAAAGCTTTATACGCTTACTGTGCCATATTGGACCCATTTACACATGCAAATCGTATAAGCCAGCGCGTCTGTATCATCTGCGTGAACTCCATATACATAAGGAGTTACGCTCTATACGACTATAATTGGAACCGTCTTTGGACCCAGTAATAAACATGATTCCTATAGAGCAGTATTTTGTCTGGTGCGGGAGTTAAAAGCGCTAAACTATCAGCTCATCCTTTCTATAAGTCTTTAAAAGAAGAAACCAATTGACTCTAAGAATAGGTTATCTATGATCTTGATTGTAAGCCTCATAAATAAAAAGGGAGAATAAGAAGATGAATGTACCACTAACCCCTCTAAACCCATCCAATGTATAGCCCACCGCCGGCTTTTGAAATAGAAATAAAAGGATGAGCCGGTGACTGAATGACCTAAAGAGGGATCACAAAACTCGCCGGACCCAGCGCACCGCTTTAAAACCAATTCCCCGCCGCTCCATTAGAAACGAAAATCATTGTCGTCCAAACAATAGGATCGGCACGACATCAAAGGGCCACTCCGCGGAAAGAAACACAACAATAACACCATGCATAGGAAGTGTTTCAGTGAGTCACGGTGAAATAAAAAGTGTTTTACGAGATACTTACGAGGTCCCAACTTAGGAAACTCGGCTTTTTCAAGAAGGGGATGCGCGGGATGAAACTGTGTTATTTTGTTTGCGGCTGGGTTGTTTAAACACCGAGTTTGTTCTATGAATGAAACTAAATCTCCGTAAGGGGAACCAGTCCCATTTCTTCGCAACTTATCGCAGTTGACGTGTTAATGGGATTAAAGTTGCTTCAAAATTAAACGCGAACAGTATTTTAAAACAGAACAATAATTAGCATGACGGAAGTATAATTTTTTTTATGGAGTAAAACCTAATATTGATTTAAAGAATGAGGGAGAGTACGCACAATGAAACGGAGCGATTGTAAACTTGACGTTTTCCGACCGTACACAGTAAACAAATTGTGCTGAAGCGAGAAGAGGATATTATTGAACAGGTGAATCAATTTAAGTATTTAGGGGTCATACTTGATAACACTCTCAAGTTTGATAAACACATTGAATCGGTATGTGCTAAACTAGCTAAAACTATTGGCTGTATTAGACAAATAAAGAAATATTTACCGAAACAAGTTTTGACTCTGCTATATAATGGTTTATTTCTCCCACACATTGATTATGGTTTGATTATATGGGGAACCTCAGCTAAGTTTTTGATTTTGAAAGTACAGCGTCTTCAAAATCGTTATGCTCGCCTGATTCTGAATGCGGATATTCTTACACCTCACCTGATAATGTTGAAACGGCTAAATTGGCAATCTGTTCTACAAAGAGTTAATTATCAATTTTGTTTGTATATGTTTAAAGTTATAAATGGACTTTCACCTCAATATTTAACGGGTCTGGTCATTTTTAGAACTCCCAATATATTCACAAGATATGCTATCGATAATCCATTATATGTAATCAAGCCAAACAAAGACTATATGAAAAGGTCTTTTCAATATACTGGTTCAAAAATCTGGAACAATCTCCCACTTTGCATTAGAAATATCAAATCAATTCATTCTTTTAAAAAGCAATGTAAAATATTATCACTTACTGATCGCATCTAAGTCTCCAGTCAGAGCAAAGGTTTTTCGTTGTTTTGTTTTTGTTTTTGTTTGTTTTTATATTTTTTTTATGAAAGTAGTTGATAGATATCTCTGACATTGTTTTATGAACTAGTTCATGTATGCATTCGTTTTCGTTTGTATTTATCTCATATTTTGTTGTTGTGTTAAAAATGTGAATTGTATTGTTTTTTATTGTGTGCAGGGCCCCTTGGGAGATCAGTTCTTTAACTGAAAGGGCTACCCTGTTGAAATAAAACGTTAATAAATAAATAAATAAATGAGAACGATACTGTAGTTGAAACCGAGACCAAAGAAAATAACTGCCAATATATAGCAGAGGCAGAAAGTGTAAAGCTTGGCTAATCTGTGTAGTGATAATGTATTCGTTGTCTTATATTTTGCTCCCACTTATAGAGTGAGAAAACAGTTCGCAATTTAAGGTTCATAATGGGATTATCCGATAATTACCCCCCCCCCCCCCCCACTCCCCCTTCTCCTGTCACAAACACACACACACACACACACACACACACATTATCAAGAAGGAGAGTGTTGCTGTACTTTGAGATCGTTCATACGGAGTGCTCATCAGGTTAAAGTCGTAGTACCCTTTCACAATGTTGGATAGCGAGACATTAATCTTTTATCATTTTTATCATTTTTTGTCGTTGCAGGTGCGAGTTACGGCGCCGACGCTTCGGCGGGCCTGTCGAGTAGCATCTCGCTCCTAGCTGCAGACGGCTGGTCTTCTCTCGCCAACTCTACCTCGGCGTCCAGCTCGATGCCGCCATGCAGTCAGTACGGAAGTATGTGGCCATCCCCCGCCGGCTCCACCGGGTTCTCTCACGTCAGCTCTCCCCAGTCACCCATCCCCACTGGACTGTTCAGAAACCCCCATACATCGACAGGCGGCGCCTCCTCCTCTTCCTCCTCTCACCATCACCATCTCTCCTCGTCAGCGGCCGGCATGGCCCCGCTAGCAAACAGTCTCTCCTCCGCCGCTGTCGCCGCCGTCACATCAGCGCCGTCCTCTGAATCGCACTCGCACCCGCACGGACATTCAGCCATGGCGCCGATCTCCGTTCCGATATCGTCCGGTGCTAGTCACGACATGTCATCGGCTTCTCACTGCCATCCGACTTCTGGTTTCCATGGTCACGATAGCTACACGGACATTACCAGCAGCTCTGTAGGGCTTGACGTAACAGGCTATGGTAGCTGTCATACGCCCAGTCACCATCAAAACTCGCCGCATCATCAACTCGTTGGCAAATCTGTCTCATCGTGGAACCCTTTAACTCCACCATCAGTCTAATCCTAACAAAAGGACGTTGCAAATAGTGAAAAGACTTTGTGATTATATTTATATATATAATTATTGTGTTTTTGTTTGACAGTGTCAAACCAGTTGATGTGTGGATTATTTTCTCGTGTAAATAATTATAAAGAAAAACACACTGATGTAAGCTTCGCCCATGTTGAACCCCGCGTTCTATCATGTATATTTAGGCCTAGGCCTAGGCCTATAACAAGGTGAAACAAATAATGTGAGACAATGCATGCAGTAAACTAGATTAAAAATTGCGTAACCATGATAGCTTGTTACTTTTATGTCATACAAAACAATTTAAGCGCACTTCAGGAAGAATGAAAAGTACCTTCTAAGCCAACTAAAGTCAATTTAAGATAGCTTGCGAGGCCGTTGTGATTAAGAAAAGTACAATAACAACATCAGCAAATTGTAAATGTTTAAGGGAAGTACACATACGATTTATTTCACCTCAAAAAATAGACCAACCGCAGTTTTGCAGTGATTTAGAAAGTCGATACGGAAATTGTGGACCATAGATTATTTTTCCATTGGCATAATAACTGTCAGCAAAAATGACTCACTTTAACTTACGCTTAGGCCATTTTTTCTTGTGTTGCTCGATTTGCTATAGAGAGTCTCATTAACGCAAGAATATGATATATGGAAAGTTGTATAGATATGAAATCTGTAAACAAAATCAATATTGTATCACCTATTATGACGCATGATAGCAGGCTATCTTTCAGAAATGGCAAAAAAAATTAGAGAAGGTAATATTAATTACGTGTATATCATTCACGTAAACCAAACTGACTGCCTCCACTTAACATTTCTCTGTTTGATATAAGTTTATTGATTATAGACGGAAGTCAAGAAGGAGACATGTGAATCATATTCTGTCTGCCGCTTTGCGATCAGCATATACACGGCTTAAAGATTGTCAGTCCCTTTTGCAAGCTTAAAATTTGAAATCATCTATCACGATCGTAAATTGAAGAAAGTGTGATTCAAGACCATTTCTAAGAATATAGCATGTTGAAGCTTTTTGTATATGTAAAAAATTTCAGCCGTTAAATTGCAAACCGACTTTTTTCGTACCACGAAAAAAGTATTAGTCTTTGGTACAGTATCTATGTGGTTATTATGCGTGTGTGAAATCCTAATTTTATGAGTAACTACCAAACTTTGGAGATGATTCCTTTTGAAGAAAATTTTTTTTCATAATGCGTTTTATAATTTAATTAACAGATTAATCAATAAAGCAGATATTTCAACACAAGCTGCTAAGAGCCTGGGGTAAAGACTATTAATCATACGTTGTTTACGTGCATTATTTGAATTTTACACTACGTATAAGTTTCAAATTGTGAATATAGAGCTTGCTGACACTTCTCTATATGTTTTGCCAATGTTTCGACGGTTTTGTGGTGATCTGAAAAAGGGACTGGCTGTCTTTAATATCGACAGATCGCATAGAGAGTTTGATTTTGAATAAACTTCATTATGAGTGAAACTATTTCCTCTATTGAAAATACATTTAACCTCACGTTTTTTCCTGTCTTAACATATTTTTACGATATATGATACTTTGGCATTAGAATGACTACTTTGCATTTTGCGAATTTATAGTTTCGAAATTAATGTGCATTTTCAATTAATAGCCCGGCTGTACCGTCAATACAATGCATGTATTAATCTGCATAAGCTATTTCCTCCATTGTAGTTTTGCCCACATAACAGCTTAAATTGTCCCGTTCGTGCATGTTACATGTGTCGTAGAATACAATCACTTTCTCCTTATTAATGGTACTTAGAAATCGATTTACAATGTCGGTGATTAACAAACATAACTTTGTTAAAGTATGTATGTAAATAAACACCAGTCTTAGCCAATGGTTACGCGCATGTGTAGAAGTCTCCACGTTGTAAATACTCCGCAGAATGTATATGTATATTATGAAGGTGATGTTGAAGATGTCAAATTAGAACAGTAATATCGATGTACAAAATTGATTAAAACCTATGATCGAATGAGAAAGAAATATTGAATGTGTTTTATTGCGTTTTACCATTACTTGTATAACAGTTCCTTCGGTTCGGTTTCTTATCGTATACAGTTATATATTTGTTTTCAAATCAATTAAAGCTATTAATACAGATTGATAGATACACAAATTCAAGGCAGATACACAATAAGAGATACGTAAGAACCTGGCAAAGAGCATGGATAAGAGAGAGAGGGAGGAGATAGGCATGTTCGTTAAATATCGTGAACATAGGTGTGCTTACGCTTGAGTTTATGCGTGTATTATATGATACATGCTATATACATGACGTATACGTACGGGCGCGTGTATGCGCATGTATGTATGTGTGTGCTTGTGTGTGTGTGTGTGTGTGTGTGTGTGTGTGTGTGTGTGTGTGTCTGTGTCTGTGTGTCTGTGTGTGTCTGTGTGTGTCCAGGGAGGTGTTACGAAGGAGTAGAAACTCGAGCATAATATATTCAAACATCTGTGTGGGTTCTAAAGCGTGCTCATGAATGTCAAAAGCATTCCATAATCATGGCAATGCTTTGATGTTCCATGTGCCGAGCCGACATTTAGCTGATGTCAAGTTGAAAAGAAATTTCTTTATTTTTCCATTTATTAGTAGACGTTTTGTTTTTGATGAATTCGTTTGCAAACTATAAGGAAGTTAACGGCAGATAATGATAGATCCTAATACTTTGTTTTTGTTTCGAAAAGTATTGAGGAATCATTAAAAATCGGACATATAAGCTATTTGTATTACTTACAAAATCGACCAATTTCTTCACTTTCCGACAACTTGTGCATTTGGGGGATTCAACCACTCTCAAAATGATATATTAAGCTGTGTATTATCATTAACGGCGTTTGTGTGTGTTTGCGTGAAACAGAGATATTTCACTTGAAAAACTTGTTTATTTGTGTTTGCTGATACCTGTTATGCTCAAGGAAGTATTAATGCCATTAACAGAACGGGGCAAGCGAAATGAGACTGTACATTTCTTTTGTTCTCTCTGAGAAGCCGTTGCCACACAATCATGCTCATAATTGTTCAAACACCTGAACAGCACCTGTTGAAAACACATAACTTTTCAGCGGCTTGGCACATGGGTTCAAAGGAAGAAAGTTGCTTCATATCCTGCCATAACACATCCCTGGTGTGCCTGTGTGTGTATAAACTATATAACTAAAAACACTTATAGGAACACATAAAGTGGCAATAACATGAACATGAAAATTCCTTCAAAGCGATTCAAATTGCATGGTCTGTAATTACAGGTGATCTTCGTAAGAAAGTTTAGAAATTATATTATGTACATGCGATATAGACTCTTGTATAATTCATACAAGTGTATATGTTCATATACATACATTATATGTATGTGAATGTATAAATGTGTGTGTAAGTGTGTGTGCGTGTGTGTGGGTGTGTGTGTGTGTGCGTATATGCGTGTTCGCACACACGTGACAAGGTGTGAGAAAGAAATCGACAGCTAAGAATCCATAATTCATTACAGATAACGAACGAGAATTCGTCTCATTTCAATTTCCCCTCGTTTCCTTTCCGAGGATTTAGAAGAAAGGTAAACTGTAAAATGGTGGTCTGTGAGGAACAACCAGGAATCTTGCTTTCCTCGTTTATTTAACCATCCCTCCTTTATGCCTCAAGGGGGGTTCTCACCTGCACTTTATTTACCCTCTGACTAATTCAAACTTTGTATCGCCCCTCTTGATTTTTCCCTGACCAGGTAACTTTTGCTCTCCCCCTTTGTCAACCGTCTTTGACATCGGGTTTTAATCCCTTTTAACGTCACGGCCCTGTGTTTCACACGATCTGTCGGTGAGAAAATGTTGACTCGAGCCAAACACGACAAGCTCTGCGTTTCACTGTCTGCCTTTATTGCACCAAACCTTCCTTCTATATTCCATTATTCCGAAAACCATGTCGACACATCAGACTATCAGTCGGTGAGAGAAAAAGGGAATTCTAAAGAGCCCCTTAACACATCTTAACTGTTGTCTTGTCTTTGAGGAAGGGTTTAACTACTCCTCTTACCCACTTGGTCATGTAGGTATAATGTTTAAGAATTGCAAACACTCGTGTGATTTTCTTATCTCCTATGGTTTCTGTTTCGATCTCTTCAGGGGATGTGATCTACGTCTTAGGAATCTAAACCTTTTAACTTCTACGCCGGATGACATGCTACTCAATAGGGTGTACATGTATACGTGTATTTCTAGTACGGGGATGCGCCAGTAGAACATACAAAGCTAAGTTACGTCTTGAGACCAAGAAATTACAGATTTTATGTCTTACGATTGATACATTCATACTTGATACTTGATGGTATAATTCCTCTTGCAGCTTCAAAAAGCTAAACTGGAATAAACGATGAAATATGTCTTGAAGATTAGAGTCACAGTGAAGCTTTCTATTTTACAATAAAAGGAGAGTGCATATTGCAAGTAAAATCCTGGATACATCTTAAAGAACAAGAGATCCAGTCGGATGCTGCAGAATTCTAATAATTGGGAGTGCAGTCTCTTTGAATGCTGGTAGTCCTCTTTTATATACAACTTCGCCAAGCAGGTGATTTTATATCTCTAATGAAACAATAGTTTCAATCAAATTACGCAAAAAGATCAACGAGTGCCTCAAATGTGATCTTCAAAAACTTAGAACCAGATTGAACATAAATGAACATTTCCTCCCAATGTTCCTCTCCTTTTGCTCTCCTAATGTTCTGCATTTTCGATTACACCCATTATTTACTTTCTATACAGATATCACCTGGAACAGAAGTATAAATCTTTTTGTGATAATATGCCATTTTACAAGATGTGGTATTACTCAGATACCCACGCAAATGATTTATCAGTACAAAATTTGCCAAATTCACCGTTTATCTCCACAAGCCATTTCATCGAATAAAATCAGGAAAAACTATTCAAACAAAGTAAATCCTGCATAATATTTGATCCAGTGAATTACAAAATCAGTGTTTCCTTCTTGTGTTGCACAAATAAACGTCGAAAAGACATAAAACTATAGATGTATATGTCATCCTCATAATATTGAAAAACCCTTATTTGCTAACTATCGGAGTTTTGTTACTTGTTTTTTCTAAAACTATTTTGTTGCCGATGTTATTATGTAATTGAATGCATGATTTCTCTTTTTTTATATCAAAAACAAACTTTTCACACGTATATATTCTGATTTCCCACTGATGCTGTTTCGTTCAAATTGAATTCATACTCATAATATAAATGCACAATTTATTTTATTTATTTATTTATTTCACGTTTTATTTAGACAGGGTAGTCCTTTCAGTCTCGAGGACTGCTTTCCAAAGGAGCCCTGTGATACAAATCACGTAAACATAACAAAATATGTAACATTCAAATACAATTAATACAAAGATCAAAGATAACAATAACAAAGACTAACACAAAAAACATTTGAAGAAGGAAAAAAAAAAGTCACACAAATGTGTAAGTGAGTGAGTGACCCCCCCCCCCCCCCCCCCCCCGGCCTAACGCAGTGCCCAGGTGTAGCTTATACGACGCACATCTGATTTAAATTTTATGAGACTATTACAACAGTGAACAGTGATTGGGAGGCTGTTAAAGAGTTTACTACCACAATAGCAGATTGATCTTTTCATGTATTCAGTTCTAGGTGTGGGAACAAATATTTGAACTTTCTATTACACAATGAAAATATATATTTATTGACCATTTTTATCATGTACCATTGCTTCTTCAGGAAAAAAAATCTTTTTAACTATCTTGTATTGAAAAATCTTAATTTTAAGGGTTAAGATAAAAACAAAAATCATGTCTGGCGTTTAAAAGAATAGTCCTTTTTGTTACTTAGTACGTCCAAAACATGGCAGTATGATATTCTTAGAATCGAGTTTCATGTTTAACATTTTTTGAATTTCAAGGAACACATTGCAGACATAACAATATCGAGGGGTTCACATAATCATAGCTCTTAGGTAGACCTTGAAAACATATCATATGCAGATAATTTGCAAACCGTAATCTGATCGTATAACCATTAAATAATGATAATTTAACATTGTTTCTTAAACTTCCACCCGTCTTTACCTATTGAACTCGTTAAATAAATGCTTTACCGGTTGATATCCAAAATATAGAAAATATAATCTGGACAAACATATACTCAGTGATTAGGCATTAGATCTGTTAATTATTTCATGATATCTTCCTTAGTAATCTACTTTACACGAATGTATGTATCCCGAATAAACGCAAGACCTTTTGTCAATCTTTTGTGTGTCAAAAAAAGATGCTGCTCTATGCGATTCGTGTGTATTTATGGTGAAGTAATTCACAAATGGCATTCTTAGGGTTAAGGCTGGGTTTTAAGAAAGATTTTGGTACGTGTCTGAGGAAACTGAGAAAAATGAGAAAAATGATAAAACTTAAAGAGATGAAATGGAGATGGGCAGGGCACTTATATAGGACACAAGACAATATATGGAACAAGAAACTCACAGAATGGCAACCAAGAGTAGGAAAGCAAAGAAGGGGTCGACAACAGAGAAGGTGGAGAGACGAAATACATGTATCAACGTACACATACACATCAACATGGACGGAATGACAACAAATAGAAGTGAATGGAAACTCATTGAGGAGGGCTTCATCCAACAATGGTTGAACAATTCTTGATGAGGATGATGATGATGATGATGATGATGATGATGGTGATGAGAAAACTCTGAGAAAATATGAAACGAAATAGCAAAACCTGTGTGATTACACAATATGGCCACAATATACTACTATAGAATGTTATATCAAACAATAGTCATTTAAACTGAATGTTTCATGACTGTTACATTAGTGTAGATATAGCATGAAGTTCACTCCCGTGTACCGTACGGTTCATAATTAATATTTAATTTAGAAAATAAGATTTGATCTTTGATATGGCCTTCACACGTTTAAACTTTCAAAGTAAACCTTGAATTAAATCCATGTCCTGTCTGGGTTTTTGTTTACACCAATGCATCCTCTTCTACCATTTCTCATGAATTGTCGTGAAAGACGCTGCTTTGGACACGTGAAATGTGAGTGCAAATGTTGCGCTGTTGCCAACCAAATTGTTAAATCATGGGTAAGTATTTCTTTGCGTTTGACTGCAAAAGTTTTTACCATTGTAAGGAATACATAGGCGATATATTAACTAAAATCACGTAGGGTTACGGATTTTTTAAATATTTTAGATGCATTGTATTGTATTTTTTAAAGTAAATAACTTCCAAGCTTTGGCTCAGTAAAAGAATGAAATGTCGTACTTCGTATTGCAAATTGATCAATTACTTTCTCATACCGAGTTACTCCCTTGCTCACGTCCACTTTCAGCATTCTGCCTCAATGAGGCCCGCCCCCCCCCCCCCCCCCCCAACCCACTCAAACAAAAACCTATTTTGGTATTTAACCGTGTCGGGGAAATATGTAATGAATGCGTGCACACCTTGAAAAACTTGTTTACTTCGTTGTCGCCCCACCTGCGGATATTGAGAGCGTAATGAAATGGAGAAAGAATAGACGTCCTTTCACAACCCGGGACTCGCAACACCTTTATTGTTCACCCAGAATGGCTCTTTCAGGATGGAAAAGGGGGTCCCCTTACAAAGTGAAACAAACTACGTCAGGTTTTGATCAATTTTATTAGCGCAAAAATACCTAGATTTGTGACCCCCTTTGCAGCACCCGCACGCTCTGGTGGGTGATTGTGGATGATTGGATGGTATGATGATTGGGTTTTTAACACCTCCGATATAGCTAAAAGAGGTGGAATGAGATGAAAGGTGTAATGAAAGGGGTGATTACGAAAAGCTGGACTTGAATAATCATTTGAAAGGAAGGAAAGTTGTTAGAAGAGGCAATGTGAGTTAAAGTGATCCCTTTGTGGCGCTAACTAGCCTGGCTTATCGTGAAAACAACAATTAAAAGGGAAGAATAGGGGTGCTACGCTTTACCCCCCATTATTCTGAAGCACGACTGGATGCACCCAGGGCCTCGCCACGACTTACCCCACAAGAAGAGAGAGTGGCCCTGCTTGGATGCCGGCAAGATTCATAAGAGGGGGGGGGGGGTCACTTCACAGAACTGTGGGTGGTATCAAAACGCAGCATTTTACGATATAAGGCGGTGTCTCACCTTACCCTATCCACTAATTTTAGGAGTGGTAGTGTGACAATCCGAGAAATCTACCCCAATTAAGACATACGTCAATATGTTACCACCAAAGATTGTCGAAGTGCAAATACAATTTATTTAAATGAAAACGTCACATGTGTGAGTGTATAATATTATGTATATGTGTACATGCGTTTTGTGCGTTTGTTTGTATGTGTGTACGTGTGTGTGTGTGTGTGTGTGTGTGTGTGTGTGTGTGTGTGTGCATGTGTGTATATATATATAAAAAATAATAAAAAAATAATAATAAATGTATGTGTGTGTGTGCTCTACCCGTCTTGATAATGATATTTAGACGGGGTGTAAAGAGGAAGAAAAAGAAGAATACATCTCTGAACGACCTCCCGAGAATACGCGATGAGTCGATTGTATTCCCCCGTCTTCTCTGCTACAGCGAAAGTGTCGACCCCTTTCTTATCACTGCCATGATCGCTGGCAAAGCCGGCTTTTCAGAAAAGATGTTTAACCTCTGACAGTTTGCTTATGCCGATGAGAAGAGAGGTGAGAAGAATTGTAATTAAGGGCTTTAAGGGGAAAGCAAATTGCCTTTTGAATGACAGTCTTCACGCGCAAAACAATCCATTCTTTTCTTAACTGATTGCTTATTTCAAACATAATCTTCGTCCTGTCCTTCTGTCAGTGTCCGAGCTGTGCTTTCTTCTGAACTGGCCTTGCAATCGTAATTTGGTTAGAAGGGGTTCGTACAGACCAATAGCACGAATCCAATCAACAACTCAACCAATGTACTTTGATGTAAATCTCGGTCATGTTTTCTTTACGGATGAAACACGATAGGCGATGAAATGTTACGCATTTGGATTTAGAGGACATTTTAGACAAACAGTTGTACGCAAATCAATATATTGTAGAAATGAGGGTGTTAGATTTAAGCTCACTTGGTGTTTCATTAAAGCACGAATATTGGATTGAACACCGGGGGCGTTGAATTCAATACACAAAAAAATCCCAATGCAACTTCATCAATGATAAGGTTATTACATCGATTATGTTGTGCTATCCAATTTCACACACACTCCTTTAATATGCTTAATATTTTGGGAGTATCTGTACCATGGACGACATATATTGCTTTAGGCGAGTGTAGAGACGACTAAAAGTCTCTATAAAGTTTTAAAGGCATGAAAGGGGGGTGGGGTGGCCTCTGTAATGGGCGCAATTACCATTTCGTTTTAACTCCTCAGACATTGGCCATTTCTATTCGTTTCTTTTTACCGTGTGTGTAATACAGGGCTCCATTTAAAAAAAAACGCGCAAATGGCAGGCGTTAACAAAAAAATATATAAGTCATGATAGATAATAATTGCCAAAACACCTACAGTGTTTATTAAGCATAGAAAAGAGAGTGGGTTTTAACGTTTTAGATTTAAATTAAAGAAGATGACAATCCAATTAATTGCATGCCATAACAAACTTAATCGACGAAGATTCTCTGATTGTCTCTTATCAAAGACAGAAAAAATAACGGAAGTTTTGACCGAATGGTTTGTTTGATGTGAGTAAACAGTGTGTGAGAGCGACTTCATTCTTTACGCCCGTGCTAAACCAACTCGAGGAGGGGGAAAACAAATGCAACCATTTTTTTCTTTCTTTCCCAAACACCTCTCTCCCTTCTCTTTTCTCCTGCTTGATTTCAATCGCTGTATTTCCTATATCCAGCGACGCACAAGCGTCGAGCGCGGACTGGAGGAGAATGGGAACAGAAAGAATATTATGAAGGTGTCCAGCTCGGAATGTCTGAAGCCTTTTGTTCTGGAAGTGTATTCTCTCTTTTGTCAAGCGTTTAATTTGCTTTTCACCTGCGAGGCAGGAGAGGTCTTTTCATCTAGAGGTAGCTCAGGTGTGCGGTGTTTACGGAAGCTGGTGTGTCCAGAGCTCTCCGTCAAACAATGGGAAGATCCCTTTAGCTTTTGACTCCGGATAGGAGGGGTCATTATGAGGACGAGTCGACCGGTGGGAAATAAGATCAGAGAGAGAGAGAGATGAGAGAGGAGGAGATAGAGGGGTGGGAGATAACGAGAGGGGGAGAGGGGGTAGAGAGGGACGTAAAGAGTTTGGGACATAGAAACAAAAATAGAGGAAGAGAAAGAGAGAGAGGGGGGAGAGAGTAGGGATTAAGATAGATAACGAAACAAAGCAGAGTGAACATCATCGTGAGGACGAGTCAATCGGTGGAATTACATGTAAAATCAGAGGGAGAAAAAGGGGGATATGTGAGAGAAGAACTAGAGAGAGAGAGAGAGAGAGAAAAAAAAAAGAGGGGGAGGAAGAGAGAACGAAAAGAGGAAATAGAGAGAGTAGGGATAGAGATAACGAAAGAAAGAGGAGAGAAAGTTGTTGTTGTGTGTGTGTGTGTGTGTGTGTGTGTGTGTAAATGGAATTGAGTAACGATTATTGAAGAAAAAAAGTGTGTGTGCGTGCGTGGTTTGTCAATACATTTAAACTGATTGTATGAATTTAATCCATATTGTATGGAATCAGAATAAAGATCATTGAAAAGAGAGTGTGAGTGTGTGTGTATGTGTATGTGTGTGTGTGTTTGTGTGTGTGTGTGTGTGAACAAAAGAGGGAGAGAGAAAGTGCTAATGAAGAGACATGGCGAGAGGAAGAGAAAGAGAAAATAATCAAATGAGATCAGGAAAGAAAAAAAGGAATACGAGTTTAACAGACATTCTTGCTTTTTTTTTAATCCTTCTTTGACTGGGCATTTGTTATGAAGAAAAGTGATCTGTAGTTACTTCATGCCACTTTGCAAAGAATTGGAGTCATATATTTTAAGTCAAATTATGTATCGTCTATCATTATAACACATGCATAATAGTCCCATGTTAGCTACAAGTGAACTAGAGTAAAATGTTTCTTTACACTGTATGTGCTGTCAATCATATTCTCTAGGCGCCTGAAATTGCCGATACGTTAACAAATCTTTCCTGTCAAAGAGAATCGAAAAAAAATGTATCAGTATTTTTCTTTAGTTGAAAATATTCAAACTGATTACCGATATGGCTAAAAAAAGTTTACTCAGCAACATGTTTAAAAATAAATCAACAACAACAACAACAACTCGTTTCGGACAAAATACCAGACAGACACCTTTATAATTCAGACAGTAAGATTCATCACTATCTCCTCCGGCACGCAAGTCTCCTTCAGACGGTGTAATACAAAGATTTGAAAGTCTCGTCGCTATTCACGAACCAAATTTAGGCCCAAAGTGAATACAATGATACTAAAGTAGGTGAACATAAGAGGTGATCAGTAGTTATTGATTAGTTCGTTTCATCAGTGACGAGATTAAATGTCTACGGTAAGGTGCTGATAAGAGCGTGTCTTTAATCAAAAGGGGGCGAGGGGTGTATTAGCTTTTCGAGTGACCGAAAATTGTCTAGATAAATAGGAAATTCCCTCCCCCGCTTTCTTGTCCTAATCACCACAGTCATGACATTAACTTCTTATGAGCCACCGTGCATGTTGGCACGAGTAATGCACTGAAATCCCATTGAGCAAAAATTCCTCTGGTACTGAAAGGATTCTGTAATAGGAAGACTGGTCTGGATATTTTCCCTCGTTTCTAAAATGGGTAGAAACGAGGGGTGCGTCAAAATATGTCGGTGAGTATATTCTTCGTATTGAATGTATTAGAGTTAAGTGAACACCTGTATATTCCTGTATTTTTAATGCAATAAACGGGTGTATGCTACGTTGAACTTATTGAAAAGTAATAAGCACTGTTTGTGATATTTTCCTCAGAGGAATTCCACAACTTTTGAGGCTCTACTCGCCTTTTGTATCCCTATTTCGTCCCTATCGTTACCAGTACTAGACATGGTATCCACGAGATAAAAATAATGATTCATAAGTGCAAACTTTCACTCCGTTATCTCGGGCTAATTACACACGCCAGACTTAGTAATCACCATTAATCCAACCCATTTTTATCATCCCATGGAGAGCGCTCCGTTACATTAATCAAACACCTCAACCCACCAAGTTCAAACCGTCAATCCCCCTCCAAAAACACTCCTTTAAAAACCATGTTTGTCCTGGGACGGCTTTGAAGGCAATCAGGGCATTATGTGGCCCTCTTGTCACGTAATCACCATTTTGTTTGATGACAAGACTCTAAGCGCGCACACGTGTGAATTCTTAACACTCTTGACCGCTACTTAATTCATTGTATTTCGAGAATAGAGGAATCATTCGTGAAGTACTCAGCGTAAACGGGAGTCATTGTTATATCGGCGCTGTTCTTTTCTGGGAAAATGAGCCAGAGAGAAAGTGATCATGGTGATATTATGGAGCAAGATAATGCTTCTTTCGTTCCTTTTGTTTGGCGGTAATGACGTTTTTGTCAGCTTTGAAGAGGCTAATGTAACGGTTGGGACATTATTCGGAGATGCATCTGCATGATACATTGCCAGGAATGATTGACAGGAGGAAAGACGGCGTAAAGTAACGAAGTGAAAAGATCGTGCTTATGCTTTTTAATCCAAATCTGGACAGTATTCCTATCAAAGAATGCGTTGTATCATCTCACGCTAACATTAAAATCACACATTTCGCGAGGAAATAGTCGGCTCTTCCGTATAATGCTTACTTTAGCAACCATTCAGACATATCACAGGGAAACGATGATGAAAAACGATTGTAAATTGAACAGCAAAACTATGTTCATACCCAAGAAAGATAAATGATCGTCATGTACTTTTTATTCATTTTTCATCTCGAGTGCTGTATAGATTGCTAAAATCATTCTCTGCCAGAAAATAAATGCAACTCGACAGTATTCATGTGTATTGTCAAAGCAAAAAATGAGTAACATCTCATTCAGACTGAAAACAAATGAGGTTATCGCAGCACATGGCGCCCATGACGTCACTGGTCTGCCACGTGACCAACCCAAAATAAAGGCGCCACGAGAACATGGCGCCTTTCATCATTCTTATCAAGGCGAATAAATGAAAAAAAAAATGTCTTTCGGAGATGTTTGAAATGTGTATCCTTATACGTGTAAAATTGCATTAAATTGCAGTAATCAATACATTTTTTCTGAAGAAAAGTTTGAGGAAAAAGAAATTTCCCATTTCTGAGTCGTTGCAAAGTAGGCACATTCTCGGTGAGGAATCGAATTACATTGACGTACTATTATAGAATCATGTAGCATGGAATAAGTTAAATCTCTTTAGATAACCCGCTGTATTTAAGCAGTGTATGTCTATCTATTGAGAGAGAGCTAACTCTTTACATGCCAGGTGTGCATTTTGTTACGAGTAATGCACAAAAATCATCAATTTCAAATTCATCTGGCACAGGAAGGGTTGATGATATTAACGAACTTAGATACGTGAGGAGGGCAAACATGAACCGTAATAGGGGCATGTAGACAGTCAGCTTATCACTTTAGGCCCAATGAATATTCCAAGGTAATCATCAACCCCAACCTTCTCATCATCATCAATTCATATATATTTCGATGTAATCAAAAAGTCTACAAAAAGGTAATACATTTCTATGTATTTTGTATTGTTATTGTTTTTTTGTTTATACTCTGCCTTACATCCCCCCTGTCCCACATCTCCACCCCCCCCCCCCCTCTCTCTCTCTCTCTCTCTCTCTCCCTCGCTCTCTCTCACTCTCTCACTTTATATCTTTCCCCTTGTATCTTTCTCACGCCCCCCCCCCACACACACACACTCACATACCTCTTTTCCTCGCAAACACACACACATACTCTCTCCCTCTCCCTTTCTCTCATTCTTTCTCTCCCACCTTCTACACCCTCTCTCCCCGTTTAATTGGTCGCTTACATCCCATGGAGTAAGAGTAATACACTAATTACACGGTACACACACGCACAATAGTTTCGTGCAAACAGTAATTACGACGCGATGTTTGGGCGAGGTGGTTTTTTGAATAACGAGAAGGCCGATGCAGGCGGTCGATTCCAAAGAGCCTCGCCGGGCTCCGGCCGGGGTGCTTGTACAGGTGTCCCCTGGCCGCGGGAGTGTGGCTAAAGAAGAAAAAACAGAAGAGAGAGAGGGGGATGGGGAGAAAGTCAAGAAAACACTCCGACAACAAGAAACACTTGGGTGTATACAATAGTCGTGTTTAAATACAGCGTGTCTTCGCATGGGACGGGGGTGATTACCAATTTATTGGCTCTCTTCCGCGTGTTTTCTACTCCTCCCCGTTTTACGTCAAAGTTTACCCCTGTCTAAATCCGCCACCTCCAGACTATAGTTTCTCCCTACCATTCCACGCATACACACACGCACAGAATGAGGCAGAGGGATCCCACCCACAGTGTTTTGAAGACAAAACTTAGGATTAACTTATCGTTGGCGTTCGTTTGTCGTTGTTCTAAAGGTAACAGTTACTAAGAAAGACAAAAATGCAGGACCTTTTGAGGTAACAAACCTAAGCGTGTCAAAACGCCCTCGGCATGTGTATATACATGGTACTCAAAATGTATAGATCTCTCTCTCTCTCTCTCTCTCTCTCTCTCTCTCTGTCTCTCTTACTACCCTCTCCCCTCACCCATCTTCCTCTTTCTCTCTCTCTTTCTCTCCCTCTTTCTCTCTCCATCTTTCCCTCATTTTTGTTTTCCGTGTGAGTTTGCATTTTCAGAAGATACATAATATTTGTTGCGGTATAGTTTTATGAAAATGTGTACTTTATCTTAATTGATTAATTCTGAACTCTACAGTAGAACCATTATAGTGATTAGAGAGGCGATTCTCTAATCGGAAGACTTTGATTCTGAATAAGATATTTGAATATGATTTAAATATGATTTTTAACTTTAAACAACAAATGCATAATATTTATTTTAAAATATTCGAATTTAGTGCATGCAGATATTTAGTCTCCACAAGCCTAACGAAAAAATCATTTCCACGTAGACCTTCGCAAAATTAAAAAGAAAATATTCATATATTAATGAATATCACATTTAAAAGCTACTGAAGACGATATAATAGGCATATTGTTCTGACACATCAGGAAACTTGTATTTATCATGATTCATGTTGAAAGCACCTCTATAATCATTGTAAGCTGTAGGATATAGCTTTACTTCATGAGCTGTAAGTTCATGTAATTGTACTAGACTCATTACAAAATGTGTGTGTTTATGTCAGATTGTGAGCGTTGTGATGAAATTGTACTAGCATCTATTTGTAATTATTTTCATTTGTATTTCTATCATCATAGGTATCATCGTTTTGAAATCAAATATGAACAACGTTGCCTTTTAACATATAATCGAGATATTGCAAGAGAGCATGGCCAGCTCATTGCACGTCGTTTCTCACCGGAACACTGCGCCGAGTATGGCCCGAAGCGCGGCAGGTGCGATCCACGACGGTCAGACGGTATGGTTGCATCGGCAGAGGATCGCCCTAAGCTGCACGCAATAGGGATGCGGGAAGGTACATGACATACCAGATTATAGATTCGGTAAGATTTAGTTCGAGATCACGGATGGATATATAAAGACATATAGGTATATGTAGATGTATACGTGGATAGATCAATATATACATACCTTTAAACGTAGATACTATCTACCTCTACATTCGAGTTATACCTCTTTCTATGTATTTATTTATCTATCTGTTAGATCGAGATATATTATCATAAAGATAGATAGATAGATAGATAGATAGATAGATGAATGAATGAATGTGATGGAGAGATGGAGGGAGGAATGGATAGATAGATAGATGCAGAGATAGATAGATAGATAGATAGATAGATAGATAGATGGATAGATAGATAGATAGATAGATAAATAGACAGATAGATAGATAGATAGATAGATAGATAGATAGATAGAAAGGTAGGTAGAAAGCTATTTAAAGTAATACTTACGTAGGTGGATTAATAGGTAAAAAAGGTTAGAGATGACGGTATGAATATGAAAATGACAAATAGGGGATGAAAAATAAAAAAAGACATAATATAGTCACATAGGTTGTTACGCAGATATAATAGATATGTATACATGTATGAAGGAAGAGAGAGAGAGACACGTGCAGCTAGGTAGATACAGTATTATATATATATATCTATATAATAGATAGAGAGATATATAGATAGATAGATAGATAGATAGATAGATAGGTAGATAGATAAGTAGATAGATAGATATATTGACGGATAGATTGATAGGTATATAGATAAATATAAACAGTAGATTTCTAGATAAATAATCCGACAGAAAAAAAAGCATATGCTTTACGGCATAGACAATTATTCGCTGCCTAAACTTCAAAATGCTTGTGAATTGAGCCGAGTACCGACCGGAGAACCAAAGTATACATTATACGTACGTACACGGACCCGTCCCGTTTGCCTGTTCAAACAAACCATTAAAACCTAGATACATTTCTAATTAAAGACGCGTGAATGCGTCTACAAGATGAGGAAACCTCGGATGCCCATATCTAATTAGGATTCAAGAGGTGTGATTCGAGTCAATATTTACTCGAATCCGCTCTAAATGTCGCAATAAAAACTCTTATTATTATTTCAGTGAAGTTAATTTCCCATTGTGTAACTGAGGCGCCATTTTGTAGCCAGACACAACGTTTGCATAAACACTATATCCAGGCCCACGTGTTGGCTCGTTATTTCACATTAAATTATTTATTTAGTAAAGGAAATGAAGGAAATGGTGTTTGGTAGATGTCTATGTTACTGTTTACTATTCAAAACTATGTAAACTCCTTTTAATAGTTGATATCAAGTCACATTAGAAAATATTCAATTGAAAATGACATGGTCGTCCCTGAAAACATTCACAACTTGTTCGAGTTTCTCCATTTCTAATTCTATTTGACTCTTCTTTTCATTTATCCTTTCTAGTTTACCTAGAAGTAAACTGATAAGAGAGTCTAAGGGTAAATCACAATGTGATATTTTGCAACATACTCTATTCTGCAAAAAGCTATTGGTTCTAACAGTGCGCTCCCCCACACACCCATACACACCAGTACACGACGCACGCACGCACACATACTTCAAAAGAAAATAATAAGTTATGTGAGTGTACAAAGAAGTACATACAAACACAAATACAACACAAATAATATATACAGACCGCACCCACACACATGCTCAAATTTGATACACATAAAATAAATCATTGCACACATACATACACACATACACTCAAACACGAAACCAAACTTTTTCAGCTACAGGTCATACGCACGCAAATGTCATGACAGTGGAACGTCACTCATAATTTAGCTCGTATTCCAACAAATGACCAAACACTTAAAATATCACCACCCCCGATTGTTCCAATCCACTCTTGTCACCTTCCCAGCCACTTCAAGAGACCAATATTCCACACTCATAAGACACGAAATTAAAGGGATTGTTTACCCACGACCCAGCCACCTATTCATGGCGACTTGCGTAGACAGGAATGGTAATTTTAAAGCTAAATGAGGCGAATAAATAAATCATTATTGCACCCCTGCGGGGGGCGTCTCTCAGCCATGCCATGACGGGGGCATGGCAAATCATTGTCAATATTTCATCGGCGGTTTGGGAGCTGGTGCTAACTTGATTAATTATTGCCCCAAGCAGTATCCGTCGACTATTAATGTTTTGTTCTAGATTCTGTATAGTGTTTATACTGTATCTATGCTCGTTTTCGTGGCTGATGTTTCTTCGTAACAAAGTTTCGCTCCATAAAATTATTCTGACTTTCCCAAGCGGGGGAACTTTCTGCTGTCTCTCAATAATTTGAATCAGGAGACCCCACGTTGCTATGTTATTCACGTTTCTGGATATATTGTTTGTTATATACATTTTTTATACAATTATGATGATTATGTAATATTCTTCATGTATTTTGTGTAATTGGTATTTATTTCAATCTGTGCTATACAAGGCCTCCTGGTAGAACAGTGCTCTCAACCACTAATGGAGCCAACTCTGACAAATAAATACCGAATACTAGTAAATTAATATATTTTCACAGCAATCTGATCAAAGTAATCATTGCTTGTACACTACAGAAGTACCGTATCAAATTTAAGCCATTTGGTGTCTACAGAGACCCAGATATAGTTAACAGCTTTAGTGTTACATTTGATAACAATAGTGTAAGTGTTGTCCTTTAGTTAAAGATGTTGCACCACGACAAAAAGCAACGTGATACTTTCTTCGATATTCAAAAATTGATATGATTTTAAACGACATTGGTGTTAATTCCACCGACCTTGGTGTAATAGATTTTTGTTACACCGAAAAATTAAATATCTTCTAGGTATCTGTATATAACGGCACCACATATTGTTTAATTTAAAACCGATAGGCCTACCAAATGTTACGGTGTGTTTATATGGTAAGAAATGATATTCATTGAATATGAAGTGGGAATACACATTGACATTAATCAAACATCTAGCAAAATGTTCTAACTGTGTGTGTTTCAGATACATTGCTTCCTCGTGTCATTTGTGTGTATTACTTGTTTAAACAAGAAGGCACAATGTTTCACACAAAATGATAAAATATTTAGGTACTCTGATAAAATGATATTTTATCTGCCCTGGTGAGTTTAGCCTAAGACAGGCGTCCCACATTGTCTCAACGTAAAAGTTACTGCACAGGGTATCGCCTAGCGAGCGAGATTTTGTTGACAGCGCTTATTAAAGGTGATAAATGAAATAAAAACAAATGAATATATTTTATACTTGAATGAGTTATTAAAGCAATTTATGCAGCTAACATGCCATGAAAGTGTTCAGTTTTGTGTTTTATGAAAATCAAATTTCACTAAATTGACTCTCTCCTGACCTACGAAATCGCCTAAGGGAAAGTGGCTTTGTGCGTCACAACCGAGATATGCTTGACACAGCTATACTGACTAACTGCAATCTACACACAAATGTTCACAATGACCATTGTGTATCACACCTGTTAATCCACTAGCAACTGCCATCACAGTTTCATTACTAATGCATGATGCTTCTAGCGGAAAAGAAGCTGCGGATTGGCATGTGTAATGCACAGTAACGCCTCCCTCTTCTTACATCAAACCTAAAGGCCGTTTCGGATGACAGTAGGGCAAATTTGTCCCAGAGAATATGGTGATTGTTTTCACCCTAATTTCGCTTTTTCGGAAGTGATATATTGTTTAAATGTCATCCAAGCTCATTGTATGGCTTATAAGCTTTCAGTAGATGAATATCTTCATATGTAGGGATTTTTCTATGTATATCACCTTTAATTGTCGTGTCACTTTGTTTAACCCTTCCTTTGCCAGGCACGATGGTACTTTACGGGCTTTGTGTGCATTAAATGGTAAAAAATATACCCTTGGCACTTTAAGAGTTTCCTGACAGAATGTTTCTGTGCCGGTTGATTGCGTTTAATAATTTCCACCTTTAACGGATCGGTTATGTAATCTCGTCACAAGCGCACGCATCTCGGTGTCCTTTGGTGCTAGATATCGAGCATGTCGAGCGAGTTTTTATGAGTGTTTTTCCACCCTGGGGGCAGCTCATAACAACGTTTCAACTCCGTTTGAACAAGCATGCCAAGTAAAAAACGAGAAAATGATCCAAGGAGATAGAGTTTCTCACTAGATTCTTGGCCGTGTTTTGCACAGCACCGCCTGTGCACATACGCCTGCATCCCAAAACAAATTGAAATAAATTGGAAGAAGTTTCTAGCGGTTTCCAAGTCCACCCCGCCGCGCGCTCTTTTGCCGAATTCAATCGTAGAATTCATTTCGTCCTTATTTTAACGATTTCTAACTATACGCGCTAAACTAACGCACCTGTCTTTCCGCGTGCATTTCGACAATTCTCTTCCTCGTATTTGCGTTGGAGAAATCGATAGTAGGACTGCCCATTTCCGACGGCACATAGTGCGATGCCTATGCATGACAAACGACAAGGTGTATCGGTTACAATTCTGCCGTGGCTTTGGTTGGTTTTGTCACGGCGTTTCCCCGCCTGCAAGTCAAAAAAGAGACGACGGAGGAGGTGGGAGGTGGGAGAGGGAGAGGGGAATACAGAGGGAGTGGGTGAGAGGATGGAGAGGGGATGGGAAGGGGAGAAGGGGTGGAAGTGAGATAGAAAGGGATAGAAGAGAAGGTACAATAAATGAAGGAACTTTATCAATAAAGAAAGTAAAATTCTTATGGCAGGTTCATGGTGACTAAAATACAAAAGTGAAATATACTTCGTATTCCAATTATAACTTGATCGTAGATTAGGGTTGAGTATATGAGCCCACGTAATATTGATCGAATGATTTTTTTTGTAGTCCTGTTTGGCTTGAGAAAAAAAAAAACATGCTATGAAATATAATTTCCTTGCAAAGGGAACTAAAACTTGTTCAAAGATACATCGCAAAAAATGTGTTTACTCTTAGAAAATATAGCAAGCAAGAAAAAATAAAGACGAATTGCAGACGGATGATAATGATAATTGTTTTTTTTATCACATTATACATTTTCCACAGAAATCTGATAAGGTCTATAAATATACATAGTATTTAAAACCAAAAAGGGGGGAATGGAGCAAGAGGACAAACATGTGAAAATGATCTAAACAAAATCATCAAGTAAACATACAGAGTTAAAGAGGAGAGAAGGGCTATTATACAGTTGCAGAAATGTGAAACGATTATAGATTCTGGTCTATATTATAGCTTTATAAATTTGTCAGGGTTTTAGATTGAGATAGATTATAAAAACAAAGAGACATATATCTGTAGAAAGGGATATGAAATGAGAGACATAGAAAGAGAGAATCAGAGATAGAGACATACAAACGGAAAACGTAGAGAGAGAGAGAGGGTGTAGGGTGGACGGGAAAAAGAGAGTACTGGAGAGATGGAAAGAGGTTGGTGATGCGCGTCGCCGCTGCAACAGCGGTACAACGGGATACGACGACGCCGGAACTCCCCCGAGACGAATGTCCCGGTAGCTGTGTTAGCTTTACGGCTGGTGTTCAGCGGTTGCCCTGGCCGTTGGAAACAGGGAGCTTTCCTCATTTTAGTTTTCTTTTTTTTTCTCGATGTTGGTGCTGTTCATTTCTGCCATCAACATTCCCGCTCTTTGTAATATCATGAAAATGGAAAATTCAAACTCAACTTTGTCTGTTTTCGTTTTAACTATTCTTAACTTTTAAGGTGTCATATATAAATCTATTCATGAATAATATCCCAAATAGAGCTTCATTTTGTCTTGCGCAGAAATGGTTAATCATTGTATAAGTACGTATCTTTAAGAATAGAGTTCATGGTGGGGCGGCCATCTGAACGTTCATTTTGATATTTAAAGCTTGTCAATTTTCTAAAATGAATACCTTTTGTATCCCGAGACTGCAAGAGTGACTTTTGTTCTTTAAAAAATTATGTCAGGTCATTTTGTCGGAAATATGAAGAGGTCGCTACTGTGATCGCACACCTGATTAAAGAAGTTATTACTGTCCAATTATGATTGGCAAGAAATCGGACAATCAGATTGGAAAAGGTTAGAATAAAATCAGATATTAAGAAGATAAAAAGAAGCTACGAAGATGGAGAATTATTTGTTCCTGGGCGAACAGATCGAGCTTTACTTTTTGTGTGCCAATTGTGAATTTATTCTCAAGTAACAAACACAAATACCATAGAGCGCAGTTTTGTCTGTCATACGAAGGACTAATGCATACAGATTTATATAAAATGGGTAATGTTTATTCCAACGTACTTTTTACCTTCATTTCACACAGGTGTTCCAGTTAACACAAAGCTCCATTTCATCCAACAGGAGGTTGTGCGAATCATTTTTGGTAATCCCTATCTTGCCAACACAGATCGATTATTTCTTGTAAAGAACTTACTCAATGTGCCTGATATATGCTTGTTTAACCTACGTCAACTGATGTTTAAATATGAGTAAAACAGCCTTCCACAAATTCTACATAACCTTTTCTCAAAATATGATTTTTTTTTTCAGTCATATCCAACAAGATAATCAACACATTTCCATCTTCCACGTACCAGAACACTCCTCGCCAAGAGACTTTTACATTCCACGGACCAGAATATTCCGACATCTTCTCCGGAGTTCACTTGGTCTAAGATGTGGTAGATAATGAGAGTCCGATTGGATTTTACGTCGGTTAAGATCTAAAGAGAGAGGAGTAGAGGATCGAATGAGTACAGCTTATAGAGAAGTCTTGAGACAGGGAGTTGTGGATTAACATGATTGCCAAAGTCAACCGATAGGCACCTGAATAGAAATAAGATTTAGTGTTAGCACTAGTTCTGTTTATGTATTACTAAGCCCCCAAACGAAACATGTTGTACAATCATTATCGCATGTGGTTGGTACCGACATATGGATACATTACTGCACATAGTGCAGTGTACCAAAGGAACATTAATATAATGGTAACAAATCATACCAAGTCCTTTGTATATTGTATAAATTGTCGGTTATGATAATTTTAATGTATTCGTTGCGGTCAGCTCACTCGACTGTTAATTCCCGATTGATACCCACCCACTAATTTTCATTATAAACTTGTTGTTGCTTTTGCCACGCATCGTGTTTTATCCTCTTTCCATGTACTTAAGTTAATAAGATGAATGAACTTCAATAATGGCAACTCCATTCATGTTGATTTTTTTTTTATGAAGGCAACGTTTTATAATGATGGTCTATCTCATCATCAATATGTAACATGGAACTAATTAATTGTGTCAAACAATGCACGAACCACAAGTAAAACACATATGTCCAGTTTGTGTAAGTTATGGTAAACTTCGTTATTCCGAAGGTTAGTGATTACGAAGGTCAGTTATTCCTTAAGGTCCGTTATACCGAAGATTCGTCGTGAAGGTACATTATTCCGAAGGTTTGATTCTCCGAAAATGAAATCGGGTTCTTTAATCCGAAATGACATAGAGTTCGTAAATCGGAAAATGATATCAGGCTCGTTTATTTGAATGTTTCTTGCATTTATCTGAAGATCCGTTATTCCATCGGTTTGTTATTTTGAAAGCTCGTTAATCCGACGGTGAAATATTGGGTTCAGTACGTATAAATGAAATAGAGTTCGTCAATCCGAGGATGAAATAGATTTGTTTAGCTTCGATGTCAGATTCCATATTGGTGTATGGGAATGATGTGTGTTACCAGCGTTAAGATTGCCTCAATTGTACATAGAGAGTAAAGTTAAGTCTACATTGTAATCATTACCTTTGAAATAACAAACTCTACCGGTATTCCATTTCTCGGATGAATGAGCCTCGAAGTAAACGAAATTCATGCGCCCGGAATAGCGAAATTTCGGAATAAACAAACTTTGGAATAACGAATATCACTCGAATTCACATACTTCATGAAAAAATAATACACATCTTTTGTACTTTGCCTCTCAGAGTCTCAGACTCCGCTGCTTGTTCAAATGCCAAAAAAGGTTGCAGTTATCCATAAAATCTGTTTTTCTTCTACACAATCATGTATCATCATGTAGCTGATAGGAAATGTCCATTACATCAGCATTGTTCTGACTGATTCATGTAATTCAGGATTTTTCAGGTACTAGACTTTATTTTGAGACTTCCGACAAAACATCCACATGAAATGAAACCCACGAAAAGTCATTTTCTAATTGTTATATTCGGAAGGGATATTTGTTCTATGTTATATCATATTTAAACACCTCATATCTAAGGCTACAAAAGGATTTATCATGTTTTAAATACAGCAACAAGCCAATGTTGACTGCTTCCTTAGCGGTAAGTCATTAAAAAAAAGCTTTTGCTTGAAAAATAACATTTAATTATGCATTTATATGTAATATTTACATGTTTACATAATAATCATACATATACATGTATATATATAGGGCTGGATATACGTAAACTTTATTAGCTGTAGTCATACTTATATATAACTGATCTTAGATGCAAGAGGTTTGAACTTATAACTTTTAAGCTCGAACACATTTCGTATGGTAATGTAACTCTCACTGTGTACTGTAATCCCCTGTACGTAATGCAGCGAACCTCTTAAATTAGAAACCGTAACAATGTATTTCACAATGTGTTTGCAGATGAAATTCTGCTTCAATCAAATATAGTGTTGGCCCCTATACCAAATTCTTAAGTGTGTATTAAGGATATTTTGATAACGTACTGGCTTCTCTGTATATTTCGATTGATAAAAATGAATTTATACCATGGTAATTGTTTTTATTTCATGACCACTAACGAACTGAAATGATGTTCCTTGAAAAACTTAGCGGAACCTCTTAAGATCATTACAAAACTTAATATCATAATAATAACACTACTGTTGTAAATATTCGAAAAAAAAAAGTATTCTTCTTTTTAAAAACAATTAAATTGTCGCTCTTCCCTTCTCCCTAATGCGTTCTACACTCTTCTGCTTGTGTTCCACTCCTCAAATAAGAAAAAGTAACAAGTCGCGGGCAAGAATCCAACAAGACGCTCAAGGTCGAAAGGCACAAGGGGGCGCTAGACTTCTAATAAGTGAGCCCTAGATAAGTTTGTGTTGGACATTCTGTATAGAGCACTTATCACCTGCTTGTAGCAAAGCGCACGATCAGCTTCGAACACACACGGAAGTCGCACAAGGAAGTCACAAGGAAGTCACAAGGAAGTCACAAGGAAGTCGCACTTGAATCACACACTATTTCTAGTGACAGCTTTCAATTACGATTAGGTGCACAAGAATAGTTTTCTTTCTTAATCGGCTGAATTTCGACACCATAACAATTATTGTTCTTCGACATTGTTGTAAGATGATGATCACTGCTTATGTGGCTTTATTACATGGCAACGCCTCGTGCGAAATACACACATCACCAGTCTGCATCACTAGTGTTACAAGCTGCGGTGAAAAGCTATGAGAACATATGCATATCAACCAATGAAAATCTCTTGAGGGTATCCAATATGCCGTGTATGTGCGACCCGATATTCTATTTTGCTTTATGTACTTTGGTCATGTTGGTTATTCAATTGGGGACATGTCAGCACCATAGCATGACCGTGGCGGTGTATACATGTTCATCACAAAAGACGCATTGTCACTCACGTCTAAGGTTGAGTTTAGAGCAGACTTTTGAGGAAGTTTACTGAAGAAAGCCGAATTACGTTAGTAGACTGCTGGCATCACGTTGAGAGAGACTGCTTGTAACCATGGTAACTGGAGCAGAAGGCTTATCGTTATTTCTCCTCTCCTGAACATGCTGAACAACACACAGCATGAGGTAAATGTTGAGACGGGAAAGTTTTCGCTCATAAGCTGGGTAAAAAAGGGTCTTCTCCACCATCCCTCTTTTTTTGTATTCATATTCTAAGTCATATGATAAATCCACCATGCTTTGTATGAACTCAAAATATATAAAGAGAATAACGCTGCATCTCTCCAAATGAAGTCGTACACAAGCCACATCAGGCAATAATATAATTTCTTAAAGACAATATCAAACATAATTGTACAGATTATATCAATGCGTATTGATAGATCTGCGGTATGTTTGTTTATAACATAAACGCATAAACGCATAAAGCATATAGCATAAACGCACCCATTGTCTAGCGGGCTATTGTCGGGCACTCACAATAAGAGTATCCGCTATTATCATAATTTTGCTCTACCCACATGCAATTATTACAACCCGTTGTCGTGACAACTGGTAGAAACTTCGGCAGTTCGGTATTCACTATACTATGCCACATCCAAGATTGGCGGCTTATTCTGAGACAGTATTGTGGGAATGACACGACAGGAAGGAGCAGGTGGGAAAACACCTTTCGTTTAAGTTCTTATGCATAAGTTACGCTAGCAAAATTGTTTTTAAATCATTGAATCCCCATAACATGTACCTAAGGTTTTTTGTCTAATGCATATATGCATATACATGTATCTGTTATATCCTTGCATATGATTTACTGTTTAATTGTAAATACAACACTGTAAATCTTGACTTTTACGGAGAAGTTTCAGTGTTCATCCGGATGATGGTAGTGTCAATTGTAAATAACTTGAAAACATGAGAAATCAAATCAGTCACTTTTGAGAAAGTAGCTGATTTGAGTCTAATGCATGCATGCAGACTTGAAAACATGAGAAATGTTACTGTTAAATGACTATTTAAAATGAAGGGGCGCACTTTCCGTCTCCCGTCACAGAGATACTATACTCCCGTCCAGAGCCATCTATAAACAGAGTTTGGCCTATTCGGTTTCATTCGGTTACAAATGGCGCATATTCTTTTAACACACACCATGCTGTTACGTATAGTTGGCCAAACTCTGTTTATAGATGGCTCTGCTCCCGTCTAGAGCCCTTCTTACAAAGGGTTTGGTCAACTCGGTTTTGATACATAGCAACATGTCGCGTACGTGTTGCTTTGTTGGGCAAGCAGTTAAGAAAAATGAATATGCGCCATGTTGCCTCTTTTGAAAAAAATCTCGAACCGAGTTGGCCTAGCTCTGTGAATAAAGAGCTTTTGTTTCCAGAGTTATCTATCACTGATCGAGTTTGGCCAACTTGGTTTCAATAACCCAGATAGCAAAGTATCTGGGGCCCATATGGGAATCATGTGGGTCTGCTGGGGCCCATATGTACCATGTTCAACACATATGGGGCCCATATGGTTTGGCCCTCCTAGAACCCAGATAATGAAACCATATGGGCCCTATGTGGTATTTATAGGGGCACTGTGGTCTTATTTCTGTGTCGACTGAGCCATATAAAACCCATATGGGGCCCATATTGCTTTTTTCCACCTCGAATCCACATGATAACTGAGATGCCCGTGAATATTCATGCATTAGGCCTATTGACTTGTGTCATATTTTTGTACATTTGAATAGATGGAAGGAATATTTAAGCATACATTCCAATAACCGTTTGAATTGAAAAAAAAATGTTCATCTTTAATTACACTAAATTTCCGTACTACTATATATATGAAAGTGAGTGTACTGAGGAATATGATAGGATCGAGTAGGATAGAAAGGAAAGGGTAAGATGGAAAGGGGTAAGGATTGTGTACTTAGTCGTATGTAGCCTATCCAAGCATGATTACCAATGTAAAATATTATCCCTTCATTTTTATCATTTGTTGGCCCATTTGGCCCACATGGGGTGTACGGTTCAAAATATAGATGGGTCCCAAATGGGGCCTTTAACATTTTTGTAACAGACCTACAGGAAAATGATGCACACGGACTCATATCATTTGACCTTTTGACCCGTAGAGAACCTTTGACCCCATTATCCTCATAATGCCACATGTGGTATTACCCAAGGATCATTTGTACCAAGTTTGATCACAATTGATGCAGAAATGAAGACATTGGAGCAAGTTAAACCAAAAAAAAAATGTAACAGACCAACAGGAAAAGTGATTACATGTATTCGACAAGTATCAAATGAAATAAAACAAACGTTGATTCTCATAATTCCACACTGTCTGAGATAACATAGCCCTATATATGTCGTTAAAATAATAGGGTGTCCTTACAATTAGATTGTAAATAGTTTATTGAGTGTTTCACCTCCATGGAATGAACCTCAATTTTGTTTCCGGGCGTGTCCGAAAAAGTTACGGACCGAATTCTTATTACAATTTCATCAAAATTTCCCTTCGCTCATCCCCAAAGTAACAGACCATTTTCATTATGTAATCAAATTTCATTCACGTCGTTCAAACAAAACGTTACTAATAGTAACCCCAAAGTTTGTCCAAGGTTTGTCCGCGTAGCAAAGACTAATTAGATTCAGAGTGCGTTCCCTCTATTGAAACTGAATCACGAAATACATGTAAATGTAATAACGCGTCACCAGGCAGTAAGGGGGGAAGATGTGAATATATTACGAAAATGGATTAGTGCGTCAAGATCAGCTATGCACTCCCAGCGAAGACTGTACGGTTGACATATTTCTCAAAACAGATGTTATTTTGTTATTCAGAGAAAGGCATTGCCTAATTAGAAATACAGCGTATTGTTTAAATCACCTGAAAGTATGGTAGTTTGATGAGGCTTGGATCATCATAGACCAAAGGAAAGTCCATTCATAATAGGTTAATACCTTAATAGACCAATTTCGTAATGTATGCACATCCCCACACAAACATACCATTTTTATTATGTAATCAAATGTTATTCACGTCGTTCAAACAATACGTTACGAATGGTAACCCCAAAGCTTGTTCGAGGTTTGCCCGAGTAGCAACGACCAATAGATTCAGATTGCGTTCCATTCATTGAGACTGAATCACGAAACCATGAATATAGGTGAATGTATTTACACGTTACAAGGCAGTATAAAGAGGGAAAGTTGTGAATACATTCCAAAAATGGATTATTAGCAAAGGCCAGGGTTGATGTTAATGTCACCAGACAAGAGCAGCAAGAGCAAGCTCATGTGCCATAAATGCCAACGGCGTGAATAAAATATTTTATTCACGCCGTTCAAACAATACCGTGTGAATGGGAACCCCAAAGCTTGTCCGAGGTTTGCCCGAGTAGCAACAACTACTAGATTCAAAGTGCATTCCATCCATTGAATCTGAATGACCAGATACAGGTGAATGCAATAACGCGTTACTTCGCAGTTAGGGGGAAAGTTGCGAATACATGACGAAAATGGTCTATTGTTGACTTTCGTACAATCTATGGCATTTTGACTTCTCTAACGTCACTGGAGGAGTGCGTTTTTTTTTTTTCAATTTTCGTCCAAATGAGACTTTATTGCGGCAAAGAAATGTGAAATTCGTTTTTAGCGGATAATTTTACATAGATTAGTGGGAACTTATTTTTCGAATTTGGTTACCCTTTAAACTTAGCATGTACTCAGAATACATACAGTCATGACTCTGTGTGTACCAAGGATCTGTGTGTATTACTGACACTACGGACACGATCTTTTGTTATGCGGACAAAATTTCAAAGGGTCCCTTTGAAATGTCCGCGTAACAAAAGACCATGCTCATAGTGTATGAACGATTTCGGGCACGATACATTCACAGCTTAGGGTCGCTAAAACATTCATCGTGGAGGGATGCAAGCATAAACATAAACACCATGTAGCGGCTAAATTCTCCCGGTTGAGCACCGACGCTATTATGGCCGAGAGGTCTAATACGCCGGCAGTAAGCTCACACTCGTGCGCCTCGCACGGGTTCGAATCTCGTCTGACGCTAATACAGGTTCAAGGATTTTTGCGGTTTGGCACCGTGTGATTGGGATCAGCCTTGTTTCCTCCCCTAAATCGTCAGGGCTTCGGCTAGAGTTCCAGGAGTTTACGAAGAGACATGCTTTGGGCCGATCGCCACATCAGAAGGGCACTAATGGTAGTCGGTAAAAGGTCATTGAGTTGGCCCATAAGTCACGACACCTGAACGCCTGGCAACCATTGCTTAATCTTTTGATTTTTTTAATTTGTTTTGATTAGTCGTTTTCCCTCTATCTCTATATATCAAGCAACCCGTAACATTTTCTCCCCCCCCCCTTGTTTTTGTTTTTGTTTTTGAAATCCACTTTAAAGATTGTCCGTCCCTTTTGCAAGCTTAAAATTTGAAATCGTCTATCACGATCGCAAATTGAAGAAAGTGTGATTCAAGACCATTTCTAAGATTATAGCATGTTGAAGCTTTCTGTATATGTAAAAAATTCAGCCGTTAAATTTCTAACCGACTTTTTTCGTAGTTTATTTGTCTTTGTTACAGTATCTATGTGGTTATTATGCATGTGTGAAATCCTAATTTCATAAGTAACTACCAAACTTTGGAGATGATTCCTTCTATAGAACATTTCTTTCATAATGCGTTTTATAATTTAATAAACAGATGAATCAATAAAGCAGATATTTCAAAACAAACTGCTAAGAGCCTTAGGTAACGACTATTAATCAGACGTTGTTTACGTGCGTTATTTTAATTTTACACTACGTATCAGTTTGAAATTATGAATATACAGCTTGCTAACACTTCTCTATATGTTTTGCCAATGTTTCGATGTTTTTGTGGTGATCTGAAAAAGGGACGGGCTGTCTTTAATTTGTTTTCTATCCTTATCTCTAGTAACAATAAGCTTGGATGATGCGAATCAATTTTTAATTAATTCCATTTCTGGTGCATAATTTATGTCTTGTCATAGTTTATCATGCATCTCTCAACGCATTGATACCTATCCCGACACTTAACCCATTGTTCTGGTTGAGTGATCCCAGTTTAAAAGATATTTATCCCTTTGAGTTTGAAACTTTTAAAAAACCCTTTTTTTGTGAAAAAAAAAATGTAACATGACCTGTTATGTGAACATAAGAAGTCATTTTCATGTCACATTTGAGCGAATACACTTTAAATATCGCACAAGAAATGCCAAAATGTACAGTTAAAACGGCATAATCAATTACCCTTGTCACTTTTGAAAAGTGACAATTTTTTTCTTTAATGTATGCTCACTCATGCATGACTGAGTGGATTAATGTGATTTTCACACTAAAGTTAATCAATAAGTAAAGGTACAATCCTGGTAAGGTATGTTGCTCACAACCTTTGCGGTAAAAAGTTATGTTATTTTGCTTAGGGGGAACTTACTTTTTGTTGTGTTTATATGAAAGTGAGTGTACTGAGGAATACGATAGGATCGAGTAGGATTGGATAGAATAACATAAGATAGGATGATGTTAGGATAATGATTATGTGTTCGTATGTTGCCTATCCAAGTATATCATCCCTCAATTTTGGGGGGCCATTTGGCTCCTATGGGCCCCAGATGCGGTGCACGGTGCAGAATATAGATGGGTCCTAGAAAGGCCAAATGGGGCCATGTGGGCCCAGATGCTCCCCATATGGGCAGCCCATATAGAGCCCATATCCAGGCCCAGATCAATCCATATCCAGCCCATATGGGCACCAGATATTTTGCTATCTAAGAAGTAACAACATGGCGCGTGTTACTTTGTTTGGCAAGCAGCGGATAACAACATTAGATGCGCCATTGTATTACCTATTGTTACAATGTTGTGACGTATTAAAATCAAGTTGGCCAAGCTTATCTTTATCTTTCTCAATCATCGTACTATTTTGAAAGTTGCAGGGCGTACACCATGTCTGATATGTATGCATATTTTATTCACGTCGTTCAAACAATACATTATTAATGGTAATCCAATTCTTACCCGAGGTTTGTCCCAGTACTAACTAATAGATTCGGAGTGCGTTCTACCAAATGAAACTGGATCACGAAGTAGAGTGAAATACGCGTTACTACATATAGTTAGCAAACGGCTTATTGAATGGCGGATATAAGGTGAAGGAAGTATAGGCCTAAGTATGATTCAGACAGATTGGAGATGTGGTGGTTGATATGCAGGTACAGACCTCTGGCAGTGAATCTGAAACTAGCTATCATATGTTTGCACGTGCCTCCCAACATGAGATACAACCGGCGATCAGTCTCACGCAGACACACATTTTGAGGAAGTGACTGAATTTGAGTCGATGCATGCATGCAGACTGCGCAATTGGGAACACGTGACCCCTTACCCTTTAATTCGACTATTGTCACGTGTTCAATTGTGTAAGCTTCTTACGTGAGCTTGATATGAGTGGAAGAACCCGTATCAAATTTGTTTGTGAGTAAAGAATAAAACCAGCTTGAGCAAAACAATTAATATTTATTGTCACATAGCATTACTCCCTCATTACCACTGGCATGGAATTGTCTTGTAAAGCCAATAGAGTTTTAAAAGTCTGGTAAAGAAAGGGTGCTAAGCAGGAAGATACAAATGTTTCATTGAACTTGCACCTCCCTGGCCCAACGATTCAAGTGTGTGAGTGTCTATGTGGCATGTTGAAAGGGAATGGCAATGTATCCAGAGCCCTTTATACATGTACATATGGACTCTGAATGTATCCATCTCTCTCTTTATACATATATTATATAAACACATATGCATGGGAATGTAACCATCAACCCCCTCCCCCTCTATCTCTCTGATCCCTCCCCCTCACGCTATAGTGTATCCATCTCCCTCTTTCCCTCACTCCCCCCCCCCTCCCCTCTCTCTCTATTTCTCGCTACAGTATATCTCTCTCGCCCCCCCCCCCCTCTCTCTCTCTCTCTCTCTCTCTCTCTCTCTCTCTCTCTATCTCGCTACAGGAGTATATCCCCCTGTTGCACCACAAATTGTCGCCCCTGCACAAATTGTCGCCGGCGACAATTTATGCAAAACTCTGACACCACTAATTGTTGCCACCCCTCGAAACACATTCAATGATATGTTGAGGCCTTCAAGGCCATTAGGGGCATACATTTTTGGTAATGTAATAATTCCTGAAAAAACACAATACATGAAAACCAACACACAACTCAAGTGTATGAATGCACACAAACCAAAATAAAAGGTCACGTTAAGGTTTGCAGAGTGTGTGTGTGTACGTGTGTGTGAGTGTGTTTGTGTGAGTGTGTGTGTGCGTGTGGGTGTGAGTGTGTTTGTGTGAGTGTGTGTGTGTGCGCGTGTGTGTGTATGAGTGTGTGCGTGTGAGTGTGTGTGTGTGTGCTTGTGTGTGTGTGTGTATGTGTGTGTGTGTGTGTGTGTGTGTGTGTAAATTTGTGTGCGTCTGTGTCTGTGTCAGTGTGTGTGTTTGTGTGTGAGGGCGGGTTATGTTTTAATATTAATGAACATCAGTGTTTAAAATGTCGATGGACGGGCGATTATTGAACTTTCTCAATTTGTGTATGGGGGTTATGGGTTAGCGGTACCAGGTAAACGGATTAAAATTAAGGGTTTTGTGTATTGTGCCCGCAATAGTCCCCATTTAGTCGACTAGAATTGTGTGAATCAGTCATATAGTGGGGCGGTTAAGCAACAAATATGAGGTGAAAAAAATACATATAAAAAAAAAGTTTCCTCCTGGCGCGTTTTGGGGGCTACTCCCCCCCCCCCCCTTTCCCCAGCCCCTTGCTACTTGTGTACCCCAAGTTTAACAACCAATGGTGCCTTTTACCTATGGATGATTCCTATAAAATTTGCTTAACGTCCAGTTATTTATTATTGAGAAAATGTCCAAAATATGAGAAAATTCCCCCCAGGGAGCGTTTGGGGGCATATCCACTTACCCCCTTGCCACTTATAACCACAAATTTTAACAAGGTAAGGTCCATATTACCTGGAAATGATTACTATCATGGTTTTTTTTTTTCAAGTCGGGCCGCGCGCTTTCGAAAAGAAGTAAAAATAACATATTGGGGCCCCTGGGCCACTTTGGGGGCTACCCCCAAGCGCCCCTGAAAATATTTTGAGATGCCTCTATATCTAATATTGTTCCAAATATGATTTTCAACATGTGAGCCAAATTTGGTGTTTGTAGACAAAAGAACACAATTATTCACCTTATCCACCCCACTAATACACGCATACCAAGTAAGGTAATTCCACATTTTTCATATGTGGGTTGGTACGTGTATGGGTGTGGATGTCTGTCTGTATGGGGGTATGTGTGTGTGCGTGTGTGTTTTTGTGTATGTGTGTGTGGTGTACGTGCAGTTAACAAAAATACTGCTCTAAGAGAATAAAGACAGTGGAGACAGAAAATATTTTCAGTTAACACAGTCAAGTTTTTAGTTCTAACACATAAAAGTGGCGCCATACCAAAACAAACAATTCATAAACTGTTTCCACTGCTTTCGTATTATTCCTAGAAGGAGATAATGAAATTTGACTTTAACTGACTCTCTGTCTTTACTTTTCAACATTGTCAATTATTTTTATTTTGCCTTATTGGCACTATCATAAGCATGATCGTATTTCGACATTTGTTTATATTACCACTCATCATCATAACATTTTTTTTGTAATCACACCAATATCATAGTACGCCCGATGACCATCGTCATTGTGTATTTTTTATTATATTTATAGAACAGTGAAACAGAGGGCAATGCAAAACCCATTGGCTAATTATTCAACACAAATACACGGCTTCACATCTACACAATGTTTTTTTTCCATATTATTTATTTGATTTCATTCACATAATGAAAGAAACAATGTCACTTTATAACATAGAATTACAAATCAATAAACGTAATATTTCTATTGATTCGATAAACAAAATAAAACATGTTGTACCACTTGTATATAAATACAATTTAAATCATAAGCATGTGCCATATTCTACCTGAATATGCGACTTATAAATTATATTCCTGTAATAATCATAATGCTAAAAGAAATGTATAATATTAATGATAATAAAGCAAATACATAATACATAAGAATGAAATTTTTTCTCATAACCCCCCCCCCCTACCCCACACAAAAACATGTAAGTCCACCCCCTGCACCCCTACACACACACACACACACACACACACACACACACACACACACACACACTCACATACATACTCTCACACACACACACACTCACCTAGACACACACACATACACATACACACACATACATACACATACACACACGCACAGACACACACCACTCTAACCCTATGTGCTCTTTCTTCTATTTCATTCCAATTTGAACTGCAATGTTATCAGACCTCAGTTTGTAAAGTTTCCCATTTCTGTAAGTGGATCTGCAATCTACCCGCTTTAATTGCCAAATTCTTCTCTTCCTCTATAAAATCCCTTATGATTTGACATATCATAGGCTAACCCTGGCAGGAAAGTTGCTTGTTCTACACATAAAAATGGTATATTTCAGTAAAATTATGTGTGCATTCACACATTTGATCCTATTCGAGTTACCTGGCAACCCCAAAAATATGTCTTGCCACTCCATATTTCTTATTCCAACTAATTTAAAATGTTCAATAATATATTGCCATAACTGTTTAACCTTCGCACAATGTAGGAATAAGTGTGGATACGTTTCAGGTTCTTTATTACAAAAAGAGCATAAATTGTCCCCCACAAATCAAAACTTCAGAAGATGTTCCTTAGCATACATAACACCATGCAGCAATTTGAATTTAAATTCTCTTTGTTTACTGACAAGAGTGGTGCTCCTTGGTATAATAAAATAAACACGCATTTCTTTGCTTGTAAAATTAAAATTGTTCCAACCGTCCCTAATTTGCAAGCTCTTGTAAAGCCTTGACGAAAACATCATAATTAGGTGGTCTGCCATGCCATGGCAGATCACCTCTTGTTTTTGTCCGAATTTTCTTTCTTTATTATTATTATTATTATTATTATTTATTTTTATTCCTATTTTTTGTGACATGGATATCTCAACAATGCATGGACCATGTTTCATCAAATGTTCATCATGTATAGGTATATATGTGAACATGGTCCAGCAACATTTTCAAGGTCATTACGTAATCGTGACGTCATGGACGAGCAATTTAATGAAAATCTATTATTTCATGTAGCTCTAAAACCGTTCATCTCTGTGTAATGAAATTTGGCATGTATATAATTAATGACAAGACAATTAATTTCAATGAAAAAAAACGCGCGCGTACGCGTACGTTAGTGCATTAACGCGCGCGTAAAATAAAAAAATGCTCCAAATCAACTAGAAATTGTTTTGCATATGTTTGAGGCCATTTCTAGCATTTTTTAAATTTCCGCGCGTACGCGCGCGCGCGCGCGTTTTTCCGTGCGTTTAGCAAACGCAACGTCGGAAAACCGTTTTTTCACTGGATTCGTGTTTCTGACACTGCAAACAACACATCCTGAAATTTTGAGCCATTTCTATGCAATAATAAGGTCGTGCGGGTGCGTCAAAGTTCAAAGTCCGCGCGTGCGTCAATACGTTTTTGTGTGCAAAAACATGACCACCTTCAATCGGCCATAGCTCCTCAGAATGGCTGGTGACCCCCAATTTTTTTTTCATATTTTGAAAGAGTGGGAACTGTAGATGCTATTTCATGTATCATTTGGTCGTTAAATACATCGTAACGTCATCATATTGCCATATGAATCGAAAAAATCAATTTTCATGTATGACGTCATAAACTTTTTTACCCGTTCTTGCGTATCTCAGTAATCTTTGGTCAATTTTGTTCCAAATTTCAGTATGTGATAGCTGAGACAATGCTCTATGAAAAGGTAGCCCTAATATTTCAATAGAATTCTATCTTCATGGTATGAATTTGATTATAGACATTAATGTCAAAATCGATCGTAAGTACGTGTTATGTCAATGGAAGGGGTATTTATTAAATGACATGACGATCTTCTAGGAGCTGTATCTCGCTTATGTTCAATTCTGTTACTCTGAAATTTTAGTATGTTGTAGCTGAGTCTACTAGCTTTCGGGGACGTCATCTTTATTTTTCAATCAGATGTCGCGATCATGGCGAAATTTCATCTTGAATATCAATTTCTTAATCATTCTAGCCCCTGCTGGGCATTACGTGTTAAGTGAATGGGAAGATGTGTGGCTCAATTGGTAAGGCGCCGCGTTTTAAGATCTCGAGGCCCCCGGTTCGATTCCTCGAGTGGGTAGGGTAAATTTTCGCATTCCTTTTACAATGTTTCTTTTGCCATCTTCTTCTGTTCTATCCCTCACTTTGTCTTTCTCTTTGAGATTTTCTTTCCCATTCGTTTTCTCTCGCCCCTTTATCTTACGTGGCTATTAATTACATTTTAGCACAATATACATGTAACCATTTAGGCATGTCTCTGAAATGTACGTTAGTAGACATTGTAGGTGCGCTATGAGCTCTCTTGAGCGGAGTCTCTGATTGCTTATGAATAGATGGTGTCACGATTGAAGGTCCATATCACCGTGCATTTTCTAGCCCATGTCAGTGCATGAATTTGCCAATGCAGACCACCTTATACTTGTCCACAAGTATGTCTCGTTATTATTATTATTTATTTTTATTCCTATTTTTTGTGACATGGATATCTCAACAATGCATGGACCATGTTTTATCAAATGTTCATCATGTATAGGTATATATGTGAACATGGTCCAGCAACATTTTCAAGGTCATTACGTAATCGTGACGTCATGTACGAGCAATTTAATGAAAATCTATTATTTCATGTAGCTCTAAAACCGTTCATCTCTGTGTAATGAAATTTGGCATGTATATAATTAATGACAAGACAATTAATTTCAATGAAAAAAAACGCGCGCGTACGCGTACGTTAGTGCAGTAACGCGCGCGTAAAATAAAAAAATGCTCCAAATCAACTAGAAATTGTTTTGCATATGTTTGAGGCCATTTCTAGCATTTTTCAAATTTCCGCGCGTACGCGCGCGCGCGCGCGTTTTTCCGTGCGTTTAGCAAACGCAACGTCGGAAAACCGTTTTTTTCACTGGATTCATGTTTTTGACACTGCAAACAACACATCCTGAAATTTTGAGCCATTTCCATGCAATAATAAGGTCGTACTGGTGCGTCAAAGTTCAAAGTCCGCGCGTGCGTCAATACGTTTTTGTGTGCAAATATTGCAAAAAACATGACCACCTTCAATCGGCCATAGCTCCTCAGAATGGCTGGTGACCCCCAATTTTTTTTTCATGTTTTGAAAGAGTGGGAACTGTAAATGCTATTTCATGTATCATTTGATCGTTAAATACATCGTAACGTCATCATATTGCCATATAAATCGAAAAAATCAATTTTCACGTATGACTTCATAAACTTTTTTACCCGTTCTTGCGTATTTCAGTAATCTTTGGCCAATTTTGTTTCAAATTTCAGTATGTGATAGCTGAGACATTGCTCTATGAGAAATTAGCCCTAATATTTCAATAGGATTCCATCTTCATGGTACAAATTTGATTATAGACATTAATGTCAAAATCGATCGTATATACGTGTTATGTCAATGGAAGGGGTATTTATTAAATGACATGACGATCTTCTAGGAGCTGTATCTCGCTTATGTTCAATTCTGTTACTCTGAAATTTTAGTATGTTGTAGCTGAGTCTACTAGCTTTCGGGGACGTGATCTTTATTTTTTAATCAGATGTCGCGATCATGGCGAAATTTCATCTTGAATATCAATTTCTTAATCATTCTAGCCCCTGCTGGGCATTACGTGTTAAGTGAATGGGAAGATGTGTGGCTCAATTGGTAAGGCGCCGCCTTTTAAGATCTCGAGGCCCCCGGTTCGATCCCTGGAGTGGGTAGGGTAAATTTTTGCATTCCTTTTACAATGTTTTTTTTGCCATCTTCTTCTGTTCTATCCCTCACTTTGTCATTCTCTTTGAGATTTTCTTTCCCATTCGTTTTCTCTCGCCCCTTTATCTTACGTGGCTATTAATTACATGTTAGCACAATATACATGTAACCATTTAGGCATGTCTCTGAAATGTACGTTAGTAGACATTGTTAGGTGCGCTCTGAGCTTTCTTGAGCGGAGTCTCTGATTGCTTATGAATAAATGGTGTCACGATTGAAGGTCCATATCACCGTGCATTTTCTAGCCCATGTCAGTGCATGAATTTGCCAATGCAGACCACCTTATACTTGTCCACAAGTATGTCTCGTTTTTTTTTCGATTTTAAGCTCTGAAAGTTAGTTTCCTGCCCAGAAATATTCAAAATGATGCTATGGTAAAATTTAAAAGATCAACTTGCTGAAATTTGACCGATGATGAAACCTCCCAGCTCATTAGCATAGCATTGTAAATATCAAGTATCGTAAGTAGGCCACACCCTTTAATACCTAAGCTTTGAAAATGTGCCACAGGCTTTATATGACCCTTATATACAATATGATCTACATGATAGATGCCTAAATTGTATAAATCATTGTCGAAAATCATTTTGCCATTAATGCATACTTTACTGTTGTTGAATTTTACTGGATTCACCTTCACCTGTAGTATTTCTAAATATGTTCATGTCTTGCCAGGCTTTCAGAACTTCTAAATAAAATGGTGGGGATGTCAACTTCAATTTCAAAGACTCGTAATCACATAAGAGAATATATCTTCCTCCTACAGATCTAAAATAATAACAAACAATAAACAATATAATGTACATATACACGCGCGCGCGCCCACACATACATGCACACACACACACACACACACACACACACACACACACACACACACACACACACACACACACACACACACACTGTACATACACATCACAGGCACAACCACACACGGCAATATTTTCTGTACCTTGAAGACAGGGACTGTGACAATTTGTACAAGGGGTGAGAATTTGTGTAACTAGTTATCAGTTTGACTGCAAAAATTGTCGCCCGTGAGGGTAAAAAATTTTAACATGACCTGCAGCACAAATTGTCGCTGGCGATAATGCGGTGCAACACTCGTACTCGGAGCTGCCTACAGAGCTGCGAGCGCGAATTTGGAGTTTGGGCTGAGTAGTAACTGAGTTGACGAATGAGCTGAGACAAAGGATAAAGGGGGACATAGATTTGATATACACGAAAGTATGGAACGCTTCAATATAATAATTACTGCGAATTGTTTATTTAGTCATTTCACACATTTCGATGAAAATATGTAGTGGATCAAATTCTATTGACAGGGAAATATCGATTTCAAGCATATAATTTTTTACTTATATGTAGATCATAAGAGATTGTAAGTATTGCGTTGGAAAATCCATAATATCTTCAGCATTCCATACATTTTACGCATCTCATTTGAGAGTAAATATGGCGGCCGATGGTAGTTCGTCCAGCGAGAATGAGGATGCTATACCACAAGAGTCCCCAACCTCTCCTCAAGATGGAGACGGTTCAAAGCGAAAAAGAAGGAAAAGAAGTGTCGATCAACAATTTAATGGACTCAGTGACTTTTCGTTCAAAGAGCAAGTAGCGTTAATAACGGGATATTTGAAGAAGAAAACGTACCCGACCGGCTGTTCGCAGAGTTTTCGACGGAGCTTGCGGCGGCGGACCAAGGCGTTTCGGCTGGACCCAGACTGCCCGAACCGGCTGCAGTACGGCAAGCTAGAACACGGTCTCCCAAAGCCGAAATGGTTGGAGGTCGTCGGGGATCCAGAAGACCAGAAGAATCTGCTTATAAGCAGCCATGTCAGCGAAGAGGATGGTAAGAATTTATAAAAACTGCCCATCATTGATGATATACACATAATTAGCCTGGGTTGTTATTGTTTAGAATGTTGCTGTGAAATTATGTTTAGTCTCCCCCTCTTTCTTGCATGTGTGGGTGCAAGGCTTGACAAGGGCGGAAATCGCACCATGAAGGTGGGGGAGACATGTTTTTCCTCAAGGGGGGGGGGGGGGGGGGGTGATGGATTTTTTTTTCTCAGTCTCAGTGCTCTCAGTCCCTCCTTCGATTGGTGGAGGGGACGTGTGTGTGTACAGAATATGGCATTTAGAAGCCAACAGGGCTTTAGTATGATTCATGGATAAGTGTTTTGACTCAAAGCTTGATTTACATTATTGTGTCTCAGCTATGTGGCAGGCAGCGTAAACACATCTCACGAGGGCTCAGAGTGTTTAGGCAATGCACCCCCCCTCCTGGAGGAAATCATCGATATATCTACTCAGTCTAACGTGTAATCGGTTTCATCAACACAAGTCAGACTCACTCTATATTTTGTTGTATTCCAAATTTCGATATTATAGCATGCAATCGATGTCATGTTCCATTGCACGAACCATGCGAACTGCGTCTCTGTCGACAATAAGCGAGTTCATAGTTGCAATGTGCGCATGAGCAGATTATTACTGATCCGAATGACCTCGGGCCAATTGTACCACTCACAGAGTGAAATGGAAATTCCATAGAGAGTGTACCATGTGTATACCCATTATGATGCAGATATGACAATGGTGATTCAGCTCTGAGAAGGTAATGAAAGAACATTCCACCATGTGCACCTGCTTCTATTGTTGGTATGGGCACGCTCTAAAATAACACACCTGGCACAGCTTCGTGATCAAATCCCTAGTCGTTCTTGATTCAGTGGAGTGTCTGACCATTATGTAACTATGAACTGGCTTATTTGGAGTAAAAGACCATATTTTTACTCTTTTTCAACAATGTGGATGAGTAATTCAGCGGTGGAAAGGATAAGTAACATGAATGAGTTCGTAAATGGAATAGGTAAAATTATGGCTGAGACTGGGCATAAAAAGGTTCGTTTAAGTCTAAATTTGGGTTTTTCCGTTCAAAGTTTCATGAACCAGCACAGTGCTGATAGACAGCCAAACGGCAGGCACCGGAAAATACGCTCATTTTATTTTCAGCGAGGTAGTCGTGACCTTCACTTGACCTCTCGAACCGCGGAAAACGTCTCCTTTTCAAACTGCGATATCTTCATGAATATATCATATTTTCGTGCGCTTTCTTTTGTAACTGTATGTTGGAGGTCGACATTTACCAAGGGTGAAAAAATATTTCATTGAAACAGGCAGACAAATATTGCAAATTCGAGATAAATATGTGGTTCTAATACAAATTAAAAAAATTAAAATAAACTCTATATTCCAATGTCAATCGCTTTTGAGCCCTAAACATTTAGAGATCATCTGAAGCGGAATTTATTGTACTTTATGGAGATACCATTATTTTTCAACCTCCCCCCATAGAAGGGTCAGCATCCAGCAAAACATCAACCATGTTCAAATCCAAAATGAGCGAGATATGACGAAGTTGTGAACGATCCTAACCAGCCAATCATAGTCCACGATAATAACGAAATTCTACCGGCGATCCAAGGCGATCCAATCATAGTCCGCGGACTATGATTGACTGGTTAGGATCGCTCACAACTTCGTCATATCTCGCTCATTCTGGATTTGAACATGGTTGATATTTTGCTTGATCCTGACCCTTCTATGGGGGGAGGTTGAAAAATAATGGTATCTCCATAAAGTACAATAAATTCCGCTTCAGATGATCTCTAAATATTAGGGGCTCAAAAGCGATTGACATTGAAATATAGAGTTTATTTTCATTTTTTAAATTTTTATTAGAACCACATTATTTATCTCGAATTTTCAATATTTTTCTGCCTGTTTCAATGAAATGTTTTTTCACCCTTAGTAAATGTCGACCTCCAACATACAGTTACAAAAGAAAGTGTACAAAAATATGATATATTCATGGAGATATCGCAGTTTGAAAAAGAGACCTTTTTCGCGGTTCGAGAGGTAAAGCGAAGGTCACGACTACCGAGCTGAAAATAAAATCGTGTTTTCTGCTGCCTGCGGACGAATATCGGTTGCGAAGTCCGTATGATTTCTGAAAATTCGCGTCACTTTGAAGACGAATAGCTCAAATGTTTTATTTTTGATCCCAAACAAAACTGGAATCAAATTCTCCGCTGGAGTACCGGCTTTCCAAAGCTGTAACTGGTATTGCCGTTCAATTTGTAGAAGGGTCAGGATCCAGCAAAGTCTGGGAGCTTACGTATAAATCGGTTGCGAAGTCCGTACGATTTCTAAAATCTCGCGTCACTTTGAAGACGAATAGCTCAAATGTTTTATTTTTGAGCCCAAACAATATTGGAATCAGAATCTCCGCTGAAGTATTGGCTTTTTAGAGCCGTAACTGTCGTTGCCGTACAATCCATAGAAGGGTCAGCATCCAGCAAGGTCTGAGAGCTTACATATTTCAAAAAAAAATTGAGGCCTGTTTTTGAAGGCAAATAACATAAAATCTCCTTTGCGGATTTCGATAAAAACTAAAAATATTTATTAAGAAACATATAATCTCAATCCCTGTCTAAAAAAATCCTGATCAGTATGCTTACAGAAGACCTCAGCAAAAGATCTCGCGAGCATGTCAAATTCCTTCATAATCTACGTGCAGCAAAATCTGCGCGTGAGATTTCGCGAGACGAAAAATAAAACGCTCACGATTTCTATAGAACGAGCGAGCGCTGCCGATTGACTGTAGACGCGCTGCGTTCATTCCCTTGTTATGCACTGCGAGTCTGTACCGTGATTACAGTATGTGTGTTTGCACTTGTTACGTCAATTGTGCATGTGCTTTAACCACAAAGCCGCAGTAGACCTACTGATGGGAGGTGGGCTGTGTCTCTGACACAAATTACTATCAATGTGTTAAATTGCCCCCTGATAGACTAACCTATACAATTTAACAGATGTTGGCTTTGTTGTTGTAAACTTCACAAAATGTTCAAACTGTTGGATTTTGAACTGCCACTTTGGGAATGAATAAGTCACTCACTTTCAGCTTGTGACTTATTTATGTTCCCTCAGCGCAGTACAAAACCCCCGCCAATGCAAAAGTACCGTAGCCCCCACAAATATGTGTTCATGTTTTTCCCTGGTCGCAGGTCATCACTTGGGGAGGGACATAACCCACAAGAGGGTGACTGAGAGGTACTACTGGCAGACCGTGGGCCAAGACTGTATCAACTTTGTGCGGAACTGCAAGATGTGCCAGAACAATGCGGCCACGAGGACAAAGGAGAGTAACTCGGTGGGCTGGAGCCCCCCCAAGACAGGGAAGGTCCAATATGGCTCAGGGGTGTGGAAACAGGTCAGTGTGATCATGTGATGAGGGAGGATTAGTAACTGCTTTTTCCCCCTTTTTTGTCTAATTTAAAAAAAAAGAAATGTTGAAGGTAAGGGGTAGTACTGGTTAAGAAATCTAGCTGTTATCTGGCAGAAGCATTTTTCAGTCACCCACAGGTCTGGAATTTGCAAAATTTTAATGATTTTATTGTTTTGAGATGATCCATCCCTTATTTCTGGAAATCAGAACAAGAGGGGACCCATGTCATGGCCATGTCAGAGTTTCTTTTACATGGTCGATTGAATATATAGAGTATGTTTAGCTTTCCTTTTGTGTGTTGATTGTAAATTGGACTTTTTTCTTGTTCCGCAACAATCTTTTTAACATGTATTGTAATACAGGTATGTATGATGTTTCATTTTTATAAGTGTAAATAAGATTGAATTACATTTGAATTACACTTCCACCCCCTTACCCTCCCTCTCTTTTTTCTTGTTCCACAACAATCTTTTTAACATGTATTATAATACAGGTATGTATGATGTTTCGTTTTTATAAGTGTAAATAAGATTGAATTACATTTGAATTACACTTCCACCCCCTTACCCCTCCCTCTCCCTCTCCCCCTCCCTCTTCCTCTTTCTCTCCCTTCCCTCCCCCTCCCTCTTCCTCTTTCTCTCCCTTCCCTCTCCCTCCCCCTCTTCCTCCCCCTCTCCCTCTCCCTCCCCCTCTCCCTTCCCTCTGCTCTCCCTCCCCCTCTCCCTCCCCCTCTCCCTCCTCCTCCCCCTCCATACTTCACGCCTCGCCTCTCTCCCACAGGCCGGGGTAGTGATCCTGGGCCCCTTCCAGCGGACACTGCGTGACAACAAGTTCATGGTGGTGATGTGGGATTACTTTACCAAGTGGCCAGAGGCCGAGGCCATTCCCTACACGTCATCCCTCCTCATAGCCAGGTTCCTCTACTCCATCATGACAAGGTTTGTCCCAAGCAGTTGGTGTTCCAACCCAGTGTAAAACATACAGTTGAGGCCAGAAGTTTACATACGGCCAGGAAATTCAGAGAAAGGTTGACACTTGCCAAACATCATAAAACTTACTGTATCTTATAAAATATTTGTGATTTCATGAAGAATTTAATATCAAACAAAATAAGTCATGTCCCTTCATCACATTGCTTTTTCACCTGAAGCTGAAAATATTTAGGTGTCATTCCCCCCCCCCCCCCAAATCTTCATATTTTTGACAAGTTAAAAATAGAAACTTGACAAAAACATTTCATATTTGTGCTAGTTACTTCTCAACACAAACATTTTAGATTACACTTTTTATTCGGTGGTGACAGATCATGATAGAAAATGTAATATAAATCATAGATTTGATAATTTATATATTTCTGTGAAATGATGTTTGAAAATATAATAAACAAGATAATACATTTTGCATTAATATTACTTTGTTTTCTTTCAAAAAAAAATCCAACTGAAATATTATCTAATCCCAATGAAATCACAATCATGTAAAAGAGCTGAATACGCTCTTTCATTTGATACCAAATTCGTTACGGTAGTATTTATATTTCTGAAGATATAGTAAATTTTACGATGTTTGGCAAGCAAACAGATTTCACTGAATTCCATGGGTGTATGCAAACTTTTGGCCTCAACTGTATATGGACAATAGCATACAGCTTAGCATATGTGGGTGATAAAATAAATTTTCAATTATTGTAAGTTACCATAAATGGTAACTACCATGGCAACAAGTGCGATAATGAGAGCTCATTGGCTATTCCCATGGTATGTGTAGTTATTATTGATGGTAAGTTACAATAATTGAAAACCTATATGCAACATGGCCTTGGTTGGGGCATTTATGGTGTCCCTTTTACGCAAGGAACTCTAAGCTGATCAAGCTATTAAGTAGTATAGTATTTTATCTTCCTATGCATAACTACATTGCTGTGTTAAGTTTTGCAGAGGAGTGTTGTGAATTGTGTACAATGTCATGGAGATGAATGTCTTATTGCTATTGTTGTCTATTTCATTCACTCCCTGCAGGCTCGGCTGGATCCGGATCACGTTCTATGACGAGCCCTTGGACTTTGTCCTGGAGATCCAGGACGAGTTCTCGTCCATCAGCCGGGCCAACCAGACCTTCCACTCGGCAGACAAGCCCGAGGACGTCTCGCTGGACGAGCCCTACAACAACTCGCTCCTCGACACCCTGCTGGGACTCACCCGTAACCATGTCAACGACTGGGACCACCACGTTGACTGGGCGCTGTATCAGTACCGCACCACAAAGCACCCCATCATGGGCTACACACCCTTCCAGCTGATTTACAACAGGTGAGTCAAGTTTGAAGAATGCTGAAGATTTTGTCTCTAACGTGTTTGTTGCCAGACAAGCTATGCACTATGATCTCTTTGGACTGTTTGGTTTATTCATTTATTTATTTATTTTTGATTCACAGAGCGCATAGCCTTTTTAGCCAAACGATGCATACCTACCAGGAGTGGGTATGATAACCCGCTAAGTGGAACATTATCTCTTCTCTCATATTTTGAGATTTTTTGACCTATTTTAGCCAGGTAGGATTAATTCATGCTGTCTCTTGTCATAATCTAGATCTGACTTTGATTTAACCCCACAGAGCACCATATGACCCGAACAACACGGAGCAGAATAGCGAGACTTACGAAGATCACGTGCAGGAGGCAGGCGAGAAGAAGAGGGCTCTCATTAAGGATGCCAGACGTATCCTTGGCAACGCACGGTTACGTCGGCACCGGCGATTGAAGAGAGTGGACGAGGCAAGCACCACACCATGCCCAGTAAGTGCATGATGCATTTTGTGTAGATTTGAAGAATTGATGGCTTGATTCCATCACTTTTCAAAGCCAGTTGAAAAAAAAAATGCTTAGAGTTGACTTTGTTTAGACGTCCATATTCTTTTCTTTTTTACAGAAAAATTAAAACTGTTTGGTATGTGAGTATTTTGTCATAAAGAAAGTAATTGTGATTGATGTGGTGGTAATAATCCTCTCTGGAAATTGCTACATGCAGGTTCAAATCCATACTGGTGTTATTGTTTACTAAAGTAAACAATTTGAATGACCCATTGAGATTACCCTTGATAAGAGGCACCAGCATATCACTTTAGTGTGAATAAACCTTGATGGATATATTGGTGTGCTTATGGATCTCTTCTGTACCTTGTAGGTTTTTTAATGGTCGTAAAGTCACATGCAATACCGTTTGCAAACAATAGAGTGTTATTGACTCAACATATTTATTTGAGTGATGCTCCACCAGGTTTTCTTAATCGATTGGGGTCTTGAACATGCACAGAGTGTAGCTTTCTTATACACATGACCTCGTTTCTTAAATGGAGGTCTTATCCAAGTGTAACAGAATCAGAAATCGTGTCATTGTAGAGGTATGCTAAGAGAGGACTGTGGATATATAAGATTTACCAAGATGGAGTTAGTCCCATAAATGTGTTTAATTTGCCTTTGATAACCATAATTGATTCAATTTTTATTTAAAGATATCTCTGTGATTGACTGTTTTCTAGACCACCCAGCCACAAGACTCGCCCCCTTCTCTGCACCAGCAGGCACGCCATCAGCACCTACCACCCCCACCACCACCACCACAACAACCACCACCACCACCAGTAACCAGGCAACAACAGCAGCAACCACAACAACAGCAGCAAGCACCGTCTCATCAGCCCCCGCTACAACACCCACCACCACCGCCGCCACAACCCCGCCACCCCCATCCTCACCACCAACAACAGCAGCAACAGCAGCAGCAACAACAAGCACCTCACCACTCCCAGCAGCAGCAGGCACCACTCAGCCAGCCGCCACCCGCTGCACCACCCCTCCACCAACCCATGGCATACCAGCACCCCGACCACTCCCACCTCCAGTCGCAGGTGCTCTCCACCACCTACTCCTACATGGATCTTCCAGCGCTGCCTTGTACCTAGCCCAGTCTGCTCAAGAATACCGGGACCATGTAACCCTCCGGCCACCGCAAGTGACATGATCTGATAAGTCTTAGGCTTCTGCTGAGGGTTGAATCTCAGCGTGTTGTTGAATTCATTGAAAGCACCTGACTTGCGAAATTCATGACAATAAAAACCTGTGAAATATATGGCGTAAACAGTAGTTGAGGTCACATTTCCAGTTGTAGACCTTTTTGCAGTACTGTATAAGCCAAAAATGTTCGGGGATGACAGCATCATAGACTTCTTTGTATGTTACTCTTATCGCAGTTCATGTCATAGTTGAACGAATACACTTTCAAAATTGCACAAGAAATGCCAAAATGTACTTTTAAAACGACATAACCAATCACCCTTGTGACTTTTGAAAAATGACAATTTTGCCTTTAATGTGTGCTCACTCAACCATGACTGATTGGATTAATGTGATTTTCACACAGAAGTTAGTCAATACGTTAACAAACAATCCTGCCAAATTATTATTCTCAAAACCCTTTTGATCAAAAGTTATGCTATTTTGCTTAGGGGGGACTTACTTTTTTGTGTGTGTTTAGTTTGCAAACAAATTTGTCAAAAACAACGCTTCTAGAGACAAATGGGCAATTAAAGAAATTTCGTTTCAAGTTGACAACAGCTAAATGTCATCCTGCGCATGGAACATTTAAGCAATGTCATGATTATGGAATGCTTTTGACATTCATGTGCACGCCTGAGACTCCATACAGGAGTTTCTTCTCCTTCCTAACACTTTCCTGCTCTTACTGCACTAGTATTAACACACCTGACAAGACTGGAAGAAAATACGCATCCACTGCTGTAGGGTACTTTGCCATCTTGATGCATGAGCGAGCAGGGTGTGAATGTTTTGCCGCTGTAAATGCATTCAATATTATAAAATAACAGTTCAAACAGTAAGTAAGGGCATTGCATTCCAGGTGCATACCAACAATGAGCTTAAAATCAGTACACAGTCTTTGAATTGAGTAATACAGAGGGTTGCCCCGCATATCACCATGCTTGGCTGTACTACTGCGATGTACTCATGTCTCGATAAGATCTTCTTGTACTGTGACTTGAATACATGGATCCAAGAGACGTCTTCCTCTCGGAATTTTAGATCATTCACAGGAAAACATCTTCAGGCCCTGTTACGAGCAGTATTACATGTTTTCATGTTCAATCCTATATAGTTTTTAGAGCAAGGTGGTGAGATTAACATGCAAGCAGAGGCATATTTATTGAGTGCTTGCAGTCGAATTGGCTTATTTTTTAATGGGACGTCACATTGAATTGGGTCATATACTGAACATGTATGTAGGTGTAACCCATTTGAAAGAAATACTTCCCTATGCTGTATTTTTTAAGAAGGATATCAAGTTTTTTTAAATCTCAAACCTTTCATTAGGTTTGTGTGTATTATGTGTGCGGAAATGTGACGGTAAAACTTGAAGAGTTTACCAATATCTTCTAAAAATGTTTCACAAATTTCACTGCCCGTGGATAAGTCACAATAATCATGTTTTGTGTCTCCCAACAATATTTTTACCATTTTATGAATTGATTTTTAGCAGGTTTAAATTTTTAAATGAAGCATACATCAAATTAATCGTGATAACAGTGATCTTTTATCAAGAATTATCTTTAAATTATTAATATTTTGTCATACATACCCTAATCATCCCATTTACATACATGTTTTGATGCTTATACTTGCCAAAGATGTGATTGAATAATGTGCATAAAGATATTGCATATTTTAATGATATCTTGTAATGCTGCCATGGTTAATAATTTATATTGCCATCAATGAGTGAATGTTATTTATTTAATGACATTAATACTGGATGTGTATAGGTATATCCTCATCCTCTTTCTTCATTTCATCCTCTTTAATATTTTTTGGGGGGTCTTTTTCTTATTTTCTTCTTCTCTTTTAACCTCTTTACTACAAAGATTTTACACCAGCTCTCATAGCCAGAAATACAATTATTTTGGCCTACCAGCCATTTTACTGATTGCACATTTCGACAACATAATATGATGAAAAAGTACTTAAAAACAGAATGAAAAAAAAGCTTTGGCCGGTATGTTTCTGGTGGGTGTACCCATTTCCCGTTTCTGAGCAGGAAACTTGGTACATTGTACCGAGAATACCTGGTTTCTGTAGTAAAAGGTTTAATGGTTTCATCTGCTATGGACTGCTGCCATCTCTCTCTTGTCCATAATTGTCCTTTTCTCTTCTTCTTGTTCTTTCTTCCGCCTTACTATTTTTTACATCTTGATTTAAAGACAGGGTGGTCCTTTTTTTCTGTTCAAAAGAATACAATTTTGTAAAAAAAAAAAAAAAAAAAAAAAAAAAAAAAAAAAAAAAAGTAATAATAATGATAATAGTATTTTTTAAAAAAAAAGGAAAATGGAAGAGAATACTGTATAAGAACTTCTCTCCTAATAATAGAACTGGAAACTGACTTTGAGGGGAAATAAATTGATTACTAGATTTTGAGTAACTTTTGGACGGATCGTCCAAAATGTAGCGGTTCCTGTAGCCTAGCGGCGGAGACTGCAGTACACAGGGGGGGGGGGGGGGGGGGGGGGCACATCTTTGCTTTACGCACAGCACAGTGATGCTTTGAAGCAAGCGGCTCACTGCTGAACGATGCGCTGAGCGTTGTAATAAATTATGGTATATGAATGTAGACCATGGTCGCTACAAAATGGAGTGTTAATGAACGTAAACAGGGAAAGTGTCTTGCAATTTATTATTTTTCACAGTAGATACAATAATACAAACATAACATGATGAACAAGCATCAAAATAGTAATAAAATAAAATAAAATCAAATAGTAATCGTTCTTCACTCTTCCTGAAAAGGTTCATGAAACTAGGACTGATACTTCAAACATCTTATCCTTAGGGCATACTGTTGATTTCTGTTGAGTTTCATGACTTTTACAAATGGGCTACCCTGTCTTTTATGTCAAGGAAATATGACATCAATGTTTCATTATGGCTATTATACTTATAGAAGGGTAGGGTTAGATTAGAGGTCAACTGAAACTTTCTTCCCCAGTAGCAATTCTCCTTTCGATTAGTAACTTACTGATGTTTAATGTGTACTTTGACTCAAACAAATGACTGAAATCTTCACAAGCAGCAGATCTCTTTATTTTTCTTAACCGCAAGTGAAGAGCGGTACGGTTTTCAAATTCTGTACTGTACATTGTGAATATGTATAATTTGGAACATTATGAGGTTTGTAGAGTGCTAATAAATTTCTCAGACTTCTGAAGGCTTGTTGCAGTGGGGTTTTTATGTGTAAATTAAGATTTTATGATCTTAAGTTAGGTTGATAAACATGTGTGATGACAGTGATTGAGATGTGCTTTGGAAATTCATACCAATGCACTGTGACACATGCTCACACACACACACACATACACACACACAAGAAAGGAGACTTAAAGGGCATATACTGTACTGGGAAGGCAAAAAATCCTTCAAAAGGGAATAGCAATCTTCTTGCCAATGGTCTTAAATTCATGTATTGTCCAGTTTAGAAGCTTGCTGAGAGTTATTTGCCCTCAAATGATCCACATATGGAGTAATTAATGATTAATGATTAAATCCGAGAGAGAGAGAGTGAAGAAGGATTTCGCACTTCGGAAGTTGCAAAAAAAAATTGGAACAAATCCACCGTTTAGAATTTGTTAGTATAGTATGATAAAAATCAGTTTTATTGCGTATCTCATGCGGATATAAAATATTACATTTTTTAGCTAAGATTGTAAAAACTCATATCTGATATTTTCACTCATATTACGCACTTTATAGACGTCAACAAATAAGAGAGTAAGAAGAAAAAATATGAATTGTACAGTTATCTAATGTGCATGTGGAAGGTAATCAAATAAACAGTTTCTTTTGTTGGTAAAATCTGATATATACATTTTTTTCACACTCATCTGAAATTCAATTTTTAGCAAGAATTATATTAGTAAGCAAGAAAGAATCTATCTAATAAATTATTTTTGATAATTTTTGGCGACACGAATTCAGAAGTACACCGCAAGATGTACTTCCTAATCAAATGCACAATTATGAAATTTACACTGTTACCATGGTTACCAACACAGGGAATTGAAGGCATTCCATTTTGAAAGCTAGATCAAGTACTGCAGCCAGTGTACCTTATATACACGAGTCAAATAATAACATGAACATTCAATTCATCAACTATAAAGCAAATCGGAAGTTATTTACAATCACTTGTGAAAGACTTTGGCATGATCGATGATGTAAGACGTAAATATATTTGAAGCATGTTGGAAGTGGCATAATACATCTGAATACATCTTTTAAAAAATGTTCCTGTCACACATTAGAAAACACATGTCAAACAATGACATTCAAGTTCAAGGTCAATCTACCGTTTACCGAGATTTGGTTTCAGTCTTGTAATTAATGAACAATCTCTCTTTGCCAAGTGTAAATTACAAAGTGATCTGCGGCGACAAAAGAACAATGATAATTCCATAAACTACGTCATTTTCGACCAAAGAACTTTCTCACGAAGGTTAATTTCATAACTTAATTTTAATATGTTTGATTTTTCTCAAAATGTTACAAATGTTTTTTCTGATTTTTTTAATTTTATTTCATTCACTTCGTTTTTACAATTTTATTCTCCTTTAAGCTTGCCCCATCAAAAATACACAAGTTAAATCACTTTCGAATAAATGCAGACCACTACCTAGCACAAGGATTTAACAATAAATCTGAAGAAAGAATTTCTTCTGCATTCATGGTATGGCCTTTTACCTACAAACAAGGCAAAAGCGACAAACTCGACACAGAACGTACCGCAATATACAATAGTGCTTTTTGCCTACTATATGTGATGTTTGATCACGAATTTATTTGTAGAATATATATATGCAGTAAGGTTATAGTAAGTCCCGCTTACTATACGTACATCACACAGTAGTTCCCCTCACTCTAGATAGAGTACAACAATAAACCAACCATTTAGACGTAGGCTTTGCAGATATGGTAGATGTTTCGACGGGGGGGGGGGGGGGACAGTAGACCATGATGGGAAAATATACACCAGATTTGTTGCAACGTACCAACGGTCAAGACACATGGCATAAAGATACATGTACAGATATAGTGATGAAATGGGGGGATGGGGATGGGCTGGGAGGGGCTGGGGAGGGGCTGGGGAGGGGCTGGGAGGGGCTTGGGAGGGTGAACATATCCTATTTCACAAACTTGAGCTGTAAAATGTTATTTAGGTTTCTGTATGTGATTTTGTCTGACGACACCATGCAATCAGTCGTGCGATTCTGCGATTGGCTGAATTATCGCACGACCCACTCACGGAATTTGTACAAGTAGAAGACGTTACATTTCCACTCGTAAGCCCTTAAGACTGCAGAATCGTGGCAAAATCCTGTCGTCTGCGCCGGCCTTTCCAATTTACGCAGCAAGAGTTGGTTTACACTGATTCCTCTCCAACAAACATGCGCGTGACGATTTCAAAGAATTTCAACTATTTAAATGGACAAAATTATTGAGTACAGCGCATATAATAGTCAGCGACAAACATGACGTAAGCAGGCAAACATGCGCGTGACGACTTCAAAGAATTTCAACTATTTAAATGGACAAAATTATTGAGTACAGCGCATATAATAGTCAGCGACAAACAAGGCGTAAGCAGGCAACATAATGCACATTCTAAACGATAAGCATGCTACTAATCACGCACACAATTCAAAAAGCAGCCAACTAAGATGGAGAAATGGTGATGAAATTAAGTATGTACAGGATGTATAGAATGTGATCACATACATAAATGTCACATGCAGGACTCGTTTACTAATGCAGTACGTGTAACTCTTTAGGACAACATGAATTGATGGTGCAATCATGATATCCTGAAAAGTATTTTCAACTTTCAAAGAATCATTGCTCACCATTGCTATCCTTCGGTCTACAACCTTTGGTCAAGGTATTTTATTTCTTTTCTGGTTATGCATACATGTATTCGTTTAAAGGGGAAGTTCACCCTGAAATTATTTTGGTTTCAATAAAAAGAGACAAATGAAAGAAACATGTGAGTGAAGGTTTGACGAAAATCGGTCAAAGGAAAAGAAAGTTATTTGAATTTTAAGTTTTTATTTTGTGACGTCACGTGCGAGGTGCTCTTCCATATGTTGTGTACAATTTTTTTCGAAAATGTGCATTTTCTCACAAAGATGTGCATCCTTATACTTGTGCATTTGGTACATTATTAGAAATACGTTTTTAAACACATACCTGTACGAAAAAAAATAATTCCGTTGTCAAAAACAGAAAAAAGGCAATTTATCAACTTTTTTGTACACAACATATGGGAGAGCACCTCACGTCACAAAATCAAAACTTAAAAATCAAATAACTTTCTTTTCCTTTGACCGATTTTCGTCAAACCTTCACTCACATGTTTCTTTCATTTGTCTCTTTTTATTGAAACTCAAATAATTTCAGGGTGAACTTCCCCTTTAAGAGTTCTAACCGCCATAAGAGCTACATGTATTTGTGGGTGAACATCGATAACAGTGGAGTGTTATCCGATGGCTGTGCAAGAGAAGAAAAGTGTTTTAATCGTTGCGGATATTATTTCTTTCATGGTATTTCCTTGGTCATCGATGTATTTACCATGATCTGACGAACTGCTGTACATCGCAGATAGCTCTGGTACTGATCCAGGTGAATTGATTGATGGTCAGCTCCGTCCGTTAGAAAAGAAGTGTTGAACGAGTGTATGGTGATCCTATCAGTACCAGTGACATTGCTTTTTGTAGTTAGTCAATTTGGTTCGCATGGTTTGTTAATGAGAGGGGTAATATAACTAGAACAGGACAACAGCTGCCGTAATCTTATGCCGTAATTCACTCTTTCCCCTACTGCGAATGAAACACATTAATTTTGAAATCATTCATTTGCAATGGCATTGCCTCTTCACTTTTTGGGTACCAGCATGGCCAATGCAACTGTTTAGTTTTATATTTTCGATCAGTTCTTCCGCATTCCCATTCTATGACAATGCCACGACATCACAACTTGGAACCAATTTCCAGCTCGCAGAATGCCCAGGGCAAACCTTGTGTGTTCATTCTTTTGTTGACTTAAAGGATAGGAAAATGGAATTAGATGACATTTTGACCCGATAACTTCCATGTTCAAGTTTGTTTCTCTAACAGGGGACATATCCATACACGGAATGAACATTTCTCGTCTATACACGATTATAATATTCCTTACTATTTTTCAATCTGAAATGAAAGCTTTGATAGAAAAGAATTTATTAAATCAGAAGATATGACAGTCAAGGCTAATCTGTCACAAGGATTAATGTCTAACGTAACTATAAATCACTATACAATACTTATTTAATATTTAATTAATATTTATTTAATATTTTTAACAAGGCCTATTTAAGTTATCAGAGTTCAGTACTGACGACCACGGGTTCGGAGTCCTGTTCGAAGTTCCGATCATAATCGGAAAACATACTGAGCTCGCCTACGAGCTCCTTTTCCAGATCGAGATTGTTTTGAGGAAGGGGTTTCTTGACGTCATCGAAGGCCGCACCAGCTTCCTCGTCATCGACCGTGGCACTGACATCGTAGCTGGCTTTGTTGCGGTACTCTTCGAAGTTGGGGTTGACTTGGTAGGTGTAGGTTTGGGTCTGCATGCAGGCAAGGTACAGAGGGAATAGTGCCGGAACAGGTCGAGGGAGATAAGGGAAAGGAGTGGAAAGAAAATGAAAGGATGAGAAAGGGTTGGAGATGAGAGGAAGGATGGGAGAAATAGGAAAAATAACATAAGTGATGGGGAATGGAAAAGAGAGGAGAGTTTAGGAGAGGCGATAAAATAAGAGGAAACAAGAGAAGGAAAAGAAGAGGAGAAATGAAATGGAGACACATGAGAAGGAAGACATAGAAAATGGTTAATAAGGAATGGGTAGAGAGCAGAGTTTGAGAGAGGCGATGAGAAATAAGAGAAAACACGAGAAGGCAAAACGGAAGGACAGACGAGAAATGAAAAAAGGAGAACAAAAAGATGGAGAGGAGAGAAAGAAGAGGAGAAGAAGGACAGAAGAGAGAAAAAAGAGAGGAATGGCAGGAGAGATGTGAAAAGAGTGCGCAATAGAAACAAGGAAAGGAGAGTATATAGGAGAGAAGGGGGAAGGAGGATGACAGGGAAAGAAATGAGTTACAGGCAAGACGTGACAAAAACAAGAAGAAGAATCATAGGATATGATAAGACGGAAGTGATGAGAAAGAGGAATAGAAGTACACAAATATGGAGAAAGGGGTGAGGAGAAGAAAAGGTCAAAGAAGAGTGAATGCAAACGAATACAGAAAAGGGAAGAAAGATGGGAAAAGATGAACACAAATTAACTATTGCAGAAAATAACAAAACTAAAGCAACAGACGAAATGTAACTAATACAAGGAAATCACGCGTGTGCTTCCATGCATGGTCTAGGCAGGGAGGTGTTACGAAGGAGTAGAAACTCGAGCATAATATATTCAAACATCTGTATGGGTTCTAAAGCGTGCTCATGAATGCCAAAAGCATTCCATAATCATGACAATGCTTTGATGTTCCATGTGCCGTGCCGACATTTAGCTGATGTCAACTTGAAAAGAAATTTTTTTAATTTCCCATTTGTCTGTAGACGTTTTGTTTTTGACAAATTTGTTTGCAAACTTTAAGGAAGTTAACGGCAGATAATGACAGATCCTTTACTCTGCTTTTGTTTCGAAAAGTATTGAGGAATCATTAAAAATCGGACATATAAGCTATTTTTATTACTTACAAAATTGGCCAATTTCTTCACTTTCCGACAACTTGTGCATCTGGGGGATTCAACCACTCTCAAAATGATATATTAAGCTGTGTATTATCATTAACGGCGTTTGTGTGTGTTTGCGTGAAACAGAGATATTTCACTTGAAAAACTTGTTTATTTGTGTTTGCTGATACCTGTTATGCTCATGGAAGTATTAACAGAACGGGACAAGCGAAATGAGACTGTAAATTTCTTTTGTCCTCTCCGAGAAGCCGTTGCCACACAATCATATTCATAATTGTTCAAACACCTGAACAGCACCTGTTGAGAACACATAACTTTTCAGCGGCTTGGCACATGGGTTCAAAGGAAGAAAGTTGCTTCATATCCTTCCATAACACGTCCCTGGTCTAGGTTAATTTTACACCGTGTTTTGCTCTCTCGTCTTTTTTCGACTTTAGGTCGCTTTGGTACAGTTCATGAATAATAGATCATGATGGTATGTCATGTGATTTAGCAACACGATGAGAACAACTCGTACATTTCACCAGGGTATTTAACATCTTCGCTAAAAGTGCGATCATCTAAAAAAAATGTTTCTATATCAGGACAGAGGCTGCGTATACAATCGTGCATGGTGGAAAATATGAAGAAACAAATGCGTGATGAAGATTGTCAAAATGAAATGGATGTATGCAACGGAAATTGCAAATACGATTAACACATCTTCCACTAAAACAGCAAAACAGTCTTAAGTACACATTTAATTATACATAATCTGCGCACACTAAAACATTATACCAAAACCAACCTACTCGCAATAGCACTATCGTATTAAACGATATCAAGGCAAATGTATATTGTTATGATGATGAGTACAATTTGAATTGAAATTTGAAAGAATCAAAATCAAGTATGAATACACGAGTTTCTCTAAAATAATTTTATGGATCTTAATAAAATAGGAATGTATGTGAATAACCCACTAAGAGTGCTGCTAGCAGGAAATAACATGTTTGGTTGGCAGGTATACTTGTTTTGACGAACGAGATCTTGTCTTTTGTAGTCCTGTAATACAACCTTGTTGTTTGAATTTTAATTCATAGAGTGGTACAATTTCTTTCATATCAATACACTGATAGATAACCGAATGGTCTAGGAACGTTTCCGCGACGATTTTAAA
>OZ022585.1:20555021-20622521 GCA_963669155.1 Arbacia lixula
TCGGTATGAAATGGATTCCTGCTCAACTAATGTGTTTTTGTTCTTTCAATAGTATATCTTTTGTCTTGAGCAATATTCCTACTTTCTCACTCTCTTAAATAAGTATATTCATGTTTTTCACCCTTCCGTCTTGGATTAACTTCTTTCAGATTCTTTATCCCTTCTTAGTTTCCCCTTTCTTCTAATTCTTTTCTATACAAAGCCATGAAGACAGGCACTTCATAGCACGGGTGTACTGAGTATTCAAATTAAATGACTTGAAATTAGTGAGAAAACGATATATCATTCCTATGGTGTTAATCAGATCATGAAATCTAATTTGATTAAACATAAAAACGCTGGTCACGAGCAACTGTAAAATCATCTCTCTTCTTGATATTTACTCATATCATATTCGTGTGAAGACAGTAATATTCAGGAAAAGTTGATGACATGCCCCTTTAAAGATATCGATATCTTACGCGGTAACCCGTTCCAGTTGTCTTCCCCATATCATTGCACAGGTATGATTATAGCTGCCGCAATGGCGGCGCGTAATCAAGGACAACCAGTGACGACAATTCGGGAACTGAAAGGAACAATATTTATTCTCCATTGGGTGCAGCTAGATTCAATAAGATGGGACCTTCTCCATTGTTATACAGGTATGGCACAGTATGCTCATGGTAAATAATATCCCCCATAAAAGAGAGAGAATGATAACAAACTGGAAAGAGACAGGAGCGAGGCTGACACCGATGTAAAGTCCGAGTGGGTGGAAGAATAACAATTACATGAGAACCGTTTGTTAGATCTTTTGGTAATGGTCCCAAATTAGCTCCATATTCAAATAAGGGCTTGTCACGTGGGTTCCCATAATCATTTGCAAAACCGTACATATTTTGATGTAGAAGGTGCGTAGATTTATATGCGTGTGTGTGTTATGTAAAGGTGTTGTTTGAGTCGTAAAAGAAAGACTGATTACATAAAACGCGTGGCTTAAACTGTTAAGTATTGAATATAATTAAGTTTGCCCATGTAATAATAACCACTGTTGTGATTCTGTGATGAAACATTAATGAGTTTTTGACAGCATCTGATGATTTATTTTGCACCCCATAAAGTTCAGCTACGTTTAGTACGCTGTCTTATGAGTTAATCAACCACTGTAAGTACATGCCGTTATGATTAAATTCAATATGATAAAAATCATCCCCTATATTTGTTATCCATATTCGCGTGATTGTCAACGACATAGCTGTCGTTATATTCACAGTATACACTACATAACCACATTGCTGTGTCCTGATTCTATTCTAATGAATTTTGGAATAATGTGATTGTAGGGTTTACTCTTAGAAATAAATATTGATTTCGTTGATTTCATTATATCATGATGTGTCATTACATGCCTCAGTGAATTCACCGATATAACACAATGATATAGGCCTACTTGATTGAAATAAAAACTTCCCTGAAGTTATTAAAAACGTATTACCATACTCTGGCTTTATTCTTTACAATATTTTTGCAATAATTCCAGATATTTATCGATTCAAATAACCAAATCCTGCTACCTTAATTTGTATCTATTTTAATCCCCCAGAATATATGAAAACAAACAAACAATTAAAATTAACTTGTGTCATATAACGTTATATAAAAAAAAATATATGTAGGTCCATGCAATTATTTCTCATGATCATACATGTGCATTTTGTCACACATTTATTTTATATAATTAAAATGAATTTATGTAATACACGGTATACTAATTTAGCTGTTTTTAGTTCAAACACTATTTTCTAAAAGTATTATGCATATACATCTAATTCTTAGGATGATATGTTACATCATTCTGAGAACAGTTACTTATATGATATTTGTCATGTTTATAAAAAAAAAAACGAAATATGATTTTAAAAAGACTTCCGGTTTGTATGTTTGCTAAATCTTTAAATGCAATGTATTTGTTATTTCTATAACGTGTTAACTGTTTGGTGTGAAACTTTATTTCAATAAAACTTGTCACCGTGCAAGAACATAAGGAACATATAAACTACATTTATGTACTTGACTTGAATTTAATTTGATTGAATTTGATCATTATTATTACAACCATGTAAGTGTATTATTTCATGTTTTATATCATGTATATTGTTATTCATATCATCTCATTAACGTATTAGCCAAGTACGTGTTCGTCGTTGTAAAGAATAATGAAGAAAGAGGGGAGGAAAAGGAGAAGAGAAAAAAGATTTAGAGCAAGAAGAGAAAATGAAGGCGAATTCGTAAGTTTCATCTCTTATGTGCATATGATTTGTCTTTGTTTGTTCTTCTTTGTGTTATTATCATCGATGGAAGGAAGGAGAATAGGAGAGTTGGGAGGATAAGAAAGAAGAAAAGAAAAACGACAGAAAGGAGAAGTTGAGAAAAATGAGAAAATGACACAAAAACGGAAAGATTGTCGACAGTCAGAAGGAGGGGGGGGGCATAATCAGCTCAGTACTATCATCACTCTATGCACCACTATCCTCCTCTTTCCCTCATCATTATCAATATTACCATATTTAACATTATCATCACTACTGTAATCCATCTTCAACAATTGTATGAATATAAAATAACTACCATTGTAACATTCATAATCATCGCCACCGCTGCCATCATTATCATCATTATCATCTATCATATTAATCCTCACAACTATCATCGTTTCTATTATCACCATCACATCCATCGTTACTACCACCACCACGGCAACATTCGTTATCATCATCATCATCATCATCATCATCACCATGGTCACCACCACATCACCATCATCATCTTCTTCTACCATGTCTATAACCATCAGCATATCCATCATCATAGTCTACCATAATCAACATCTTCATAATCTGCAATTATCCGCACCTTATGTATCATAATAATCACCATCCATCACCACCACCACCAAAACCATCATCAATGATAACCATCACATGCCATTATTATTATCATTATTATTATATATCAATATATTCACCATCATCATCACCATCATCATCACCATCATCATCACCATCACCATCACAATCACCATCATTATCCTCATCACCATCATCATCATTTTCATCGCTACCACCATCACCATCATCGATACGAACAATTGTTCTACTGTTCTGCAGTCTTACCGTTGATAGGTCGGGCAAGATAAGAACTTCTCCATTCTCCTCCAGTGTAGCCATGTTAAATCTCCTATCGTAGTTGTATTTGATGATGTCATCGTTGTACCTCCAGACGAAGGCGAAGACGCTAGGGTTTCCCGTAGCTATGCAACGGAATTTTCCGTCGGATCCAGCCTTCGTCTCACCCTCCAGCTCGATTACGACCTCGGGAGGAGACGTCACCGTCAACACGATGTCGCACTGTCGGTTGGAGACCGTTAGAGACTCGCAAGTAAACCTCATTCCGTCCATGGTGGAATCAACGATCACAGTCGCCGTGATCAACGTCGGGGCCGTTGTCGAGGCATTGGAAGACGATGGCAGGATGTTGGACCCCGCAGACCACTCAAGGTCAAGGTCAGCATCAGAGGACGCACACTGCAGCCGGACTTCATCCCCGACATGGACTTCTCTACGTGGAACGGCCCAACATTCCGGGGCACCTGTTGCGCTAATAGTCGCTACCGTCAGTGTCCCCTCATTCGATGCCGCTACTTCTATTGGTAGAGTTTCATCGCCTCTAGCGGGCAGGTATAAGACACATTTATAGGCACCTTCGTCTGCCTCCGTCGCCGAGTTAATGATGAGATTGTAGTCGTTGAGCAGCTGATCGCCCGTGATTTGGTACTGATCTGCGTAACTGGCCGGGACCTGATAGTCTGGCCCAATAAATTGGTCCGTTACTGCGGGTATCAACCAATACAGCTGTGCTCCTGTAGGCTTGTTGATAACTCGACATGACATCACTACTCGACTCCCTTCAACCGTCTCCGTAGTTTGCGGCTCAATCGAGAAATATTGAGCAGAAGAACCGATGATGATCGACACAAAGATCACCACGATGATCCGTAAATGATCGTTGGCAGAATACGCCATGGTTGTTCGTTGTTATTGTACGCCCGCCTTACCAGTGGAATCCCATTGAAACACAACTAAGCTCTGAGAATAAATCAAACACGTTCCAAAGGAATTTAAAATGCGAAATCAACAAATCAGTCAATTTGCCGATCTGTTTCTTCACTAAATAACGAGAACATCCGTGGGTATCTCCCCGGTGAAATACATATTCCTCATTCCTCTTCTGACTCACGAACTAAACCCCTTTGCATTTGAACGGCGCGATAGAAAAGCAGTAGCTAGCAAACGGCAGCCGACCGCTCAACCGATATCAACATGCAACGTGTATATTGTGCGGACGAAACCCTCGCACCGCGCGAGATTTTCGTTTTTTCCCCGTCACTTTCTCACACTGGCTGTCTTACGTAGATGGGTATACCGCTGATACAGCCCTGTGTGAAACTCCTGATAACAAAGCATTGACTCATGCAACTCACTACGCGGATAACGAACGATCATACAAACACAATAGGCAAACGGCTGCTCTGAATAGAAAGCAAACGGGGAAGCTTTTGTCCGTTTTCCTTCTCCGTGTTTTTTTCTTTTCTTTTCGCTGCAACCGTAAGCCGCATGAGTATTGGTGCATTGTGTAGTGCATCGAAGTGTGTCAGAATCTTTTAACCATGTCTGTTTTTTTTCTCAGGGGTTCTGAAAAGTGGCCACACCCAGGTAAGAAAATACAAAGCATTCTTTGTCAGATCTTAAAGTCACCTTGCTGTTTAGGTGAGTGAGTACATTAAAGGACTCATAATGTACTGGGAAGACAAAAAAGACAGAAATCTTTTTGCCAATGGTGTTAAATTCATGTATTGTACATTTTAGAAACTTGCTGAAAGTGATTTGCCCCGGGGATTTGCCCTCAAATGATCCACATTTCGAGTAATAAGTGATTATATCACAAATCCCTTTAAAGGGATAGTTCATCCTGAGATTAAGTTGGTATTAATAATAGCAGATATAACGCCCACCCCCTCCCTCTCTCTCTCTCTCTCTCTCTCTCTCCCTCTCTCTCTCTCTCCCTCCCACTCTCTCTCTCTCTCTCTCTCTCTCTCTCTCTCTATCCAATCTTTCCTTCTTCCATCTCTTTTCTATCTCTTTCTGTCTCTGTCTCTCTTTCTCTCTCTCTCTCTCTCTCTCTCTCTATCCAATCTTTCCTTCTTCCATCTCTTTTCTATCTCTTTCTGTCTCTGTCTCTCTTTCTCTCTCTCTCTCTCTCTCTCTCTCTCTCTCTCTCTCTCTCTCCCTCTCTCTTTTCTAGTCTCTCTATCTTTTACTATTTTGTTTTTCAATTTCTCCATTATCGCATCGCACGGTAACACCACACGGTCCATTATGTCCAATAACACAATCAACAAAACCAAAGGCGATTCGATTCATTCTTATAATGTTTATTCTCGTTATCAACTTTTTTTTTAAAGAAATGACAAAATGTGCTTTTGCACAAAAGCTGCAAAATACATGGGAAATGGAGGTTTAGTTTATGATTGCCAGAAAGACGATGTAACTATGTCGATAATGGAAGACATATTCATCATATGAATATCAAAATACCTGATATGAAAGAGCACTTTGCATTTAAGAATATACAATTTTTCCTTTACTCATACACGTGCAGTTGATGATGCTAATACTCAAGTCCCAAACATCAGAAATATACGACCGGAAGATTTCACCACTAATTCTAAATTACAGCAGAATCATAACTTAACAGCCAAGTCACCGATTTGTGTTACGCTTTGAACCGAAAGTTACTTTGAGGTTTTGAAAGCCGACATTCTCAAAGTTTGATTAAAAAATAACAATTAGTTTCCATGTTAATTACCCAGAGTAAAACAATATAAGCTGCGGATTTCAGTCTTGTCCGAAAGTAGGTTTCCTTATACCGCATCACAAAGGCGATAGTCACGTCTCCTACCACATAGCCAAATACATAAAAAAAATAAAGAAATCAACACCAGTATAGAAAAGAAGAAAAAGAAGAAGGTATAGACAAATAAAAACAACACTACAAAACAAAAGGACGAATAATGCAATTTAAAAAAAAAGATCAGCAAGATGAAAAACAATAGCACCAATAGCAACATATAGAATGGGAAGATTAACACATAACAAGAAAGTGGAAGGTAAAAAAAAGAACAACTAAGCATGATTACAACTTTAATCCTATACATTTTATACGACATCATTTATAAAAAAAAATGATTGTCGATTAATGGTAAACTACCATTACGTATATTACGTCATAATTACAAGGAAACATTGATGTTCATTTCCAATTGTTCAAAATAAAAAGGAAAGTGCTTATCAATATGTACCACAATAAACCTTTCGGCCGCTCCTCACTCATTACAACTGCAAAGTGTTGTCTTAAGATAATCTTCACGTTAAATGGTAGCTGGTACAAACCAGTCAGTTTAACTCCATCATTGCTAGACACTGCCTAATGGGAATGGTGTGTTTTACCAGTGCAAAACAAAGGAACTAAGCCAATTCTGCAACATTTATGTCAAGTGAACAAATTGCATAATGGTTCGTTCAAACACATCGAATAAAAAAGTGGAGAGACTAATAAATCTTAACTATGAAAGAATGTATAATAAATTCTGACATAATATGACTAGATGTAATATCATGATGAGCTCTAATTCATAATAACGATCATACCCTGATGTCAAATACACATAAATGATACCATAAAGACTGAATCTATATACATATATATATATATAATTAAATCATAAATATATATAACAATTACTGCAAAAGTCACATCATAATTCTTCATCTCCAAGTATATTCATCCCAACGTGTTTGCTGAAGTCTAGCTCAGCGTAGATAACGGTGTCTGATTGGCGCGACGAGCTAGCCCCACTTCCACTTCCGGTCACTTCTGTTATATTTCTCGGAGACGTTGGGGGCGTGCTTGAAGTTGATCTTCTAGAGGGTTTTTTCTTTACGAACTTGTTCTTCCGACCAATCGAGGCGTCGAGGTCATTGATGGGGATGTCTGAAAAACCTGGATTATGTAAACCCGTATGTGATTGGCTGGATTGAGAGTCTGTGGGTGAGGTAGTCGCGCTCCGAGGCGTTTCGTTTTGATCAGTGCTTGCGGGGGTAGGTGTGCGTGGGCAGTCGTTTCCTGGGGACCCAGAGGACGAGGCTGCGTCGGGAGTGTGTCCGTGAGATGACCCGGAAGGAGAGCGGTGTTTCCTTTTCATCCGCTTGATTTCCGAAGGTCTCAGCTTCTCGATTTCTGCGTGTTTCTTTGCTGGGACCTTCCCTCGTTTACCACTCTCCAAGTTATCGCGTATCGTACTGTTCGGGGATTTCTGAGCTAGATTTGTTCGCGTGGTTATCGAGGTTAACAGATCGGGTTGATTTCCGGTCATGGTGATGTCACCAGCTCCGCTCTCGACATCTGGATCCTCGTCGTCAAGGATGGTTGAGAAGCCCTGTCCAGCTGCAATTGCATCGACGTCGAGCACCATCTGCGGTTCGGCACGCTGAATCTGGCAGAAGCGGCACTGGCGATGTCGAAAGAGAATGTAGAGGACGATGACGAAGAGGAGAACGACAACCACGCTCAGGATGCCGACGATGATGAAGGGGATGTAGAGGCTGGGGTTGCCGGAAGGATCGTCTTCTGGATAGGGGCCCAGAAAACACTGTCTGGCTTCTTCCAGACCCGGAATGGACGCCTCGCATGCGAAGCTCACTGAGCGATCTTCAGGCACGAACTCAAACAGTGCCGCGCTAGCCGTTGTACCATTCCGCGTCGTTTGACTAGCCACCAACTCGACGTTGTTTCGCAACCACCGAAGCGTCGTCCTATTCGATCCTCTTGATGAACAATCCATATCAATAGGATCACCGGCCCTCGACAGCTCGTTTACGGGTTCCTTGCGGCAGACAGGCAGCCATGACGTCGGCAGCACCGTCAACGTTGCGTTGCGCGTCGACGACGATTCATAGCTGCAGCTATACTGCCCAGAATCGCTCACCACCGTTGAGTTAATGAAGAGGTTGTACTGGCCAGCGTTGCGGTTACCGGCGATAAAGAAGCGGTTCTCGCGTCCGTTCCATAGTTCTTCACTAACAGGCAGGGTACCGGTAATGCGGTACCAACGCGGTGTTTCGGTTAGTGGTAGGTTATCAAACTCACACATCAAGCTTACTGCTGCAGGTACAACGATCGCAGTATCCGTTGGTTCGACGGTGAACTGGCTCAACGTTCGAGAAATGGTCACGAAAATCACCAAAAGTGATAGTTGTATATTAACATACATCAGCATCATGTTGATTTCTTGTTTAAATAGTCAAATTACTTCTTGTCACTTTAGATGCTTCAGCCGAACCTTAATATTTTTTGCATAATCACTCACTGCAGGTGACGATTCGAACCAGTTCGACGACATGTCGGGCAGTCCAAATGCAATGGTCCCCCAGTCGTGGTGACTTTTACCCCTGTATGGACGGCATCTTGATAGGAAACAGATGGTTCCCAGACTCTTCTTTGATGTGAAGTGTGTCTAGAAGGGTGGCATACTCAGCTTACTGTAATTAATAGAAATAAGTAATAAATGTAAATAGAAAAAGAAGAACAAGAACATTCCATCAGTGCTGATTTCCTTTGTTCCCTCATCAAATTCTTTCCCCGAAAATGACCATACATTCATTCATCTTTATTTCATTCAAAAACAAAACAACACATACAAGTAAAAAACTTAAATATTATTTTATATTATATTATATCATGTTATATTATATTATATTATATTATATTATATTGTATTATATTATATCATTATCAAAACGTGCATGATAATATGTGGAGAATTCCTTCATTGGTCTATCCCATTTAGAATGATTGATCCGTTGTGCTAATCCTGACATTCGTATTGTTCAAGGTCTTTGCATTTGTTTACTCCATAATACATATCGTTATAACGTTATATAACGTAGGCTGGTATCGATATCCCAACAATACGTTAATATATCGGTATGTCTCACAATTAACGGTAATTAATACCGTACATGACATGCTGTACTATACCGCCTACACAGAAAATAACGATGTGCAATATATAGCTCACTCACCTATGGACATCTCAATCAGTAGATGGTCTTGATAACAGCCCTCTAAAGTTGAACTGTCCTTCAGCCGATGTCATCGTCCTGTGGATGTAGAACCCGCGTGCTCTACGGTCACGGTGCGGACGTTAACGTTACACCACGACTACGCCGCAACGTCGCATACACTTCATATACCCTTGGGCCTTGCGAGAAGAAAAATGAAAAAATCAAATTGTGTGCGATGTATCATAGTATGGTAACAACACACACACACAATGTAGAACGATGAACCGCCACCGACTGTGTATTGTTGTGCTATTTCAAACCATGCACACACTCGCACACATACACACAATACCCCAATATGTGTACGGCATTCACTCCATGCACTCTCTTTTCCATTTAGCAGACGACGGACCACGCTTGGCCGATTCCTGACGAACGATCGATAACAGAGTCCCTGAAAAAAAATAAACCTTTTGTTCGTTTTGAGCAAGTACGCCCCGGCTTGTCATGCAAATTTGGGGTCAATTTGTTTAATGGGAGGTACAAAAAAAGACCCACCATTGAAGGTTAACGGTCTACACGAATTGTATTTTTTTCTGATTCAGATCATATCCTTTGATTTTGCTGACACCTTGTCATATTCCAATGGAATTTTGCTAGCTTTCTAACCACGATCCCAAACCCATGTCTGCCTTAAAGAAAAACACGAGATATAAACACATTTTCAGTGCCATCGCATACTCATTTATATAATATAATTTATGCATATATGTATATATATATATATAAATATAAATACATATATATCTATTAACCGATAGATGAATAACATAGATAGAAAGATAGGTAGATAGATAGATAGATAGATAGATAGATAGATAGATAGATAGATAAATAGATAGATAGATAGATAGATAGACAGACAGATAGATTGATCGATCGATTGGTCGATATATAGATAGATAGATAGATAGATAGATAGATAGATAGACAGATAGATATATAGGTATATAGAGGTATATAGGTATAAAGAACGTGGGAGGAAAGGACAAAGAGAGACAGAGAGAGAGAGAGAGAGAGAGAGAGAGAGGAGAGAGAGAGAAGAGAGAGAAATAGGACCAAATTAACACGAGTAGTGACTCATGACGCAGGACAATAATCAGTTTCGTCTTGTTTCCGCGTTCTGATGAACTGTCACACTCTTAGAACGTAGTGTACCTGTATACATACATACCATACCCAATATTGGCGTGTGTGTAACACTCCCCCAAGGCGCCATTCAACGCGTCTATTCATTCACTCTCAGGTGATATGTGTGTATATTTATCAGTAATGGTTGTACATCAGATAGAGCAGATTTCCTTCTGCTTATTAAGGTTTTAAGTGGCAATTTAATGTCAATTTGTTGTTACTATGCGAAACAGTCAAACCTGATGAATGGTATATTCAACTCTTCATGACGATTCTTACTTAATGGGTAGCCAGAAATCAAACAAGAATGGGGACCCATAGTCATGACATGTCCCATTTTTATCCATTTTACCCCCATCCAGAGCCATCTATAAGCAGAGTTTGGCCAACTCGGTTTCAATAGGTAACAACATGGCGCGTGTTGCTTTGTCAGGCAAGCGAATAACAAAATAATATGCGCCATGTTATAACCAAATGAAATAATGAAATCGAGTTGGCCAAACTCTGTATAGAAATGGATCTTCCCCCATCCAAACACCTGCGCCAGCAAGTGGCATTTTAATCGTTACCCCCGTGTTGCTCCCAGAAGTCTCCCATTGCTGATGTTACGTCTAAGAGGATCAACCATAGCACGCTTCGTACTATATTAGGATCCGCATTGTCCTCTCAAGGGTATTGAGCAAAATGCTTCATAGTGTTGATTCCCGAAATTATTCCTTAATTGTTTCCTCATATATAGTTCTTTTAACTGGCACCTTTGCATAACTACATTCCGATCAGGAGGTCGTCCATCGTCCATTGAATTATAAGTCTGAAATCAGAAGTATTAAGTCTTAAAATGGCAAATACTGCATTTTTGCTGCAATGATTGCACACAAAAAAAGTCATGTACAGGGCAGCACCATGACCATGTTTGGTACGGTACGAGGAAAAAAAAACTAACCGGGGTGGTGAAATGTATCAAAGCAAATATGTCAAATGGAGAATTTTCATGGATCAAAAGGCCCGGGCTACACATTTCAAAGGAAGAAATGTCAGAGGTAAACATTGGTTCAAAAAGGGAGCATGTCAGCGGTTCTTTAAAGTATGAGGGGTGCAGACTTGCCCAATTTGAAGCTACTTTATACTGATATCATAGCCCACCAACATAAGGGCACGTTTTGTCCAATAAACCAGATCGTAGTTCATTGTCGGACAATCCGCTCAATGGACCATTTTCATTATGTATGCAATTTTTATGCACATTGTTCAAACAAATTGTTACTAATAGTAACCAAAAAGCCTGTCCGAGGTTTGTCCTTGTAGCAACAACTAATAGATTCAGAGTGCATTCCACCAATGGAAACTGTATCACTAGATATCTGTGAATGTCATAACGCATCACTATGCAGTTGGGGAATGTGTTGTGAATACATTACGAATACATTACAAAAACTGTCGATTAGATATGAATAGAAGTCAGAGTGTGATTCCTTCGTGGAGCTTGTGTTGGTAACAGGTGTAAATAAATACATTTTCAACAAGCCCGGAACAACAGTAGAAGCAGGTGCGCCTGCTGGAATGTTCTTTCACTCCCTTTTCGGAGCTGAATAGATGTTGATGTGCACGCGTCTGCGTAATAATAAGTACAAACGTGATCGATCATCTACATGATCTAATGAATCTCTAATTCATGCTGTGATTGGTACATTTGGCTTCAGAACATTTTTACCAGAGCCATGTTGCATAATAGTTTTCAATGAATGTAACTTACAATCAATAGTAACTACTATGGCAACAGCTTCAATACCAAGAGCTCATTTGATGTTATGGTAGTTACCGGTGATGGTAAGTTGCAATAATTGACTAATAACCATGCTCACTGGCGGTTCCTTTCCCACTAGAAGCAGCTTTGGGGGTAAAATGTTACTCTGTTGGGAATATTTCAATTTTCCTTCACAATTTAACTTCACAGATTATGAGCACCACTCTAGTAACGCTGTGCTTTCATATACAAACAGAGATGCTAGGCATAGTCAAAAGGTAGGGAGAAGACAAAGGAGAGACTCTGGGTTTTAAAGGGGAGTACCATGCAACTTGGCCACGCATGCTTGGGCGGTTCATCAACACACCCAAATCCAAGAAAAGCCATTATCTTAGCCTTGTACAAGGCTCTTGGGAGCGCTCATATATCTTAAGTTCTTCCAAATACTTGTGGTTAAACTCACTACAGGCCGCTGTAGTAACATATATCACAGGTAAATATATCACAGGTGGAACGACGGACAAATGAAGACATCAGGAATGAGCTCAATGTGCCTAGTGACTGGCTACTGCAATATGCGAGGAAGCTGGGATATTTGGGTCATATTACATAATGGTCTGGAGAAGAGGGTCCTTGGGACACACATTCCTGGTTAACGTAGTAGACATGGTAGAGGAAGACCAAGATGTAAATGAGACAAAACAGTGAGGGAGGTATTTGGTACCATGGAGAAAGCAACTAGAATGGCTCAAAACAGACGGAAGCTGCGCTCTGGCTAGAGCATGTTGCGACGACGACGCTTATCACAGGTGAAAATACCACACATACACTATTGGTAAAAAGTATCGGGAGAAGAAATGTCAGGAGGAATCGAAAGTGACAATGATTGAAGCAAATTATCAGTATGTATATAAGGGGTCACCTTGTCAAAAGCAATGGGTACATTACGTAATATTTAACAGTAGCAAAAGAAGAAGTTGAATGAAGAAGAAGGAAGAGGGGAAAATGGGGAAGAAAAAGAGGAGAAGAATGATTGGAAAAATGGAAAAAGGAAACGATGAATAAGAACAAGAAACAATAGGAGGAAAAACAACAAAGAATGGATGGAATGAAGATAATACGTTGAATAATGGAGATTATTAGGCGAACGTGACCAAGAAGACGACGAATAAAAGCAAGTAAGAAAATAAGAGGAAGAAGGAGTTGGAGGAGAGGCAGAAGAAGAAGAAGAAGAAGAAGCAAAATAAGACGGAGAAACAACAGGAGAAGAAATAGGGAAAAGAATGGGATTTAAACAAACCCCTCACTGTTACCCCAATTCCCACCCGTCCTGCCACTTGAATGGGTGTGTTCGACATCGACAATCGACGTTTGACCTCGTTTTCTTTCTGATTCTGATTCATCTCCAAGAATACAATAATCGGGAAAAAACGTACTTCGGTCTTCTAACGGTCGATCAATAATGATTCAACATTTCAAGATTGAGACCGGGTACAAGAGAAACGATTGTTCGTAACACTCATTCACAATGGCGCTCAAACAGTCAAAAGACCCACATGAAGATACATGACACATCAACCCCTATGATAGACACTCCGTGGGCGAAAGTGTTTGCAAGTAATCGATGCATCGTTTGTAAACTCCTACCGCCTACACGTTCTATCCAACTTCTCTCTCCTTCTGCAAAGACAACATGAATACTTCAATGTTTAGGGTTTAGGTTGTGATTGGGTTTTATGATAGCACTGTATTAGATCCTTTGACCTCAGAGCAATTTGAGATACTTTAAGAAGTACTATACACAAATCCCATAAAGGCATTATTTGTATGAAGCACAGAAAATGAATTAAATGGGGTTGTTAAAATTGAGGTCGTCCAAAAAGAAAATCGTTTTTTTTTTCTGCACAATGTGTTTGAAAAAACCTTTGGTTGGAATGCGATTCTTAAAGAAGAATGTTTTAATCATATCGGGCGTGTTCAGTATTTAGAGAAGTTTCTAGTGCTCGTTCTAAAAGTGAAGAGATTAAATGTTGACATTGGCTCAATTTCTGATGTTTCTTTTGTCTGCTCTGGTATGTACTCATTGATTCGTTCATCGGGAATTCAGCATGTATTGAAATTAAGGACAGCTTTGCTCTCGACTTCCTAGGTACAAGTCATGCCATTTACCGCTCAATCTAATTCGATGCTATGGGTAGAAAGCACACGAATTTCATTGCTTGTCGGACCAGGAAGGTGGTCGGACCAACCTCGAGCAACGATGTTGGGTTACGACGAGTAACGTATTGTTTAAAATGGTATTTTATCTAGAATAACTGAAGACTGAATATACGTGAAATGCATACCTACTCATTAATATAAAAACAAATGACACTTATGAAAAAAAACTGAAAAAAAAGTTACGACTCGAATCAATTTGAAATTGACACATCATAACGTCAAATGATGTCAAACTTTAACAAGCAGATTTTGTAACATGTCAGTAATTACTATTCTTGTTATTATCATCTGAATATTTGATGAAATGTTCACTCTTCGACAAATGTAGACCGAAACATTTGTTTTGTGTGTGTGTGTGTGTGTGTGTGTGTGTGTGTGTGTGAGTGTGTGTGTGTGTATCAGATGATTACTTTAAAACACAACAATGACCACTAGTAACTGCCATCATAATGTCATTAATAAAGCATGATGATTCTTGTAGAAATGCGTTGTAGGTTTATGCAAGGATACTGTTATGGAAGGATATGACTCAACCTTCATTATTTAAACCCATGCTCCACGCTGCCGAATAGTTATGTGTTCTCAACATGTGCTTTACAGGTGTTTTGACAGTCACGAACACGACTAAAGAACAAACGAAATATAATGTTGATGGAATCAATATCTTCATGAGCATAACAGATATCAGCAAACAAAACGAAATAATTTTTTATAAAGTAAACTATCCCAAATGCAGCAAACGCACGCAAACTGTAATAATTAAAAAAACGCGTAAGATATGAGTAATTTACTTTTGACACTGATTGAATCCCACAAATGCAAAAGATGTTGGAAAAGTGAAGAAATTTATAAATTTTGTATGTAATAGAAATATCTTAAAGGTCAGATTCTTTAATTATTCCTTTTTACTTTTTTCAAAAACAGAGTACACAATGTCTTGTAGCGCTGTCCATAATTTGAAGAAAAAAAACATTATAAAAAACAAAGCTGCTGGAGATAAAATGGGCAATCAAAAACATTTCTTTCCAAGTTAACATCCGCTTGATGTCGGTGCTGAGCATGTGACATCAAAGCATTGTAGTGATTTTTGTGGAATGCTTTTGAAATTCATTCGCACGCTTTAGTACCCATACAGATGTTTAAATTATTATGATTGAGTTTCTTCTTCCCTGGTGTATGTAAGGTGTATTTAGCTACAGGGTACTCTGATTGTAGTTACTTAAGTTTTTCACTGTTGTGATAGAAGAACCCTTCACTAACCTATTTTGATGTTACCCATGATAAATATGTTACAAATCTGCTTAGCAAGGAACAAAGTAATGCATAGAAATCAAACAAAAAGAGAACGTATGCTTTAATACTTTTTATTTCATTTTTCACATTGTCTCGCTCTTTGTGTATAAACATAAATACAATGATAAGATTATATAACCATTTTGCATGCAATATCACATGAAAGCAGTGTACAGGCAATTACACACAATCAAGAGAAATAATTTAATGCGTTTCTTTCAATGAAAATATTGTATATTGTATTGTATGCATAGTTTCAATAATCATTTTCCACATTTAATTCTATTCTATGAAATTGAAATGATATATTCAAGATCTAAACAATGCCCCAAGCATATTTGTTTGCTTGGTTATTAATAAAAAAAAAATCTCCTACTCATAAGAAAAATAGCAGTAATGCTCTGATATATTCATGTGAAAGACATGAGCTATTTCTTTCCAATATACAAACGCAATTTTCTAAGCCATTACAAATATATGCAAAACACGCACTCCCAGTGGAAAATGTGTTAAAGTGATAATGTGTTTGAAAAATACTTGTAACCGATAACCAGACCAGGCTTAGACCAACCCCCCCCCCCCCCCCCCTCCGCCATTCCCATATAGTGGGGAGGCAAGCTGCCCCCACCACCAAATGGTTTGTTTAATTGATAGCTCAAAAGCTACTCGATTCAAGTAGAGTTCATGGTGAGAAAGGGTGGGGTGCCACAAATTACACAGTACAATTGTGTATAGCAACGTGATGTATAAAGTATATAACATTTATAGTAATAAGGGCCTAACTTAAAACGCCAATTCAATTGATATCTTAAAATCTTTAACTCGATCGAATCAAGCTGAATATAGTTTATAGTAAGACGGGGTACTACACATTATTTATAATGCTCGTCAGGATAGATTATTCATGTTACTCAAACAACACTGCGCCTTGGTCCTCTTGTTTAAGGACGAGGGGGGGGGGGTAATGGGCGGTCAGAACTGTACCCCCGAATCTCCCGATCGTAGCTACGTCTCAGTAAATATAACCTGGATTTATGTCAATATGAGCTTTCTAGTATACCTCACGCCCAACTACTTTTGATTGTATCCATACACAACGGCTATAATGTGCGTGAAAAGTACCCTCCCATATTTTGTCCAACCCACATTCCACAGTCTTCAATGACTGGCAGCACAAAATCATAATACATGTACATTTATACCCACGCAAGTGCATATTTACAGGCATTGCAGCAACAATATGTATCACGCCCTGGAAATTTTAATATTGATCACCAAGATCTCGGGTGTACATTAAACGGTTACTAAATCAGGAAAATAAGTTCCCACTAATCTATGTCAAATTATCCACTGAAAACGAATTTCACATTCGTTTGCCGCAATAAAATCTAAATTTTCTGACGTCACTGGAGGTGTGCGGTTTTTTTTTCTTTTCAAATTTTCGTCAAAATGAGACTTTGTTGCGGCAAACGAATGTGAAATTCGTTTTTAGTGGATAATTTTACATAGATTAGTGAGAACTTATTCTTCTAATTTAGTAACCCTTTAACCAGTCTATCTTGACCATTTTCGATGAACACGACCTGTCTATGACCGCCAATAAACTTGAATTCCTTAAGAGCAGTTCGCATTTAATTACACCTGTCTGTAAAGACCACCTGCCCTTAACGACGGCTTTGTCCGTCTCCATTGGGGTGGCCGTTAATGACAGGTTGACTGTATTATGAAAAACGAATGTAAGTGTCCTATTAAATAGAACTACTCAAATTCACACGAAAGTATACATTTTATATCCATTTTTTTTCTCCACTTCTTTTAAGCATGTCTGCTCCTTTGATTCTGTTAAGTGCAGTGTATACATAAAACAACACGCCCGAGGCTATGAGTCTCAAGCTCTTCCTTGTACAAAGATTATCTCTCATAGCAACACTAGTCTGTAAGTCATTCATGGTGGAATCTACCTGATCAATACATCGATATGAAGGCGTGATATGCATTATGTAAACTACAAATAACATGTCTAAAAAAGTATCGTTGTTAAACAACAAAACGCGACCAAACGTAATGCATCGATACGTAAGGGCTGCAAAATTCCACCACCCCGATCGTCTTCCTGAATACATTGATTCGATTCACAACACGACCAACCATTTGCACTAGTCGTAACTGTCGACATGTGTTAGTTTTGCTTGCAACGGGAGTTATTTCCTCGTATGTGTTTGGTTACAATGCACAGTAATATACTAACATTTCATTCACAGCAACAATAGCAAAATGACGGATTGCGACAAAAACGGGAAAGACAGAATAATAAATCGAGGAGTTCTGAAGGCTAACACGCCTTTGAACATTTCATAAAAGGACTCATAAAGTTTCAAAGAATGAACCTTATTTGACATAAACCTATCGCGATCTAGACCATGTCTTTGGAATAATTGCATAATATGTTTTAAAAAAAAATGAACGATATTGTGGAAAGAACACTGGCAGGCATTAAATGGTAGTTTTACCATTTTTTACCATATCCTAGCAAAATGGGACTTTAAGCAACAGGCTATGGATGTAATGTTGTAAACATGTCAAATGTCAAAACATGTAAACTGGTCAATTTGTAAACCTAAAAAAAAACACACATCAAGAACGTGAACTGGTTGTAATGGTTAACTACACAAACATTCGCTTCTGACATTGATTCAAATGAAAACTTTGAAACCTCATCTCATATAGATTAAGTTTGCAAATAATATAGGGAACAATATTGTCCATTTCTTTGTTACAAAAAGTTAAGGCATAGTAATCATAGTCATAAAATGATAATTCCAGCCTTCTTAATGCAGAAATTATACATGATTTGTGTAAAATGAGATGAAGGCACAAATTATGTACTTACAATATTTTGTTAGAATAAACATTTAAAAGAAGTAAGACATAAAAGCAATAAATTAAAACAGATTCAGACCAGATAATCAATACCTTGACGCATTATTATGTTATTTAGTTGCTATCTTGATAGAGGCTTTTCACTGTAATAATTGCAAAAAGACTTTTAGAATGGTTATTTTAATACATGTATTACGGTATAAAACAAAAATATAAAAAGGTTTGTTTCTACAACGGGGAAAACCTATTCGGCCTCAACGGGTGGAATAGGGGTGGGGTAATCCAGGTCCATGGGTGGTGGAGGGGGTGGGGGAGAGGGGGGAGGAGGGGGAGCATAATCATTCTCCGTAGCCGAGGGCTTAAATGTCGACAGGGGCTTGTCTCCCATCAAGTGTTCGTCCTCGATCATGGGTGGGAAGCAGTCCTGCGAAGTCGGCGTCAAGTAGCCGTCAACGTAGCCGTCATTGACTTCGCCCGTTTCATGGTCATTGGAGATGGTGGCGGGCTCGCTCATCGATGGCGGAGGTGGGTAGTCGGTGTAGTCGTTGAGCGGGATGTCGGTAAAACTGTCGTCATTGAAGTCCATGGGTTGTGGGGGCTCCTCGGAAGCCAAGCCGTTTGGCTTGTACATTGATGCCGCCCGGGACTCATTCACGTCGTAGCCGGCCGCCTTCGCATCCCCAAGGTCGGGCTGGTCGCGATTGCCTTTATCGCCCTTGCAGCCACCACAGCAACATAAACAACAGCACAACATGAGGAAGAGTACGAGGACGGCCCCAGCGATGAGTACGGTAATGAGCAGCCAAGGCGGCAGGGACGGTTGCAGCGTGATCTCGAGCGTGCTCGTTGTTTCCCCGACCGCGTTGACGGCGGTGCAGTTGATGTGTTTTCCGACATCGCTCTGGGAGATGTCGATGATCCCCTCGATGAGCCCGAACTCCCGCCTCGTCACATTGAGAGCCCTTTCGGGATCAGAAAAGGTCAGCGTAGGGTAGATCTGTATCGCTGGGTACGCCGTCGCCGTACATCGCACGGTGACCCTGGTTGTCTCCAGGTAATGCACTGAAATCTCCGGCCCGAACTCAATCACGGGAACGTGACGAACAAGGATTTTCCCCGAGGAGGGGACGGAACATGTTCTGCTCCCACTAACACCAGGATGTGTCAGGGTGCACGCCATTTGGGAGTCGTGGTCGGCTGCCGTTAATACGTATTTCGTCGACGTCGCCGTGACAGACGAGCCGTCCACCTGGACGTCGAAACCGAGATCGATAAGCGATAGGTCGGACCGCAATGATTTCCACGCCAATTCCGCGAGTGGGATACCGTTCATAGCTTGGCAACTGTAGTTAGGGATCTCATCTCCCTCTTCGTATGTGACGTCACCAGTCGGGGCCGAATCGCACTCCGGCGCCTCTTCAGCTGGAGGGACAACATCGTTGACCACTGTCAACATAGCTCCGGCTTCGTAGTTGGACGCACTCCCAATGTTATCGACTACGCAATCGTAACGGACGGCGTCAGCAGCGGACACGTTCCTGATTCTCAGGTTGTAATACCCTAGGTCGTGTTGGCCGGATATTTCATAACGCGGGTATGCCAAGTTCGTGTTCTCGTTTGGTCCTAGTCCAATGTTCCGATTCACCACCCAGTAGATGAGTTGCCCAACTGGACGAACTTTACAGTAGAACACGGCATCTGTCCCTACGGCAGCCTGGCTATCAACAGGTCCCATCACGATATCGCTGTTCTGGAGATAGCTTGGCCTGACAAGAGCAATCATTACATACAACACGGAACACAGAAGCCTCATCATGCGAGCCGCCATCTTGTCTTTCAAAGTCGGCTCGACTCGGGAGTAACAGTCCCAATTTCTTCCCGATAATCAAGTCCCGTGTGATCAACTGGTTCTTCGCTAAACGACTCCCACCTATCGCCCAACTCGCATCTTCAATGCAGAACGAACTTGTGATGGTAGGATTAGCACTAGACGGAGATCCATACATTCATACAGAGATGAGGAAAGGAAGCGGTTTTTGATTCTCCGAGAATACCTGTTTACTTAAGGTCAATAATCAAACACAAACCAGGCCCAAAGACTTGCCAACAAACCCAGGCGAGGCGCGAGGGAAGTGAAATCCATTGAAATGAAACTTGCAAAAAATTGAAAGCTTTTCGGGTGCGGCCTGAACACAGTACACACAGAAGAAGTCACTTGTGCTCATCGTCGCATCAATAAGGATGTTCCATTTTTTACTTCAGAATTCGCTCTCTCAGAAAAAGTCACTAATTGCAATCATGAAAATGGCGTCTCGTACGCTTAGGATCTTTCTTAAACATAATCAATACAATGACTTTAAAAACCCGCTGAATTTCAAGACTCTCGTTAAAGATAACCAATCGATATCACCCTCTCTACCAGAGACTAAACCAACACCCCCAATGTGTAGGAATGGTCGCGTCTTTTGTGACTCGGGGTAAAAAAAAAAATTGTCCGTCGGTAGGTAATTCCGCAAACATTGTTCCTGCATAACCTAGCTTACTCGACCCTAAAAGAGACAATAGAGGATTCAGACACGTTGAATCATACTAGCAGAGAAAAGATTCTCCCACGAATTCTTATACTGGGCGCATTCTTTTACACTGCTTGACCCAGTCTTAACATCATCGCCACTGTCGCCTTGATATTTTTGTTTGTTTGAACAAGGTCACATTACCATTGGTCTCGTTAGTGTACACTCCTTATTAGCAATCATTTGTATAAATGTTTGAGAAAAAAGAGAAAGAATGCGCTTTATAAAACGTAGACACTTTGATAAGTCAAAATATTCACCATGGTGATTAAATTCTAATGAATTTCTTCGCCTTTTCAGATTTGTCCAAGACTTACACCGTATGCATTGACCTTTGTTTCAGAAAGCATGTAAACGATTAATCGAACCAGGGATGTGTTATGGAAGGATATGAATCAACTTTCTTCCTTTGAACCCATGTGCCAAGCCGCTGAAAAGTTATGTGTTCTCAACAGGTGCTGTTCAAGTGTTTGAACAATTATGAACATGATTGTGTGGCAACGGCTTCTCAGAGAGAACAAAAGAAATGTACAGTCTCATTTCGCTTGTCCCGTTCTGTTAATGGAATTAATACTTCCATGAGCATAACAGGTATCAGCAAACACAAATAAACAAGTTTTTCAAGTGAAATATCTCTGTTTCACGCAAACACACACAAACGCCGTTAATGATAATACACAGCTTAATATATCATTTTGAGAGTTGTTGAATCCCCCAAATGCACAAGTTGTCGGAAAGTGTATAAATTGGTCAATTTTGTAAGTAATACAAATAGCTTATATGTCCGATTTTTAATGATTCCTCAATACTTTTCGAAACAAAAGCAGAGTAAATGATCTGTCATTATCTGCCGTTAACTTCCTTAAAGTTTGCAAACACATTTGTCAAAAACAAAACGTCTACAGACAAATGGGAAATTAAAGAAATTTCTTTTCAAGTTGACATCAGCTAAATGTCGGCCCGGTACATGGAACATCAAAGCATTGTCATGATTATGGAATGCTTTTGACATTCATGAGCACGCTTTAGAACCCATACAGATGTTTGAATATATTATACTCGAGTTTCTACTCCTTCGTAACACCTCCCTGATCGAACATGGTTTGTACGAGACAGCGTTTTTTCACTTAACTTACAGTGATACGTGCATGGATATACCATTTTCGTATATGTATGCAAATTATGTGCACGTCTTTCAAACGATATATTATAATTGGTAATCACAAACATTATAGACGTGGTCTTTTCTTACGCGGAAGCTTTTCCGAGGTTTGTCGAGTAGATTCAGAGTGTATTCTATCCCATATTGGAATACGCCATTTTCGTAATGTATTCGCAACTTTTCCCCGAAGTGCATAGTGCGAACACAAGCTTTTCCTTCAAAGTATTAACGCGGTTTTTCAAAAGTACATCGATATGTCACGCTCTTTGTCATCCTTTTCCAAACGTCGATTTAGGAGCAGATCCTTTGATGGGAGATGGCTTTCTGCCTCTGAACTTGTTGAATGGGTCGTTAGAGTATCAAATGACGATGGGTGTGCCATTGTTTGGTACTCAATCGCAGCGCATGATGTTTGTACCGTATTTTCTTGTCATCGTGATGCTTAAAGACCTGACTGACATCGTTTCCCTCTTTCAAACGGATCCACCAACCCTGAGTCTGCCGCTTGTGTAGTTTTTACACCATTGATACCCTCAATTCCATTATCAAAGGTAGAAATTAGCAGGATAATAGACAGAATTTATGCACAAACTAAACATTGCAATGACTAACTACAAGTCCTTATAATAGCATCACGTGTTTATACAACACAGATGTATTATTTTTGCCTTGGAATAGCTAGCAATTTTTTTACATAAGGAAACGATTATTCCAACATGAAAGGTTGTTGTGTGGTATTTTGCGAAGACGTGTGATGCTATTATAAGCACTTGCAGATAATCATTGCAATGTTTAGTTCGTGCATAAATGCTCTAAAAACATTCTAAAAGGGGTGGCTATGCAGAAACGTCACTTGGAAGTAGCATAATCTGCAATGCATGTAGACCTGTTTCTATTGGTTGTGGGGTAATACCTTACAAAGCATTTGTAATACTTGCCATACTTGTACAAGCCAAAACACACATTGTGACGTCATTGAAAAGGGAGGTATACTATTTGCTTTCTCGCACCTTGAACGGAGTGGAACGGCACGTATTTTTCTTTCATCTCTGTTTTTTTTTTTTTATGAAAAATAGACACAATACGCGTCATGCGCGTCGCGAAGCGAACACGGATACCGCTGTTCTCGTGCCAAGAATCATTCCTTCAATTATAGGAAACCGTGCAAGAATAATAACAACCACTCCTTATGTTCGCCATTTGTTGGAGTCCTTATTATTATAATCATAATTGTATGGATGTGTTCAGGGATCTCGAGTTGAAGCTTAGAAAGCAAAATGGAGAAGGCTACTAAACACTGATAAAATGGAAGAAAACACGCACCTTTGTTTTTTATATAGTCTCTCTATCTCTTTATTTCCATATCTCTCTCTCCTGTCTGTCTCACTCTCCCCCCCCCCCTCTCTCTCTCTGTCTGTCTGTCTCTCTCTCTTTCTCTCTCTCTCACTCTCTCTCTCTCACTCTCTCTCTCACTCTCTCTCTCTCTCTCTCTCTCTCACTCTCTCTCTCTCACTCTCTCTCTCTATCTCTCTTTCTCGCTCTCTCTTCCTCTCTCTTATTTCCATATCTCTCTCTCCTGTCTGTCTCACTCTCCCTCCCCCCTCTCTCTCTGTCTGTCTGTCTGTCTGTCTGTCTGTCTGTCTTTCTCTCTCTCTCTCTCTCTATCACTCTCTCTCTCTCTCTCTCTCTCTCTCTCTCTCCCTCTCTCTCTCTCTCTTTCTGTTTTACTGTTTCTAATTATCATGTTACCACATACGCAAACACAATACGCCTGCCATATGTCAAATATCATATCTGGGCCTGTCTACAGTAACGGGTACATTTGTGTTACATTTACTGTGACATTTGCATAAATCTCTTAAATTCCATTTTTTTTCTTTGTCTCTTAACCCTTTGTGTGCCATGTGTGCCTCTTCCCACAAGTAATACACACAAATCCCATAGAGCAAAATTTATTTGGCACACCATAAATCAGCCAATAGTAATAAAATATCAAAGAAATGTATTGATTTGCACTTTACAAGATTTTGTACGCTTCAGAAAATTTGCCCTGTACAAATTTGCCATAGCACGTTGGTAAAGGGACAGACGAGCTTGTAACACACTCGTCTGTCCCATTACCACCTTTGATATGGCAAATTTGTACAGAGCTTAGTTTAGAAATATACAATAATGAGCATTCAGAGCAGGATTTTAGCTGAAGTTATTCAAGAGGAAATTAATTCAACACTCTGTCATATGTTGGTGGTGCAAGGTGGTCATAATTTCAAGTGATTCAGTTGTGCCAAAAAAATATCCCTTTGCTGTCGACAGACTCATTTGGCTCCCTCCCCTACACACACATACACACACACACACACACACGCGCGCGCGCGCGCACACACACACACACACACACACATAATGTAAATCAAAGAAGATTGCGATGGCGCTCAATAAGTAGAGGTAAACACAAACAAATTGAAAAACGCCGGAGAAGAAAAATTATTCAAATTTTCGGTCATAGACCTTTATCAAGAATGAATGAATAAATGAACAATTTACAAACAATGACAATGACAATAAGAATGACAATTTATTGATCCCATGTCACCTTGTTATGTATTGGGGATAATTGTGTCCGTTTTACAATCATATTGATCAGTACAATTTACAATATTTACAAAATAAATCATGATATAAATTAAGGTAAATTAATATAAACGCTTGCAGAGAGTGATTAACAAGAAAGTAATCGTGAGCTCATTGCATAAAACGTAGTAAAGAATTGAATTGAGTATAACGTAGCAAACTAACTTTTAAAAGAACCAAACAACGTAAGAAAAAAGAAGAGAAGAAAAAAAATAGTATCGGCACAAGTAAAGTTATATGCGACTTTGAAAGACATTTTTTAATATGAGTTAAACAAAAAGAAACAATAATACCACCAACAACACACAGGCATAATCATACATTGTTATTGAAACAGAAATTAACTTTAGTGAAATGGACACTTATTGAAATTGATTAATCATCTTTTTACAAAATTTTACGAGATTTAGGCGCACTTTACAATTGAAAGAATTAAAAAGCTGCTCCATTTTGTATGTATTTGGTCTTTGGTTAAAATATCTGCTAAGTAATGACAGAAAAGGACATTCAAATAGGTAATAAAATTCGTCCCCTAATGATTGAAGAGTGCAAAGTTTACATAACCTCATATTCCTTGGAGTATTGGAATATCTCCCAGAGTCAATCGGTAAGTAACTCTTAACCCCTTCACGACTAGTAGACTCGCATGTGTCACACAAATTGCTCACACAAAAACGTGATTTGCGTACGACGAGCGTATTTTAAACTGAAGCTAAGGGCGCTTATTACATATTGTTAAGTAGTAAGAAAACATAACAGACGTAAAGTTGAGTATCCTATATCAGAATAAAACCCACCAATCGACATGAAGTGTATAAATATATGTATAAGAAGAATATAGGTTGCGATGGCGCTGGTTACTAGGTGAAGACGAACAAATTTTCAATTTGTTTGTCTTCACCTATATATATATATATAGAGAGAGAGAGAGAGAGAGAGAGAGAGAGAGAGAGAGAGAGAAAGAGAGAGAGAGAAAGAGATGGTAATGCCATGACTATTCTACTAGACAAAAAGAGAAAGGACACTATCGGCCTTACAGATTTAAAACTAATCAAGGCAAATTCTCGTTATTATATAAAGGTGTAATTGCATGGAATAATCTGCCTAACAGTCTAAAACAAAAGAAAACAAAATATGCCTTCAGGAAACGTATTTTGACTTACTTGCTTCATAAAGAGTAATTCATTCAGAACTACATGTACCTGCAAATATCACTCTGATATGTTAACCACAGTACACTTTATTATGTTTGTCTTTGTTAACTGGAGTAAAGTTAATTACCTTACTCGAAATAGATGAATGTAGATTTATATCATTTATATCCCCATTGAAAGTAGATGTCTTCAATAAGTATATACATACATTGTATATCATTGTAGAGATAGTATACACACATCCATATATCACTTTTTATATTACTTTTTGTATAAAGAGTTTTGACAATCTAGTCAATATAGATGTAGGAAATGATATCTTGCCAAATATGTTTACTATGAGGGCCAGACTCGACTAGCACTCGTGCTATTTTTTGGTCCTTATTACTTTATTAGCAACACCTAAACATGACTGTATAAGTACATTTATATCCCTTCTATGAATATTTATGAGTATTCTGGGAACGTGATTGGTCAATTGATGATCGCAGACTACAAAATAATTTGACTATATCTGCCTCAGCTCCGGATATTTTTCACTATTTTTACATGGGGAGGACTGCGCATGCTCTATTTACTATTTTCTTCCTTGGCACTACTGCGCATGCTCTCTACCTGAGCGGGCGTAAATTAATGCGCGCATGAATGCAGTGCGCAGTTGTTGCGCATTTACCTGGGATGAACCGATATCGAGACAGAGAAAAAAAAGGCGACATACAACCACATGGTGTTACCGAAAGTTTTACTATTTTCTAAATAGTATTTATTAGTTATTCTTTTACAAAAGGGATATAAAACAAATATACCAAGCATTGAGTTCGAAAGTATAGTGAAAATTATCCATCTTCGGAGGGACTGGCATAAGTTACTATTTTTTCCTCGGGGGCTTCGCCCCTCGGAAAAAATAGTTCTATGCCACTCCCTCCTCAGATAGATAATTTCCACTATACAATCTCACAGCTTGGTATATTTGTATATTATATCCCTTCTATGAATATTCATGAGTATTCTAGGAACGTGATTGGTCAATTGATGCTCGAAGAGCTCCGGATAGTTTTCACTATTTTTTCCTGGGGAGGACTGCGCATGCTCTATTTACTATTTTCTTCCTTGGGACTACTGCGCATGCTCTCTACCTGAGCAGGCGTAAATTAGTGCGCGCATGAATGCAGTGCGCGACGTGTTGCGCATTTACCTGGGATGAACCGATATCGAGACAGAGAAAAAAAAAAGGCCACATACAACCACATGATGTTACCGAAAGTTTTACTATTTTCTAAATAGTATTTATTAGTATTTTTGTTCTGTTATTGTTTTACAGAAGGGATATAAAACAAATATACCAAGCATTGAGTTCGAAAGTATAGTGAAAATTATCCATCTTCGGAGGGACTGGCATAAGTTACTATTTTTTCCTCGGGGGCTTCGCCCCTCGGAAAAAATAGTTCTATGCCACTCCCTCCTCAGATAGATAATTTCCACTATACAATCTCACAGCTTGGTATATTTGTATACTATACTAAAATATCTAAGATAATTCTTGTTTTATATTTGTTAAGTATTAATATTGTTGTACAAATACTCATATTATTGTTGTTGTTGTTGTTGTTAATAAAACCATATTATATAATATCATATCATATCATAATGATGATGACAGTGATTATCATAATCAGTAGTAGTAGCAGTAGTAGCAGAAGTAGTAATAGTAGTAGTAGAAGTAGTAGTAGTAGTAGCAGCAGCAGTAGTAGTAGCAGTAGTAGTAGTAGTAGTAGTAGTAGTAGTAGTATCTTTATTGATTTTTTTAACATTATTGTTGTTATTATCATTATCATTATCATTACTATCATTCTTGTTTTTATCATCATCATCATTGTCATTTATATCATCATTATTATTTTACTTAAACAAAGATACAAAGAGGAGAGAAAACAAAAGCGTAGAGAGACAAAAAGAGAAGGAAGAAAAAAATATCCTACGATATACACGAGCATGTGGGCTGTGTGCAAAATGTCTGCACGGTCATGAGCTTATCTGAAAGCATTGACCGTAAGTGGCGCACTAAAAGATGTCAAAAAAGATATATCAAAGAAGGACTGTCGACCCGTCTTCTTGGGGATGATCATTGAGAAATCATTGGCTTCAATTCAACGGGTTATGGCCTGGTGCTGGTCACTTCGCATTCTTGTGAAAATATGAGGCATCGCAGACTTTGAGGTCCTTGTGACCTTGTGGTCAAGTACAGACCCATATCCTAGCCCAGTGTGCTGTGACAGGACCTCCCTGTTTACTTCCCCCACCTTAGAAAGTTTAAGATTGTCGCGACTAACACTGTGACTGTGACTGTGATTGTGAATGTGACTGTGATTGTGATTGTGACTGTGACTGTGACTGTGATTTTGACTGTGACTGTGACTGTGATTGTTACTGTGATTGTGACTGTGACTGTGACTGTGACTGTGATTTTGACTGTGACTGTGACTGTGATTGTTACTGTGATTGTGACTGTGACTGTGACTGTGACTGTGATTTTGACTGTGACTGTGACTGTGATTGTTACTGTGATTGTGACTGTGACTGTGAGTGTGACTGTGACTGGAAACGCTACTTAAAGATATTTTCCTTTTAGAAAAGTAACATTATGAATGTGCCAATCCGCGCCAAAACTAGTATTTGCATGTAGAAAAGTATCAAATTTCGTGTTCGCTTGTCGTCATTAACTACATAACAAGCACTTTAGTGACAACATGAAGAGTTCATCAATGTTGAAATGTCTGCATGTATAGGAATATGCATGACCTATTGTAGAATCCAGGTGGACACGACGCAATCGCGTATACATCATATTGTTAAGAGCAGCCGCCAGTCAGGAACATTAAGTGGCGGATTCAAATCTTGTACACAAGGATTGATCTCCATTTCTTTAAACATCTTTGCTTTGACCAATAACCGTGTTGATATAAGAAAGCAGAGCGCCATCTTGTGGTGATGAGACGGCATTGTGCTCCACCCCAAAATCCCGAAAAACTGTGAACTGTCTGACTAAAGATTTACGCTCAACTTAGAGAAACATACAAAATAATCACTTTGTGCAACCAGTACAATCACAAGAAATTAAGACGTTCCTGGTTGTGAGAATGATAACTCGTAGTTAATCTAATCGAATTTAAATCGACTTTTATCTATTTACATTCTTTGTTTATTCCATGGGAAGTTGTAAGATCAAACAACCTTAAAAATGCATCCTCAAACTTAAACAATCGTTGATAATTATATTAAATCATGTAAGGATTAGGAGTGGTAAAGACTCCTTGTACGTGATCCGTAATCAATGAAGTGTCATTTTTCCATGACCATGGCCGTTAAAATATGTTGATTTGATTTCGGGATGCCAGTAAGAAATCACAAAAAAAATAAAATCAATTAGGGTTAAACAAATTCCGGACCCCAGCAATGACAGGAGAGCAGGTCTGCTGTAAATGATAACGACCACTTATCATGACCTCTACTTCCCCATGCTTTTAAGAAAATGAACTAAAGGGATTGTTCACCATAGAATTAAGCTGGTTGTAATAAAAGCAGAAAGATACAAAAACATATTAGTGATGGTTTGACAAAAAATTGGTCAAAAGATTATGTCAAAAAGTTATGATTGTTTTCATTTTTTGTGACGTCAAGTGTGAGGTGCTCTCGTTGTGTATTACTTTTTCCTTACATGGCCTTTTTTCTGTTCTTTGATGAAGGAATATATTATTTTCATAGCGGTATGTGTTTAAAATTAAATATCAAAGCACAGGTAAAGTAGTAAATATCCTTTAGAGAAAACGGACATTTTTTTTTAATTGTATACAACATATGGGAGAGCACTTCGCACGTGACGTCACAAAATCAAAATTTTAAAATCTAGTAACTTTCTATTCCTTTGACTGATTTTCGTCAAACTTTCACTCAGATTTTTTTTTTAATATTTCTGCTTTTATTAAAATCAACTTAACTTCAGAGTGGACTATCCCTTTAACTACGCTACAAATTTGGTCCCTGCATTTCCCTTTATTGAACGTTCCAAGTGAATAAAGGGATGCGAAGGACGAATTTGTCATCCAATGTGCAAATGATGTGTACAAGCCAAGTCCTTTGTTGGTGTCCGGCTCATGTATCGATCCATTGTCAAATTAGGCACATCAAAATACGTTCATCGGCAATGAAAGCCTTGAAGACGGGGTGTCCCATTTCCAAAAGTCATGAAACTAGGCATGACTCACCAGTATACCCTAACAATAACTTGTTTGAAATATCATAGTTATAGCTTCATTAATCTCATCAGGAAAAGTGAAAAGCCATCCTTGTTTACGTTAATTTGAAATGCCCTATTTATTTCATAGCGACCATGTCTACACTCATATACCATGTATACCATAATTATTGCGCCGCATGGTGTATCACTAGGCTGTGCGCTCCTCGCCTTAACGTATCATCGCTGAGCGGGGAGCCGTGAGGGTTTCCGGTCTCGAGGCTACACAGAAACTGCTAGCTTTTGGGCGACCCGCCAAAAACCTACTCGTAATCTAGCAATCACTATAATTCCGCTCAACTTCAGTTTCCAGGTTTATCATAGGAAGGTAAGTTCTTATACAATATTTTCTTCCATACACCGTGGTTTTTACAACATTTCATTTGGTTGAACTGCAAAATTACTACCCTGACTTTAAAGTGCGTCAACATGCACGGAAGCGGTTTGCACTGCCGCTCATAGTTTCACTTTAACGCGAGTGTGAAATGCAGTGTCTTATTTCGCTTGTCCCCCTCTGTTAATGGCATCAATAATTTCATGATCATAACAAGTATCAGCAAACACAAATACAATTTTTTTCATGTAAAATATCTCAGCTGCACGCAAATGCACCCTTAATAAGAATACAGAGCTTAAGATATCATTTTGACAATGATTAAATCCCACAAAATGCACAACATGTCAGAAAGTAAAGAAGTTAGTCAAATTTGAAAGCGATGCAAAATATCTTATGTTAACGAATCCTCATTGCTTTTCGAAAAGCAGAGTACAAGATCTTTAATAGTGATGCCTTTAACTTCGTTGAATTTTGCAAACAAATCGATTAAAATCAAAGCTTCTATAGATAAAATGGGCAACTAAATAATATCCTTTCCAAGTTGACAACAGCTAAATGTCGGCCCCGAGCATGGTACATCAAAGCATTGTCACGATTGTGGAATGCTTTTGGCATCCATCAGCACACATTAGTACTCATGTAGATGTTTGAATATCATTATGCTTAAGTTTCTTCTCCTTCCTAACACCTCCCTGGTAAAAGGCCTTAGAAAAGGTGATATGATAGCAGGCGGTAGCTGGCAGACCTCCTCTATGTGAACGCACATGGTTATGGAATGTAATGTGGGTTGTTTTTATGCATCTGGACATTTACGCTTTCAATTCCCTCCTTCCTCTTTCCTATTTTCACATTGTTTTTCACATTTTTTCTCATTTCTATGCTTTTATAACAGCCGACACGATTTGTTGGAAGTTTGTTATCTCTGCTCACCGACAACACCTAAGGCTGGTGACGTAAAGATATGGACAAGACACGAATTAAGGGACTGGTCGTCCGTTATGGATCAAAGATCTAGACGCGCAGTACAAACGGCGGTAAATTATCATCTGATCTCCGCCCATTCGATCCATTCCATCTAGAAGGAACATGTGATATGGATGGATTAGGGTTAGGGACAAGGACTATTAGAGCTTTAGATTGTGCTGAGGATAGTAGCATAAAATTTCGATTATATCTCTTTAATTTTACAGGTTAATTTTCCAGATTGTTCTTGTACAGACGAAACAGTGGTTTTACATAATGGGAGAAGATCAAAAATCAAAGGCTATTACCCATAATGCCCACCGCAGCACAATGTGTGTCAAGAGAGGTTTCGTAGTCTGTCATATATCGTTATAAATATAGCTTTTGCTTATTTCTGTTTTATTTCTCATACATAGTAAAAGAGATCAACTGTAAAAATTATAAATAGATTATTGTTGGTATCATTTGATTTTTTTCTAACAATTATTTTTTAATGTAGCATCGCAAAGAAAAACACTATCGAGTAAACTATGCTTGTTTTTCTTATACACCTTTTTCCTCCTTTGATTTTTCTTATTGTATGAGATTTGGTATGAGAAGCTCTGATGTAATTTATACATGTTGTACTTCCACCTCTTGAACTTTTTGTGCCGCTTAGAAGCGTTTCGAGAAATTATATTTGTAAACACTGTTCGACATATTGTATATCACGTAATTCCCATATTTGTTCAAACAAGATATCCACAAGTCTTACTCCCTTTTGGACCCTTCCACGAAAAAATATTTTTTATGACTAAATTATGTTAATTTTTTTGCGTTTTAAGTTTAATGTACCTGAATTCATGCATTGTTGTTCTTGTTGCTTTTTGTAGGAAAAATGATTAAATCTTGGACCTTGAATCTTGAAGAAGTGAATGAGTTTTATATTTCAGCAGTTTCCTGTCAGCATGGCCCGGTGTCTGATAAAGGAAACAAAGTATAAGTCTTAACAGAGACGGAAAGTTCAGCAGCTGTTTAGCGGTCTCAACTGCATAATGTACACTTTTGTTTAACGAACTATATACCGCATGTGCTATACTTCCTGTATCTCTTTGGGGACGATTCCTTGGGTAGGGATGCGATGCAAGGGATAGGAAAGAAGTATTGAATATATCGAAATGTACGACTTCAGTCCCTTGTGTACGAGTTAAGGGCCACTGAATCCTGTGTCTTTGTCATCGTGTCGTTTCTACGGCTTCGCCATAGCATAGCGTCCCGTGTGATGAGCAGATGATGAGATTGAGGTGAACATTGTACGGATTCACCCACTACCTCCAACCGATAAGCTGGAAAAGTAGATGATGGAGTTTTGTGGGGTGCTACTAGAGGGGATTTTTTGCCCTCTCAATTACAGTAGTGCTTCTCTGTTATTTTCCATTCTTCTGCTCGCTTTCCTTTGTTTCATGTACAGCTGTTGGGCTTTTTTTTACCTGCCAGACCTTTTTGATCTCTCATCCGCGTTATTTTCTGCAGATGTACGTTTCGGTCGTTTTTGTTGTTTTTGTTGTTCATTGTTGTTGATGTTGAATACCGCTGTTGCCGCCGCTTCATATTTTTTCTTCTTTATTTTTCTTTTATGTATTCTCCATCGTTTTCTTCATCTTCTAATTATATTTATTCTCTCTTCTTATAGCTTTTTATCGTGTTCTTCTTTCCCTTCAATATCATGTTAACTTTCTGCCATTTCTTCTCCTTCTCCTTCTCCTTCTTTTTATTCATCTCTCTCTATCTTCTTACCTCTTATTATTTCTCTTCATCTTGTTTTCTTTTTCTTCTCTGTAATATTCACTTTGTTCCATTTCCTTTCCTTGCCATTTCTCTTATATTTCTTCTTCATCTTTGTCCTCTTCTTTCTCCTCTTTCTCTTCTTCTCCTCGTAATCTTTTGCTCTTTATTCTTGTTCTTGTTCTTTTGCTTCTTCTTCTTCTTCTATTGTTCATTATTGTCCTTCTTTTCATTCTCCACCGATCGTTCCCTGCGTATATTTCGTGTGTGGTTACCAGCGCTGCTCCTATATATCGCATCGCACGTACACAGACTTTTCCAAGAGCCCGTCACAAATACAATTACTTTTCCTTCATTCTACCAGTCGCCAAGACACTAATGAAATAAAACATGCTTCCAGCAAAATTAATTAGATAGGATAGCAGCAAGAGCTCCATCTAACATATCTGTACCAAATATGATTTCCAGCGAAGCTAGAGGGAAGTTGGGGCAATCGGAGGTGGATTTTTTTGTTGTGTGGGTTTCTTTGCTTCGGAGTGAGAACGCATTTTGTTAACACGTATGCCCTAATCAACGAATCAACGGAATCGACTGCCAAATCTCCCCTATTGTGTTCAGCTGTATCTAAAACCACATCAGCCCAAGGCCGCTACACTGCCTCTTGCGTGTCCTGAAAAAGATTCAGCTCTATACATTCCCAAAAGGACACACTCTAACCCCATATGATATTGACGAATCCGTCAAAGAGGAAAACGAACAACGATTATTACGCCGTATGGGTTTTTTAGAAACGTGCGCGTAGCCGTGTATTGCAAACTGTCGCGATCTCTCACGTTATCTCATTTACAAATGAAAGCGCCGTACAAGCACAGCTTGACAAAAGCACCCTCGAACAAAATATCGACTAAACCATTTGAGGGGAAGCTCTTCGGCCGGGTTGTGCATTATACTTTTCATCAACGGGATCAAGAGAGAAATATACACTGGCAAAGAACTAATCAATTATGCCACCTTTTTAGTACAGACGTATGCAGACGGAGAGGGGCAGAGAAAGTGTGTGAGAAAGGTGCATAGGGGGACAAACATCTTGATTTTCGTTGGACACATGCAGTTGTCATGGAAACCGGATACTTTCCAGGCTGCATATCTATCGTAGAAGGGTGATAAAGGTTCGCATCGGTATTGTCAGAGAATTCTCAGCGTCAGTGAACGCACATTTGTACGTTGGTTTGGCTTGCTACGTGGATCGCCATCACTCGGACTTCTAGTAAGTACTCATATGCCTTCCTCATTCGATGTGAATTTTTTGTGTACCATGTCCTTCAAAAGAAATCAATAAAAATAGAATATTTACATATTTTTTTAACGATTTTCTGGACAATCAACGTCGGGTTACAATAGACACAATAGCTTGATTTGTTTCGGAATGATGTAAAATAGTTATCGTCTCAAATCATCATTGTCTCATTGCTAGTTTAGCAATGTTGATGTATTGCTAGGAAATCTGTAAGGAGAGAAATTGTGTTTTCTACATTTTTCTTGTTCAGCTTTTTCTTCTGTTTTTTTTTTATCTTGTTCGTGGCATTTATCTTTTCCCTTCTCTTGTTGACTTCCTTCTTCTTTATCTAATTCTTCTCTCTCCACCTACCCCCTCCCCTTCCCTAACTCATATTCTTGTTCTTTTTTCCAGAAGATTGTTGGCTAGTGTTTTGCCTCGTCTTCTTCCCCATCTTCTTCTGCTTCTTCTTCTTCTTCTTCTTATTATTATTATCATTATTATTCTCCTTCTTCTCCGTCTTCTTCTTCTTCTTCTTCTTCTTCTTCTTTTTCTTCTTTTTCTTCTTCTTCTCCCTCGTCTTCTTCTTCATCTCCTCCTCCTCCTCCTCCTTATTCTTCATCTTCTTCTTCTTCTTCTTCTTCTTCTTCTTCTTCTTCTTCTTCTTCTTCTTCTTCTTCTTCTTCTTCGTTTCCTTCTTCTTCTTCTTCCATTGGCATGAACATGTGAAGTAAACCAACGGGGTTTTCAAGACACGATAATATAAGGGTTAATGTGAAACTTACTGCACAAACAGCTATGTGCTTTGGTTAGAAATAGCAGCTCAACCCTGTTATATTCTTCGTACCTCCTTTATACTTGCATACATCATTCAATAGCTATGCTTTGTATATTAATCTTTATTTTTTCCCTTGTGTTTTCCCTTTTTCGTGGAAAATAGGAAAGGGCAATGACCCAGTATGTATGTATTTTCCTATATACCGCTGTATGTTACGCTAAAATATAATACAAAGCCAAGAATATTGTCTTTGTCTTACTTTAACATTTCTTGACGTAGTCCTACGTTATGCTAAAGTTTTCATGCTAAATATTTATTTGTTTATTTTTTATTCACACATTATGCGCCATCGCAACCACAAAAATCTTATGTTTATAATACATATATTCTTATATACGTATCTTCATCGTTTTAGTTGAGGGTTAGTACAATAAACTCATTCATTGTCATGTTAACTCTCTCAGTGCCGTAGTTAATGTACTATGTTGTAATTCCTATGGGTCTCTCCATGGATGGTATTGAGAGGGTTAGCCGGAGGCATGCTATTGTGCATGTTGTATGAAGGTGGGTGGGAGGGGAGTCTATTGATACCGGCGTCTCTTCGCTCCATCGTGCCGCCACCCGTCGCGCGCCCGTAGGGATGGCTGGCGTACCCGTAGCATTCTTGCTCGTCACATGGGCACGCGGATGGTAATGCGTTACGAACATGGCGACTGAGAGTCGACATTTCGAAGACGAGAATTTGAATCGTTTTGGTTCTTCCTTCATATCCGTAGAATGAAGATAACTATACCACTTTTTGTAATGAATTGCACGAATCACATGTACAGCATGAAGGTCCAGTGTGTGAAATAAAAGAGAGCGACGTAGAATTCACCACCGCTGTCGAAGCATGACAAATATTTTACTTGGTAGTTTGCCCCGGCTCAGGCTCATTATTTGCTTTTCAAATGCAAAACGAAATTAAAAATGCCCATGTAACTATCAATATCCGTACATAAGCATCCATTATATTTTATAACTCATCACTGATGACTGTCCCTAAAAACAGCATTGATCTCGCTGAGTTGCGTTGATCATGGAAATTGTGTAGTTCAAAATAATTGTCTGAGTGCAAGGGTCTACAAGAACTTAACTTTCATCTTAGACGACCCAACCAGAATTCCAGATGAGGTGCAATGGCCAGTAGAAACACGCTTCAAGTCACTTTTGAGTTCCTTTGTTCTGAGGAATATTCTTACGGTATTTTCTTATATTTACCCTGCTATATTTACACAACTTTATCAAAGGAATACATTCTACTCTTAAGTTCAAACCAAAAAAACATGACATTGAATTTTTATACTGTATGAATATCGATAATTTAAATTTTCATAAACACGATTATGTGTTCGTTTGGTTCCTTGGAGTACTCAGCTAGTCATGTGCCATACAATTGGTCATTAACCTGATATGCAGTACCGAGTGCAAAAATAAAACGCTGGAGTACTAATTTAGCTCTCATCATAGTACTGCCTAATATCACTTACGTCACGACAACAATTCAATCTGACATTACAATTGTTATTTATGTTGACGGGAGATATTTATTAAAACGCAATGAAATCTCAACTCGTGTGATTTATTCTAACTCCACCATTATTTCCTTCTCTTACGCACGTATCACGCAATCTAAAAAATCTGATAATTCCATTCATCGTTAAGGTATTACTATTATTACGTCACCTTGAATTCAACAATTGATGATTTAATTCTTGATTTTAGGGATCTATGTCTCTCAATATACAGATAGGATCTTCTATGCAAAATAATCTATTCGCTTCATGTTAAAAAGAAAAAAGATGTTTTAAATTAGGGAAATAGCTAACCATTCTAATTCTAAAAAAAAGACAAGAGAATCAGGATTTCAAAAGAGATAACGTCATGAAAAGAATATTTGATTTATAAGGTATACAACATATTGATTCCCTCAATTCCTTGTAAGAATTCTCCCCTCTGAATGCAAGACAAGGGATCCTACCAAGCAATATTTAAACACATAAAGAATAAACGGAATATAAAGAAAGATAGGAACGAAAACAAGGACGAAACTTAAAGGGCATATACTGTACTGGGAAAACAAACAAACCTTCAAAAGGTGGTCGTGAGCAATCTTCTTGCCAATGATCTTAAATTCATGTAATGTCCATTTTAGAAACTTGCTAAAAGTTATTTGCTCTCAGATGATGCACATTTGGAGCAAATAGTGATTAAATCACAAATCCTCAAAATGTTCGGGCCGAACAATTTTAAAACTTTGTGATTTTATTTTAAATTACTTCAAATGTGGATCATTTTAAAATTTGAGACCATTGGCAAGAAGATTGCTCACGACCACCTTTTGATTTTTTTTTTTTTGTCTTCCCACCTCAGTATATGCCCTTTAACGAAAGGCTAGAAGTCCTTAACGAAGCAAAGACCAATGTTGAACATTGAAGAAAATGCGTGTCAGTGAGCTACAAGAAAGACGAGATTATTACTCACACGAAAAGACCGTAAACGTAAAGAGGTACATGTAGTCACAGTCGGGATTTCAAAACCCACATTCATAACAACCGCAAAGAACACGATATGTGAAGGCATCAGCGACAGTAGTATACATCAATGGGAGATATACAAGCCGCAACATGGGAGATACAAGCCGTACATGGCGTGTAACGCTCACCTTTGCCCGTATACCCCACGCTGCATGCATGCATCCTTTTAATCACGTGGTGTCACTTTCTACACGCTTTTGGCGGTAATTTTCACACCTACTTACCAACGGTCTTACTCTCCACCGCTGAGTGCTTACGTTAGCCTAACTCGTTTGGGCCTGTTTGAGAAGAGGATATTAAAGGAAAATCTATGTTTGATCCCATTACTCTAAGTGGACTCGATGGCTGGGAGTGTATCGAACAATGGAAATTGATAATCTCATTTTAATGAAACAATGGAAACAAATATTCCCATACCACTCAGGCGTTCAAATAAGGGTTTGCCATTTCCTCTATCTCTATTCTTTATTGCATACTCGTTACACAATTTTCTATCTCGTTTTCTTCACACTGTTGCCTTGTTCTCTCTTCTTTTCTTAATTTTTTACTTCTGTTTCCCTCTTCTTTCTCCATTCGCTCTTTTATTATTTTCTACTTCCTCGTTTTTTTTCTTCTCCTAATTCTTTTTCACGCGTCTTGTTAATATTTTTCTCCTTTTTCTTCCTTTTGTTTCGATCTCTTTTACATTTCTTGCTCTCCCACGCTCTTCCTCCTTCTCGCCTACTCGTCTTTCTCGTTCTTATTGGTGTTGTTTTTCAGAATCTTCTTCTTTTTTCTTCTTCTTCTTCTTCTTCTTCTTCTTCTTCTTCTTCTTCTTCTTCTTCAACTTCTTCTTCTTCTTAATCTTCTTCTTCTTTTTCTTCTTCTTCTTTTTTCTTCTTCTTCTTCTCCTTCTTCTCCTTGTTCTCCTTCTTCTCTCCTTCTTCTTCTCCTTCTTCGTCTCCTACTTCTTTTCGTTCTTCTCCTTCATCGTCTCTTTATCTTTTTCTTCTTCTTCCCCTTAATCTTCTTCATCTTCTTCTCCTTCCACACCTCTCCATAAACGACACCAACGCATGCATTCTTATAACTAGTACATTAACTCTATGTAAGCAGACAATCACGCGTGTTCTTCAAGAGTCGATAAAACACACATAAGATAGAAAAAAACTTTATTACAATAAACTCGTTTTGCGGCATGTACGCAAGGTTTCTGCCTTAACCTATACCGTGTCAGAGAGCATGTTTCCCTTTGGGATGGGTGTGTATTACTGGATCACATATGCAACCAGGGATACTGTTATGGAAGGACATAACTCAAGCTTCTTTCTTAATGCTCCACTCCGCCCAACAGCTACATGTATGTGTTCTCAATATGTGTTTTTCATGTGTAACAATTCAGAACATGACTGTGTGGCAACAGCTTCTCAGAGAGAACAACAGAAATGTAGGGTTTCATTTCGCCTGTCCCGTTCTGATAATGGCATCGATATCTCGATATATCGGCAAACAAAAGTAACAAAAATAAGTAATCGTTTTTCAAATTAATTCCTTATTACTTACAAAAAACACAGAGTACAGGATCTTTTAAAGTGTTGCCCTTAGCTCCGTTAAAATTTGCAAAAAGTACTTAGAAAACAGGAAATGCGCAATAAAGTATATTTCTGTCCAAGTTGACATCCGCTAAATGTCGTCGCTGGGCATGGGACTTGAAAGCATTGTCATAAATGTGGAATGTTTTTTAATTCATTAGCACGCTTTAGTATCCATACATATGCTTGATATATGGTTGAGTTTCTTCTCCTTCCTAGCACTTCCCTGCCCTGGCATGTTAGGGGTTTAGGCGACCTTTCAGGTGAAAAGGAAAAAATCAATCGTCAAGCAGAATCCTGCAACACATCACGGAGATCAATCGCACGGATTGCCGCTTTACACTTGTCTAATTGTAGGCAGACACGCTACTATGTAGTACAATCTCATCATGACATATGCCATATTATTACACTCATGTGAAATCAAGCATATTGATTTGCACGAGGCCTCACTGAAGGCAGACACGGCAGTATGGAGCACATTCCAATCATGACTATCATATGCCATAATATTACACTCATCTGTAAGGAAGCATATTGATCTGCACTATAGGCCTAATTGCTCCATTCAGGAGTAACTTCGTCCGAATATTTTGGGTTACCAGTACTTTGTCAGCTCTCGTTTCTGCTCGTGATCGTGTATTCACCGGGATTAACTCTATCACCGTCAGACAACGTTTCTGATATATGAGCTGTGTGTGTATTAGAGTGGCAAAATGCCTCAATTGCTCAAAACAGTTCATACATTTGAATGGATATCAATATAAAGTTGAAACAAAACTAAAGAAGTGATCAATTGAGTCAAAGGAATGGAATCAATGTATATCTACTGCTGTTTACACCAAATGGATTAGTATTCAAAAAGGAAACGAAACCTTAACATGTTATTTTCTCATGGTGATGAATACAGACAAGCAGATGAATTAAAGTTTATGTGAAATGCGATGTGTAATAATGTTATTTATGAAGAAAAAAATTATGACAACTTCTCCTTAACTAAATCAAATTTTTACTTGAATTCAAGTTCAAATTTTGAATTTGATACATAAAATCTATTTTGTATTTGTACATTCATAATCATCGAAATGGGATTTTTTTTCTAAAGAAATATTTGTTAGTCTGCTCATTTGACAATTCAGTATTAGTTTCGAGCTTTTACTACTGTCCTTTAATTTCTTCATTTCAAGGATTTATAACAGTGGAATAACAACTTTATCGCAAGCTGAACGGATCAGTCTATTGTTCATTGCGACTGATTGCATCGAAATCAAAATGAGGAAATCAATCAATCTACTCGAAATCATGCCAATTTGTATACATTATTAATTCTGTTTCTGCTTCATTTCTGCTCCAAAAGAGAGCATAAGAGAGCAGAGATGTGGATCACAACTAAGAGGCTGTAGAGAAAACGTAGAATAACCGATAGGGCTATGGAAAGAATTATGATTGGTGCTACAAAGAGGGACAAAGTTACAAACCAGGATTTGAGAAAGAAAACTAAAGTACGGGACATAGTACAGGAAATTAAATCGAAGAAATGGAGGTGGGTGGTCATCTGGTCAGGAGGAAAGATGATCGATGGACACATCCATTAACTGTCTGGACCCCCAGAGCTAACACCAGAGGAAGAGGCATGCAAAGTAGGAGGTGGATTGACGATATTAGAGAATATGGTAGTGTGACATAGAAACGAATGGCACAAGATAGATCAAAATGGAAAAATGGTGAGAAGACCTTCCTTTAGCCGTGGAGAGAAATAGGCTAGATAGATAGATAGAGAGATAGATAGATTCAGTTTGGAGTTGCGCTGACCCGTTGTTTTTCAGATAAAATGCTGCTCTATGGGATTTGTGGGCAATATTGATGAAACAAATGCACAGCTGACACACATTAAGAGTCAATGTTCATGAAGAGGTGACACACCCCTTTAAACCGTCATGTGTGAATAGCGTACCCCTATTCAGAGTCATAATGTTTCCTTAAAATCCCCCATGTGTTCGTGTATACCGCGTCACCTTTTTCTTTGAAATCGCCAGATGTTCGCGTAATTATGTGTTCATTGTTCTATGCTTCCTTTAGGTCGCAATATTATGTTCGTGTAGTTTCATGCGTTCATAGTTGTTCAATTTATATCGCCATACTTACGGGAGACATTCGTAGTCACACATCTCCTTTGTGTGCCGCATGCGACCTTTTTAGACGAATGGCGCACATGAATTCCATAGACCAGTAATGTATCTAGCACAGACAGAGTTAAATCTGTGCACCCTATAGTCACATGTTCTCACGCGATGGAATTGATGTCTCATTGCCCGCATATTGATGAATGGGTAAATCTTGACGTCACTATCATCCCACCCACTTTACAATCATTGCATGTTGTGGATGGCTAGCCAGTTCACATCTAAACTGAACGCCACCCTGAATGCCGATACTAGAGGCTTTGATGGCATTTTAGTTAAAGATAAAGTGTAGAAGTGGTTAACACACTCAGTACCAAGCCTTGAAAACTACACTGATTTACTATACATCTTCATGCCAATAGAAATGAGAAGGTTAGGACTATGGGACTCGTCAGCAATGGGTTGCCGTTCTGCCGTGTATATAGGTCACATTCTTGATCGATCTGAATAACTGGGAGGAATCGTCTCAAACTTATAACATCGGTAAAATCAAACAAAATCCCGCCCCGACCCGACGAAAACAGCAGAATAGTTTCCCACCCTTAACTTAAGCTCTATATTTTACCCAAGTGTACGAGTTATACACATCTTATATCAAAGCTCAATTTGCACCGAAACTTAACACCTTACCAACACCAGTTCTAGATCTTAATTGGTTATATTGTACCTCGTTCAACTTGCACACCTTTAAGGTTTACCTGCTTAACTAAACGTTATACCAGGTCCGATGCTAGTCGTGCCTAGAGCAAGATTCACGGTGCGGCCATTTCATCCCGAAATAGCGCTCCATAGTTTATCAATAGAGAATCGATATGCATGTTGGTGATCTAATAATAGACGCAAAGCGATCACCAAGGACGATAACCGATGGAAGCTAGACAGGTTCATGCAAATGTTAATTTATGCATGCACTTTCCATAGACCGCCATGATCATATATAAGTTATTCATGCTCAGACATTGTAACTCACACATGTCGTGATACTTGCAAAAGTGCACTCACGTACCATGACTACCGATGTTTAAAATGCGGGGGTTGACCTCACCCCCCCCCCCCCCCCCCCGCCCCCACCCCAACCTCACTTCATAATCTGAGTGTCGACCGCAATCAGAACTGTTAGTTTTTCATTAGCAAATTATCAATATACAACGACGTTCGCCCACTCACTTCCCTTGCTATGAATTATGGGTATGATATTTGTTTATGTAATTGGTGTTTGGAGTTGCAAACAACAAGGTATTTCAGTTTACCTCACATCCAAATGTAGGGATAATTGAATATTTATATTTATATAGAATATTTAAATATTCTCCATGATTTTTCCTTTCATGCCCCCTTCCAAAAAAGAAAAGAAGAAAAAAAAAAAAAATATTCTAGGTCTAATACAATATCTATCCAAACAGATTTTTCATGTACAGCATACATTGACCTGGAAGAATTAAGAATTAAATTATGTATGTATATTTATATAAATATCCCTCTCTTTTGTTATTCTCTCTCTCTCTCTCTCTCTCTCTCTCTCTCTCTCTCTCTCTCTCTCTCTCTCTCTCTCTCTCTTCTCTTTCTCTCCCTCTCTTTCTTTCTCCCTTTTCTCTCTCTTCATCTTTCTTTCATCTTCTCGCTCCCTTCTCTTTCGAATTATTATTTCCCATTTTTCTATCGAACTTGAATATTGTTAAATTCTAGTAAAACCTAATTTGCTCCTTTATGGAATTCACAGGTATTAATGGTGAACTAATCCACCAGTGGTACGTTGATGGTTAAGGTGTTGAAATATGTGACTAAATATCAGGCGTAAGCCTTCATCAGACAGCGTTTGATACGGAATGTTGCTAAGGATTGATTAGGGCATAGGCGGGTAGGTACAGTGGGGTAGATTCCTTCTCTATACACGTATTAACGATATCATTGTGTACCTGGTCTTTGTGCCAGTTTGTTTGTCAACGCTAGACTTTCTTTGTACCCAACTTCCTTTTCCATAGTGACGAGGAAGGAGGCGAAGAAGGAGTCTTAATCAAACGCTTTGTTGTTCTCTTTCTTGCTTGCACCGTACGAGCCGCGCCGTAGATCTCGCGAACAGCATGACTTGTCGAGATGTGTCAAGAGGCTTTCAGCGGTCTCCTTATCTCTATGATTCACTCAAATTCCAGCGTCAATTTCCCCCTGTACAATGTCAAACTCTCCAAGATCAATACTCAGGATAGCGTTTGATATTGCGAAATCAGCATCACAATGTAATAAGCCGAAATCGTGGTTTTTTTTCATATTCTACTCCTGCTCGTACATGTTGAAATTGTAATATAGTGGCTACATGGAACGACATGACAGTCCAATATGTCAAACGTGTTCTTCGTTCCTACGAAAATGATTATAACGGGAAGTAGCGTATCTCTCTGTTTAATCTCCTTTCTTTCATTCTTTATGTGTACATTCTTAAGTCTTCATCATTCTCTTTTCCTCCTTCCTTACAATGAATGGGGAATGGTCTCTAAATCACTGTACTTAAATGAGCTGGTAAAGCAGCTAAAGAGCAGTATACAGCGTACATGGGTTTTGGAAGTAATCTGGGATTACGTAGGTACAAGCTGTTTAAGAAGTATTATAAAGAAGTATTAAGCAAAGGAAAGGGCGTGCAGTATGGCAGGTGGAATCCGAAGCTTCATAGGGGGTCGCTCTCTGGTGACACACGACATTTCACAAGAAATCTTATTTTCCGAATTAGTTATCTCGACAAACAAAGGACCTACCATTCTTTGTTTCTTTTTCATAGTTGTCGCACTTCCATCCAGCCCCCCCCCCCCTCCCCCGCCCCATCTCTCCCTCTCTCGTTCTCTCTCTTTCTCTCTCTCTGTCTCTCTCTCTCTGTCTGTCTCTCTCGCTCTCTCTCTCTCTCTCTCTCCCTCTCTCTGTCTGTCTCTCTCGCTCTCTTTCTCTCTCTCTCTGTCTCTCTCTCTGTCTGTCTCTCTCGCGCGCTCTCTCTCTCTCTCTCTCTCTCTCTCTCTCTCTCTCACTCACTCTCTCTCACCCTCCCCTTCCTTCTCTCGGGTCTACATACAATTACGCGATGTCCACATTGCTAACCTTTCATTCAAAGTGGCCTTCTCAATAGTATCAAACTAGCGCTGTGTAAAGGTGAGATTCGTTAAGGTCGTGCCTGACTATTCTATTAATTTGACCACATGATATTCTTGAACTTTGCTGGCGTCTATTATTGCCACGCATGATGGCATCTAGAGAGTTTAGGATCACGTGATCAGTCGACGACCTCCAGTCGATGACCTCCAGCTTTATAGCGAAAAGCTGCAGCTCATAGAAACGTCCCTCTTCTTGTTATTCTATAGCACCTTTACTCTCTTCACAATCGTGATTAGCTTGCACTTCAATGCTATGTGTAGACTCTAGTGCAATATTGTGAGCTATAACAATATTTGGTTTTCCCGCTTTTTTCTTTTTTTTTCTCCCTCTCTCTCTCCTCTCTCTCTCTCTGTCTCTCTCTCTCTTTCTGTCTCTCTCTATCTATCTCTCTCTCTCCTCCCCCCCCCCCTCTCTCTCTCTCTCTCTCTCTCTCTCTCTCTGTCCCTTTTTGCAGACGACACTCGTGGGAGAATCTGAGGGAGCCGGGATTTTTGTATCCACGATTCGTGCCACACCTGACGTTGTTCTGCTAAACGAACAGATGGCAGAAACACGCTGACATGGTTTGTCGATCCGCCCGTCCCACCGTCCAATACTCACATAGAGCTGCGACTGTAGCAACAAACTTGGTGTTTTTTAGCATGATGACGTGGTTTTAGAAATAGGAACACTTTTATCCCCCCCCCCCCCCTCCTCTCTCTCTCTCTCTCTCTCTCTCTCTCTCTCTCTCTCTCTCTCTCTCTCTCTCTCTCTCTCCCCCTCCCTCTCTCTTTCCTTATAGAGCGATTATTCAGAGCTGCACTCAAGCGCAAACAACGAAATCACTGCGTGTGTGCGGTTGTATAGCCTACTACCACCGCGAACTTGAATGAGGCGAACTACAAAGCAAGTAAAAATAATAATTCATTTTTTGGTGTTCTCAATGAATAGCGTCGCTTGCCTACGACCGTTGTCGTGGTAACCTTCCTTTTGTCCCAGGGTCCGAGCACATAAAAAATAGATCGGGTTGAAAGGAGGGTGGAGATTGGGAACGTGGGAACGGGATGCGAGTGAGTTGGACCTGTTGGAACAGTTTAGTCCGCCAACGATAGACTACAATGGAGAGCTAACACCTAGGCGGTGTGCGTGGAACCTTGGAGGAAACGAGAAGAATAAGTTTTAATCTGCAACGCGTGTCCGCCACAAGTCTCGGTTCAGTTTGATTGCTGCTACACGACCATACAAGGGCGAGCGTTGTTTTAAATTTCTAATGCTCACTATACTCGTTATACTGTGAAGACTTGTCTGTACCACACAACGCGATCTTCATTTTCAGAAATACTTCATCCTTTTTAACATTTTGTGTGAAAACCTTATATTTCCAGTTTGTTTTCTCCGTGGATTGTCCGCGTCAACCAAAGACCGCTTGCTTGTTCGTTTGCGTCACGTTGACGGTCTATTTTGATACATCCCACGAAGTTTGATTTTTTTTTTAATTTCTTATTGCAAACATAGGCCTCATGTTCTTTATGTCTTATAAACTTGCAATGATTCAACATACGTTGACTAAAACGTTGTGATATCGCAGCCAACAAAGCGCAGATCGATCAAGCAGTGATCGTTTCCCAGGTGTATCGAAGAGTGACAACCGTGTGTTTATTTTTTCTCATCGACAACGTTGGTGAGGTCGTCTACATTCAACTATCACAACGCAGTACATGTACTTGTAATTAGTCCCCGACTGCATACCAGAGAGACGAAATACGTTGCTGGAACTGATATATGTGTTGTGATATTTTTGTGATTGAAGGAGATTGCTGAAATTTGACGCTATGTCGCGAAAAGGAAAATATGTGGTGTTGGATCTTCTGCTGTTGCTGTTTTGGGGTGTGATTTTGGAGATATACGCGCAGACGACATCCGAGCAAGCGATCGTCGTCCAACCGAAAGACACGAACGCGATCCGGGCCGAATCGGCCACTCTGTACTGCACGATCGCCAACCAGGTCGGCGAGCCTTACTGGACGAAAGACGGCGAGATCTTTGCGGTGGGATCCCCCACCATCCTCGGGGCAGTTTCGCAGACAGTGCGGCGGTGGGCGATCTTTGGAGATGAATCCGCCGGGGAGTTCAACCTTCAGATCGTGAATGTGACGGCCGCCGACTCGGGTAACTACTCGTGCAATGTGACAACGTCGGCCGGTCAGACTCCTGGGGCAGTCCCGGGGAGTTACATCGCCTCGCGCGTGGCGGCTCTGCACGTCTTGCTACCTCCTACGGACGACCTACCTTTGTGCTTGATCAGCATCGAAGGTGCGCTGGAGGTCGGGGAGGCGGTCGAGTTCACGTGTGCCTTCAAGACTAGCAATAACGATGTCCAGGTGAGCACAGATGTATTTTAGGTGATGTGATTTAATGTACTTGATTCCTGTTTTTCACAAAGGCCTACATCATCTTTCAACAATGACATCTTGAACAAAATGGAACATAATATCACATTGAGTGTAATCATTTACAAAGGTATGGAATAGTGAGTATAAATTTCAATCTGTACATAATCAGATGTGCAAAGAATTACATGATATCATTAATTTACTCTCTGTCAATAATCGCTATATTCTGCTCTGCATGGTTTCAGAGTGTGCCGAAAATACAATTGTGACCACACAAACATACAAATTCAATCTGTATTTTATTATGAATAAATGGTTTTCTAAAATTCCTATGCATGTATCAAATATATATTCTACATATGATATATCTATGTGTGTGTGTGTGTGTGTGTGTGTGTGTGTGTGTGTGTGTGTGTGTGTGTGTGTGTGTGTGCGTGTGTGTGTATGTGTAGCATGGTACAAGTCACAGGCCGTTTAGCTACCATTATACAGTCTGATGAGCGTTTTTCGAACAAGATGTAATTGTTCACGGGTTATATCAATACGCCCTTCTACGATCTTGTCTGAAAGACCCGTCTAGGATCGTCCAAACTCGATTTGACGAAAAGGCTATCATCCATGAAATATCCAAAATTAACATTGGCATTTTTTATTGGAAAATTATAATTTTTTCTCTTGTAATGAAATGTCGAGCCAAACAGAAATCTGGAAAACGAGCATACGTGTAAGCCTGATGCGTTTACGCGCGTCCACCATATCTCCTGCATCTAAAGCTGATGAGGAAGTAAACGAAAATACAACTCGTTCTCTTATTTCGCCACATGCATGTCTTTATAGCATAGGCGTAATGCTTGTTTCCATTGAATATGAAAGGCCCTAATGACTGACATAACGATCAGAGAGCATGACTGGACTGTATGTTCTTGTTTTATCACTCATAAATAAGCCTTAAGACGTTTTCAAATTATATCCTTATCCCATACATATAACTGAAATGAAACGTGTATAAAAATAATGTTCGACAAAGCTGTATATAAACCTAGCTGATTTAAACACTAACATACGTTGAATAATCAATATTTTGGTTATCAATAGACCCTAATATTCACTGCACTGACTGGACATTGCTTTATGGTTCCCACGCTAAAATGATGATGTGTTTTTTTTTTCTCGGATGATAGAATCCACTGTCAGATAAAATTGGCATGAACTGAAGAGAAACTTAACAAAACATAACCGTTCAGCTGTATGTATGAATAGTTTGTGTTCAAAGTGGAAAACTCATATTACATGTATGTTTTAAAATCATTACAATTACCATGGTTATGGAAAATTATGCAAGCTTAGTTGCAAGCTTTACAACAGTTTGTCTTTTCCAAACTTATTGGTATCTAGAACATACATCAATGTGAGATTGATATTAACTCCATCTCTGCCAGACTCCATATTGCCTCATAGTAATGATTTAGATAAGCAGTGCAAAAATGCCTCAATGACGTTTTTAAGAGTTTGCGTATGATCAATATATTACGTAACAGCCACCACTACTGATACTCATGAGATACGTATATAAGTTGTTGGGGGGAGGGGGGGGGGGGGGTATCAGTCCAGGAAGTTTGAGGCCGATTTGTTCTCACGCGGAAAAGGGGTGTGTCACATCTCATGTATGATCCCGAAGAGGAACTAAATGAAAATAAAATAACAACCTCCCGGCATGGGGCTCTTGTAAACAATAAACCGAGTCTACCGCCCTCATCCTTCTCATGAACTCATCATGAATACACATACCCCCCCCCCCTTCCCCCCCCCCCCCACCCTCCCCCCCCCCCCCAAAAAAAAAAAAAAAAAAAAAAAAAAGTGGACGCCATTCAACGTAACCATCCAACCAAGTAACTTAACCTTTCAAATTGAACAACAGACTACAACCATTCAATTAGGGTTTACAAAAAAAATCGCTTTCAAAATCCCGACAATGTAATATCGAAGAAACTAGCAGCACTGAATCATTCATAGTTCAATGTCGATCAGAGAGTACAAAAGGTTTGTTTGATGAAAGTCTAGCTAGGGGGTTGTTTGCAATACCCCTTTTCATGTAGACACTAGCAAACTCATTCCCTCATATCTATTTTTAAATTATGTATTACTAGATTCCTGGAATAATTACATTTTAGGGTGCTTACTGTTTTTACTCTTAAAAACGAAGCTTGTAATCACCGTAAAGAGTATGATGATTGCGATAAAGCTAATGTAAAAGCTAATAGAATGTGCATGTAACTCTGCATGGAATGTGTTGGAAAATTTGAATCTTTTATCCCAAAAGTAGAAATTGCTTTTACGCTCTATGCAATATAACGGCAAAATTATTTTTAATCTAAATTCATTCAGAGCAAATAAAAAAAATTGTGCATCATACACGCCAATTATGTGTGAACTGTAGGTCTATTTGTATCTGACCACATGTGTCTTTTCCATATTTTTCTAAATATTCGTATAATATATATGTTCAAATATATGCGTAGTCATGGTAGTAAAATAACATCACAATTAGCAAAGTGCTTGTTAAAGTGCAATACGGGAAACTTATTATTCCGTAACGGCATTGTGTGGTGATGTGTAACATCGGGATATGCATTCGCATCACAATGCAATGAAACACAATGGCCTTGAACATACATCGTGTTCATTTAGAGAATAGACATTCAGTAGGATGCGCACACAGCGAAGCACATGTGAGGAAATTAGCTCTGCGTTGTCGTAGTAACGAGTAAATTAAGTCTCTAAATTATGCATTATAGACAGAAAAATGAAAGGGATGTCACTCACGGAATGAATTCCAAGAAGAGTGTAATTACCTTACCCCTTCACGTGTCGTTGCTGTCTCGTTACACAAGCAATGTACAGAAATCTCATTGAGAATCCGTTTTGCCTGGATTAAAGCTCTTATCAGCCTGTTCTCGATCCACTCAACTACTGCAACGCACTCGTGTAGTACAAGTATTGTGACGTTGATTATTGTAATACAATGTAAACAAAAAGAAAAAAGAAAGAAAAAGAACACTATTGGGGGTTCATGGGCAGGGCAATTCATCCCCCATTATGTAAGAAAGAGCCCCCATAGACAACAAAAATGCATATTGACTCCATGTGTTCCATTCATGACGTCAGGCTTGAAAAATTAGCCCCCCTCCAAAAAAATAATAATTTGTTTTCCTGTTCGTAATACACCTTCAGGATTATGCTCAGTACTTATTTTGAAAATCCATTATTGTTATTGTTATTGTTATTGTTAGAGTATACTTCTAATTCCCGCCTAGTTTCATGACTTTTGCACCCTGTCTTTGAAATGATTTGATTTGGTTGACTACACAAACGTAACTGAAAAATAAAACGCTTATTGTGTGAGGTGTTCAGAGGTATCGTATGTATAAACGATACTAGATATCGGCTTATGCACTAATTTTTATTTGAAAATCAACTTGTTTTATAAACGTTAAAATGATTTGATTTGATTTGACGGATTATGCAAACGTAACTGAAAACCAGAACGCTTACTGTGAGAAGTATTGATATATATCATGTATAAACACTTCGAGCTATCCACCTGCTTTGATCGCAAAGTCATTGTTGTACTGGGAGTCGATGTTACCAGGAATTCCACATGGATGGAGTGGAAGAGATGATGATATCTTCGATTTTTCTTGTCAAATATTGCGGCTCTTCCCCGGTAAAGAGAACGGTACAGATAACCAGGTAGCAGGAATGGACAGTGTGTAAAATGTGTGTCTGTATGTGGGAATGTGTGTGTGCGTGTGTGTGTGTGTGTGTGTGTGTGCGAGAGAGAGAGAGAGAGAGATAGAGACATAGACAGACAGATAGAGAGAGAGAGAGAGAGAGAGAGAGAGCAAAAGAGAGAAGAAGATAGGGAAAACTAAATTAACCCAAATCGACGCTCCATCACACATTTGACCGTCGACATAAATTACTTCTATCATTCAATCCTCTCGATCTCCCGATAGAATATACTGAGATCGTTCCTTAACGTTTTATTTCATATCTCTCTCACGAACAGAATATCAAAATCAATGACGTCATGTTTACGCTCTCTCTCTTCTTACCTTTGTACCCCTCCTCTCTCTCTCTCTCTCTCTCTCTCTCTCTCTCTCTCTCTCTCTCATCCCCCTTTTCTCCCTCCCACCCACCCCCAATCCCCCACACTGTACTTCTCACAGCTCCGCTGGACGAACCTAGAAGACGACACGTTCACCCCAACCAGGCCCGAGACGCACATCCGGGACGGCTACATCGTGACGCAATTCTACCACAGCACCCGCCGGAGCGACCACCTGTCCACCTTCCACTGCATCGCCGATGGCCCGTCCCTGCCGTTTGCACGGTCATGCTCCACGGGCTTCATCCTTGTGCGCCACGCCCCCGACGTTATGATCACGCCAGCGTCGCCGTCGTCGGCGTCCGTGGGTGATCGCGTCAATTTCACCTGCCAGATCGACTCTTCCTACCCCGAGGGATTCACGTATGATTGGAGCTTCAAGGGAAGGCCCCCGCAGGACTTTGGCGGGAGGATCACTGTACAGGGGACGCGGTTATCTGTAGGCGACGTGCGGTCGGCTGATCATAACGCAGTTGTCGCATGCGAGGCGGTCAATGCTGTGGGATCTAACCGTGCATCTGCGATCATGCAAGTCGGCGCGCAGTCGACGACAAATATCTACACCTGGGTGATACCACTTGTCATTGTCCTGGTGCTCGCGGTCGTGATCGTCATCTTCGCGGCTGCATTCATCGGAGAATGTGGCTGTAGGAGATACGCTAGAAAAAAGAAGCTCAAGGCAAACGGATGGACAGCTGAACAGTTCATTATGGATACCCACATACAAACACCGGAGCACCCCAGCAGTGAGACGGATGACTTGTACATGCCACGCACTATTAACACCCCCGAACGCGCGCTCATCCGTAGCCAGGTTCCAAACACGTATGGCCAAAGAGGCGAAACGTACATTCAAGAAACGGACATCGACAACGTCCATTTCTCCATACCAAACGGCCACGGGTACCGTCATATACGGCCTGACGCGCAACGTCGCGGCTATGGCAGCATCGAAGGCGATGTACGCGCGCTCAGCACGCAAAATTACAACGGCAAAGACCCCAGAATCGACCCGTATGGACAGCTGGACTCGCCTTCACCCACCACGAACAGAAGTCCAGATTTCATAGACTCTGGTCTCGATTACCAGTCGTCAAACGATGACGAAAGCCGAGATGCATCGCCGCTAGGACAGAACGCGTCGCCGCTATACGCCCAAGTTCGACGCGGCCGGACGCCGCGCGTCGGCGGATCGCGTCTCAGCGTTCAGGAGAGACAGGACATCATGGATAGTCTTTGATATAGACTCGGGAAAACATTTACTCAGAGTTCTGTGCCTTAAGGTAACTAAGGAAGAAATGCCACCGCAGACGACACGATCAGTCGTATGACCCTGCGACTGTTTAAATCACAGGAACCGGTCAATGGAGTTGTGCAAGTAGTTGACGTCACATAAATCATGTTCTCTGCGGTGGCCATACGAGGCGTCTGTTCACTCCCAAAGTTACATCTTGTACAAGAGCTTAGTAATTATGCCGCGTATGTACCACTGGGAATTTGCATACTCTACAAGAAGACTGCTTTGGGCCACTTAGATGGTATTCGTATGTGGATATGTGAGTCCATGATATTCAGAATCTCTGAAAGAAGCCGAACCGAACCGTTCCGGGTTTCGTCGCAATATCGGCCCGTTTTAAATATGGTGAGATAATAATAGCCATACACAGTATGTATCGCATCACCCTGTCTGTCTGTTCCCCTCATTATCTCGTTATGCCGCCTATGTCTCTCTCTCTCTCTCTCTCTCTCTCTCTCTCTCTCTCTCTCTCTCACTCACTCTCTCTTTTTATCTCGTCTCTTTTTCTTTCTGTCTTTCTCTTGGCATTATTACTCTCTCCCTCTGTGTTCCTTTTCCCGTCTCTCTCTCTCTCTCTCTCTCTCTCTCTCTCTCTCTCTCTTTCTCTCACGCACACACACACACACACACAGACACACACACACACACACACACACCCTCTCTCTCTCTCTACGTTCCCCTTATATTTTACTCTTAATTTTACTCTTTAATTTCTGCATTGTTTCTGTCGTTCCCCTTTTCTACAGGAATTAAGGCAATGCTATTCATTGAGATTACTATATCTCAATTACTGTTACTGATTGCGATATGTTTTATGTCGTACGGGAAGAATGTTTGCATTTGCTGTTTGATAAAAAAAAATATCATCTGCATTGTAGAGTACATTTATTCCATTATGAAGAAAATGAAAATGGTTGTTTTGAATTGCGGTGCATTCGGTGATTTTGTCCATGCTTGTATTGAAACAAATAGCAAAGAACATTTAGTGACGTATGCGTTTGGAATGTATATCAGGCAACACGTTTTAGACAGGTTGCAAAACCATTCAAAGTAGTAAAGACGTTATCACAAATTGTTTTTCTCGTCAAAATTGCTTTGACAAAATCTCACCCTAAAAAAATTTCACGCGTAAGCGGATTATTGTTACTGATTTATTTTATTCTGAACACTTTGCATAGCTTTCTCTTTGATTATTTGAATGATTATTTCAGCTAAGGTACTGAGTCAATTGGCAAGACCTGCAAGAACAGTCCATTTCGTGTTCGTATTTGTATTCGTACCACGCTGATATGTGAATAAAATCCCCCAAAATGAATGTGCACACACATTTGTCTCGCAGTTGTCTTTCCTCGCGGTTTCAACACATTTCACGTTAAATATATGACCTGATTTTCAATTAAAATTATATCAGCTCAGTCATCTGGTCATATTCCTTTTTTGGTTAGATCATTCATATTCATCGTATAATGTGATGTCACATCTATCACGAAACAAACTCAATGGATATGAAAATTTACATTCTATAACATCCAGGTTAGCAATCGAACTAAATTTAAAAAAGGATTCTAATTTTCGAACGACATCCATATGCATTTTTCAGTATATGTTTTGTGCAATCGTGACACGACACTTGCTGCAAGAACACAATCTCGTATAAAACTGGGAGACTGTTTTGTTACCATTACTATTTTGGAAAAAGCCTATAGAGTAATGCTGTGAGTAAAAAGTAGACGAGTCTTTTATTGACTTCGTGATCTGTACCTTCGTGATCTGTACCTTCTTTCAAGGAGCAGGAGGATCATCAACGAGGATCATCAACAATGGGAACGAAAAGGGATATAGAGGCATCGACTTATGAGGGAGAGGCAGAAAGGAAGGTGGGGAGAGGGAGAGACAGAACGAAGTGATGGAGAGGGTTGAAAAAGGACTCAGAAACGGACGAATATATATATATATAATGAAACAAGAGAGGGGGTGTAGAGAGAAAGAGGTAGAAGGAGGGAGAAGGAGAGAGACTATACGATTAGACGATTACCGCAGAGAAAGAGGGGGATTGGAGATATGGGGTAAGGCAGAAAGAGGGAGACAGGGAGAGAGGGGAAGAGATGGAAAGGGGTTAAAAGGAACGATGTGGAAGAGGGGTGAAGGTGGGATAAAGAGAGAGAGAGAGAGAGAGAGAGAGAGAGAGAGAGAGAGAGAGAGAGGGGGGGGGGGAGGAATGTTAAACAAAAAAGTGAAAGATAAAATGATAAATGATAAATGATAAAATGATAAATGATGACAGAATAAATGAGATAATATAAGAGAGCAAATTATAATATAAGGCGGCATAGGTGAAGCTTAGAAATGGTGAACATTTTTTGTACTGATGATACAACATCGTGTCACAGCTAAATTTGATAATAATCAGGATGAATATAAAACTAACTATTTTGAGACGTGCCGCTTTATGGAAAGAATGTATTGATATTCATATCACAGTGTACAGAGAGACTGTGTCGCGCATGTCCACTATCCACATACACGGTTGTTTTGACCTATATGAAGTGTACCCAGCACTAACAGCGATATCGGTTTACAATATGCATAGTGTGCCTACCGCCTTCTGGTGCTGAAATATCGATATACATTTATTTGGCATCACGATACGTATGTATCATTGGGGAAGGCGCCTTAGCACAGTCTGTACAATGTTTGCTGTCACCGAGTAGGTGGATTATTTATATGTTACTGTATATACGACATTAAGATCGCACGTAGATGCTGAAAGGTAAAGGCCAGCGAACACGGAACGATTTTGCCACGACTACGGAGTGCCTGCGACTACAACTGTGACGTCACGCCCGTGCACATGTCTAATGACCGGGTCCTGTAATTTAGCCAGTCGCGGAGTCGTATGACTGGCTGGTCTGGTCGCATCGTGTCATCTGAAGTTCTGGCCTCAAGGGGTAGAAGTGATGGAAAGACCACGGGACCCGATATCAAGAAAGGGGCATGTTGTCATGGTTATGGATCCTATCCGTGCTTGACTTCAGGATGAAGGGATCACCTTAAAAATGATAAACTTGTTGAAATGAAAAACAGACCCGGTGACCACTGCATAACGGATCTGCAATGATGACATCACGTAATTATTACTAATGTTACCCGTTCCTTTGAAGATATCTTTGTTGCATGTCCAACAAATAAAGTTGTGTAAAATCAACGGTATAAAGAATCAAGTACTTTGGCTGCTCTATGAACCCCTATAGAATAGAAGAAATACAAAAATGGATTTTAGTGGAATTATATACTTACCATAACACAGTCTTTAACAGGAGCCTAGATTCACACAAGGCAGTTTTGCCGCTTGCCGCTGACGTGTGGCGTTTGTCATTTCCCTCCCATCCTTAAAAATTACTTAAACTGTACATATAAACACAAACAATACGTATATGTGTGTATGTGTGTATGTGTAGGTGTTTGTGTGTGTATTATGTATATAAACTCTCAACCAGGATTCCGCAAATATTATATATATTTCATTCATTTCATTTATTTATTTTCCACATACAAAATAAAACAAAGTAAAACAAGAACAATGTAAAAAAAATATGCAACCCGAAACAAACATAACATTCAAGTACAAGCAAGAAAAAAAAAACCGTAATAGGGTATGAAAGAGGGTTGAAGCGCATGTATACAAACCATACAGTATTTACATGTGGAGGGACCAGCAAAAGCCAAATAGGCTTATTGAGAGTGGTTCCCGTGAGTGTGTATATATATATTTATATATATATATATATATATATATATATATATATATATATATAACTCAACAATAATTACATTGTGATATCTTAATTCAGAGTGATTATAGAAACGACATACGGTTGAAATACACATGTAGTTTATTTAAAGAACAGATGAACGCCCACAACTAATTGGAATGGTATTCTGCTTAAATGACAGACATCGAATATTATTAGTGGGAATAGAAATGACATTCGGATTTTAATGGGAATCTAAATGACACCACATTGCGTGGCTCTGAGAGCAGCCAATGAATGACCATGCTGAATTTTGCTCTCTTTTTCGGCATTGAGAAGTGCGTTCATTCAATGTGCAAGCCAGGTTCCCCATTGACCTTTTGGTTTGGGGTAATATTAGAAAACAAACCTGAACACCTGTCTATTTTAGAGATATTTTAATTGATGTGTGATAACACCATGTGTACCGTTGGCAATACACTACTGGAAACAAAATGTATGGTGCAATCAATGGCCATTTTTTTTTCTGAAGTATACATAATTATCCATAATTGTCCAACTACAGGCGTATACAGGCATTATTATAAACAATAAAACCGCGAATTGAAAATGAAAATCCTATTTAGTAAACAGACACATGGTTTAATGCATTCCTTTCTTCTTCTTCTTCTTTTTCTGTCGAGCTAAGATGAGGATGAATAAAGCTACTCCATTGTCAATATACACAATTTTACAACGACTCATATCGGTGAAAGAAATACATTATTATGATGGTGTCTATATCAAACAGAGCACAAGATACATCGAGTAGTTAGTGTGACGGCTGATGTGATAATAGTAGTAGTGGTGGTGGTGGTAGTAGTGGTGGTGGTAGTGGTAGTGGTGGTGGTGGTGGTGGTGGTGGTGGATTTGGTGGTGGTGGTGGTGGTGGTGTTGGTGATGGTGGTGGTGCTGGTGGTGGTTGTGGTGATGGTGGTGGTGGTGGTGGTGGTAGTAGTGGTGGTGGTGGTGTTGGTGGTGGTGGTGGTAGTTGTGGTGGTTGTGGTTGTTGTTTTTGGTTTTGTGGTGGTGGTGGTAGTAGTAGTAGTGGTGTTGGTGGTGGTGGTGGTGGTGGTAGTAGTGATGGTAGTAGTAGTAGTAGTGGTGGTGGTGGTGGTGGCGGTGGCGGTAGTAGTGGTAGTAGTGGTGGTGGTGGTGATAGTTGTGGTGGTGATAGTAGTGGTGGTGGTGGTGGTGGCGGTGGCGGTAGTAGTGGTAGTAGTGGTGGTGGTGGTGATAGTGGTGGTGGCGGTAGTAGTGGTGGTGGTGGTGGTGGTGGTGGTGGTGGTGGTAGTGGTGGTAGTATTCGTGGTGGTGGTGGTGGTGGTGGTGGTGGTAGTAGTATTGGTGGAAGTAGTGGTCGTGGTGGTGGTGGTAGTAGTGGTGGTAGTATTGGTGGTGGTAGTAGTGGTGGTGGTGGTGAGGAGAGGGTGATGGTTATGACAGTGGTGGCGGGTAGTTTAAGGTCCTGGGGCGATGGTGGTGGTTTGGGAGTAGGGGTGGTAGTGATGATTGTGATGATTATAGAGGTAGTGGCGTTGTTTGTGGAAGGGGTGGTGCATGCGATGATGGTAGTAATTGTGATGATGGTGATGATGGTGATGATGGTGATGATGGAGGTAATGATGGTGGTGGAGGTAATGAGGATGGCGGTCGTGATGGAATTGATAGGGGATACCGGTAGTTATTGCAAAAAGCACATGAGGTTGGCGTACAGAAAAAAAGAGGACAAATTGACAAAATGTGAGGCATGAACTGTTTGACGTCAAGTAGTCAAATACATTTTTAACTCCTATCCTCATTTTTTACTACATTTATCGATCATTTTGCCTGCCTCAATTTCTTTGGAATTTGATGTATGATTGTGTAAACGAATCAAATTGCGTTGCAGATGGGCATATCGAATTGGCAGTTATAAATACACATCAAGCACAGATTACACTGCCGCGTGCAACGCACTGAGAAGACCTTGCTTCTACGTGGTGGGCGGGGGGGGGGGGGGGGGAGATATTAGGATAATAATGAACCGGTGGGCGTATAGTGTTGACAACAAACATTGGTTGCGACGCGATTTGATATTTTGATTTATCTCAGCGATATTATCATCAATTTCCCTTGGCATTCATTCTTCTCTCTAAGCCTTTGACTTTTGGATGCAGTGTAGCGATGGCTTAATGGCTATCAGACAGAATGCACAGTGTGATGCTGGTGGGTGCATGGATTGATTTGGATAGTCACTTTCATGCCATTGGAGCACAATGACCCATGGGCCATCTAATGACATGCATAGAATTAAGATGGACATCAATCGTAAGTCAAGTTGCGATGAAAGGCAATTCTGAAGGCCCCAGATTTCACAGGTAAGGATCTATGCTGAATTCCCGGCAGTGGTCGCTACTTCCACTTCAAGCAACCCCTCCCCAAACAACCATGACAACAACAGCGAAGAAGATGATTGACAGGCAGATAGCTAGCTAGATGGGTGATTTCTATATAACGGTCCGTAAATACAAACGGTATATAGGTATGTAATTGTATAAATATATATATAATACAAATATATATATACATATATATATAGGCCTGTGTGTGTGTGTGTGTGTGTGTGTGTGTGTGTGTGTGTGTGCGTGTGTGTGTGTGTGTGTGTGTATGTGTGTGTGAATTTACACTTTAGAGAGAGAGAGTGGGCAGGGGGATGGGGGGGGGGGGGGAGGAGGAGGGGGAGGGAGGGAGAGAGAGAGAGAGAGAGAGAGAGAGAGAGAGAGAGAGAGAGAGAGAGGGAGAATACATTCATAGATGGGTGGATGGCCGTAATCTCTTTAGACGCATGATAGAGATAGGTGAATGAATAGATAGATAGATATATACACACATAAATACACACATACATACATACATACATACATACATACATACATACATAAAAGGATAAATTGACAGATATAATAGCTACAAAGAAAGATTGACAGATAAATTGAATAACAGATCAGCATATCAATGAATATATATACAGTATATTCAAGATTCAAGACTCAAGATTCAACTTTATTTTCCACAAAAAAAGACATCAAAACATTTATACATGCATATAGACAGAGAGTGCTATTTCAATCAAAGCATTCACAGATAAGAAATGTTTTGATTATTGTACATCTTTTCTCTTCAATTGTTTTAGATCCAACTCGGGTAATGGCATTGTAGGCTACTAGTATTCCGGGTCTCATATCACCTCCCTATTCAGACTAGTATCGTTTGATTTCAGGGAGGCGGAAAGATAAAAACGGAGGTGGCGGTATAACGATCATGACAACTGTGCGTGATTGCATTCCCTTAGTCATTAACCGTAGCATTGTGCCACGAGCTCAAGGTAAATCTAACTATTCTGAAAGTTATGAGTGAGTCCATATTTGAAACGAATTAGGCACGACAGTATGTTATGAAGCGCCATTTGAAAATGATCTTTTTACAGGTAATCATTGCAATGAATATACGTGTGCATGACTGTGTCTATTGTTCAGCTTATTTCTACCTTTGATGATGTCACGACAGGAATCTTGAGCTGAAATATTTCTGGATGCGGGGCTTATAGCAGTGCTGAGAAGATATAGACAAACTATTTAAAACTATTTGAGATATATTTTCATTTAAGAATTAGTAATTATCTATCTATCTATCTATCTTATATATCTCTGATTTATCTCTAGTCCTCCTTCCCCTCTTCTAGCTCCCCCCTCTTTTAGCTCTCCCTCTTCCTGCTCCTCTTTCCCTTGCTTAACATCCTCCACTTTTACTCTATGTGCTATATCCCTCTCCTCATACACCTCTCCCCATACACATACTTTTTCCCGATCTTCCTCTTCCTCCTCCTCCCTCATCGTTTTCCCTTCCTCCACCTCTTCCCCTTTCCCTTCCATTCCCTACTCCTCTCCTCATCCTGCTCTTACACCCCACATCTTCCTCTCCCACCTTCTTCTTTTTCTCGTGCTCGCCTCCCTCATCATCTTCCCTCCCGTCCGCCTTCTTGGAACTTTTAGTGAGTCACTTTTAGAATGTGTAAGTTAATTAGAAATGTGTTTCAACAGAATATTCAAGTTCTTGGGGATCTTTTATATTTTTTCTTCTTTTTATCATTACTTGTGTGTGAACCTTGAAGAATGTATACGACATTGAATTTTTAGGTCTGGTAGAAGAGAAAAAACTACATAGTGGTTGTACGAACTACCTGATTTCCACTGAACTGACCTTAAAGTGTAAGACATTGTTATAGAAAAATATTCTTTAATACTTGAATCATGATCATTATGGTTTACAATGGTATAAACAACCAATTTGTGGATAGAAAATAATTCATATTCCTGATTCAATCAGGGCATATGCTCCTTCTTTTTTTGCAAAATGCAACACTTTTTTGTGTGTGTGTGCTGCTTTTTAGTTGATTCTTGTGGTTCAAAAACGAACCAACCATTTCTTTTAAACTCAGTTAGCTGTGCTTGACATCTCTTCAGCTTTTCAAAACATCTATGGATGAGACATATTGCCATGCTTCTGGTCATCTTCTGACCAATAATAGGACGTGAAGTTTTGATAGAATGCGGGTAAAATCGGAGAAAATACCAGAGGTATTATTATCTTGGATGCGTGCTACTTTTTGGTTGAAACTATTTAGATCCTTGTAGTACAAAAACCGTACAACACATTAAGACATGTTATGAAGTTTTGGTATTTCTTTCGTTTTTTTAAAACAAATATTGAAGTTACATAAATATTGTCTTTGCTGTGGTAATATCCCAACCAATAACATAATCTAACGTTTCGGAAGAATGGGCGTAAAATCGTACAAAATACTGCGCACGTTCTATATAAGCAATAAGTGAATATTGTGGATGCGTGGTGATTTTGTGGTTGAAACTGTGTAAATCCCTGTAGTTTGAGGACCATTCTTTCAGACAAGTTCTGACGCTTTTGGTATCTCTTCCGCTTTTCAAATGCAATAACGCGCTACTACGCAATTAGGGGGAAAGTTGTGAATACATTACGAAAATGGTCTATTGCTGACTTCCGTACAATCTATGGAATTTTGACTTCTCATACGTCACTGGAGGCGTGCGTTTTTTTTTCTTCAAATTTTCGTCCAAATGAGACTTTATTGCGGCAAACGAATGTGAAATTCGTTGTTAGTGGATAATATTACATAGATTAGTGGGAACTTATTTTTCTAATTTAGTAACCCTTTAACATCACTTCATTGAAGGCAAAATTCACTGAGGTGATTCTCGACTTAAGGCGGATTCAGACCGGATCCGACATCCGACATTCCGGAAAACGATACGATATAAGATGCGCCATTTCAGTTCACACCGACAATGACTATTTCAAATATCGTGAGAAAAGTCGGATGACGCGACATTTTTAAAATTCCATTGATTGTACGGAAGTGAACAATATACCATTTTCATAATGTATTCACAACTTTCCCCCCTACTGCGTAGTAACACGTTAATGCATTCACCTGTATCTTGTCATTCAAATTCAATGGATGGAATGCACTTTGAATCTATTAGTTGTTGCTACTTAGATAAACCACGGACAAGCTTTGGGGTTCCCATTGGTAACGTATTGTTTGAATGGCGTGAATAAAATATTTTATTTACGCCGTTGGCATTTATATCATTTTGACTTCTCATACGTCACTAGAGGCGTGCGTTTTTTGTGTTTGTTTTTTTTTTCAAATTTTCGTCAAAATGAGACTTTATTGCGGCAAACGAATGTGAAATTCGTTTTTAGTGGATAATTTTACATAGATTAGTGGGAACTTATTTTTCTAATTTAGTAACCCTTTGAGTTCTTTATGAAATGACCATGCATAAACACAAGAAAAAGATTCACGTTTGCCTGCATGTGGGGTTGATACATAGTCGCTTACCCATCAGTAGATCTACGAAATTTACGTGACTACAGGCTGTTCCTACACAATGCCGTGATTATAGTGTAAGGAATACTAGGGCGCGTTTCTCGACACGATAACCTGAGTTCTAAATGCTGGAACTGCTCGGACCCTGTCGCATCTATTGTTCTCGATCGGACGATCCTTGAGAAAAATAGTGACTTATGGAAAGCTGAGTTGCGAAATAAGGGCCTTAAAATGTGCATTCGCGTCCAACGAAAATATTTCTGTTGCATTTTGTCAGACTTCTCTAAGCATAATTAAATCAGCTGTGGCGGGGAAAGGGATTTGCTCGCTTAAAAGGCCCCTGTCATCAAAATGTATGTTGTCTTCTATTGATGCAAACTTAATATGTATATAACAAAATCACTAACTGTTCAATGGAAATATATGTCCTATATCTTAAAATGATTTTTCTATATTTTTTTCTCAGCACTGATAAGCCCCGCCTCCAAAATATCCTCCAACTCAAGATTCCCCCTGTGACATCTTAAAAGGTAGAAATTAGCAGGATAATAGACATGATTTATGCACATACTAAACATTGCAATGACGTGAGATGCATCCTCCTTACCCTCCCCCCCACCCCCCCCCACCCCCCCCCCCCCCACCCCCGTTGTCTACCCGTTGTCTATCACTGAACTAGAAAGAACCTGTTGTCTACCCGTTGTCTATCACTGAACTAGAAAGAACCTATTTACAAAGAAATTTTAGGCATACACCCAGTAGTAAGGATAGCGTGCTCCATCCTGTAAATGAATGAATGAATGAATGAATTTTTCGTTCATTTACAGGATGGAGCACGCTATCCTTACTACTGGGTGTATGCCTAAAATTTCTTTGTAAATTGAAATTACCCCAGAAAACCTTTTCATAGAAAGAACCTGTTGTCTACCCGTTGTCTGATGGTACGTATAATATGAGTGCACCACTTCTGATCCAGCTATCAACATGAGCAGTGGCATTGACAAGTCAGTCATGGCAAACATCGGAGCGGGAGGTGCTACCCATGCGAATAAGCTCCTGCTGATGGTAATATACGTGGCAATCCTACTTGCTATATCATACTTTTACAATGCTGTTCCTCGGACGGCCTTCATCCTACCAGACAACCAGCTTCGTGCCCCTCGTCCGGCTCTGTGGCGGGGTAAGAATACGTCGGACGTCAAGATTCAAAGCCACCAGCAAACGGGTAAGAAATGACCCTCTGATGTGCCAGAGTAATAACTTCCGCTCGATGGTGTGTGGATGTATTACTCGTGAGAAAGGACGCATGAACTAGGTGTTGATAAAAACTTTTGGCACTTTTGAAGAAAAATGATAAATTACAACTCAAATCAAGCTGGAATTGACCCAACGTATAGACTCAAGGGATGTCATTTGTTTAGATGCAGGTTTCATGACATTTCATTAATTTCTTTTCTTGTCATAATCCTGTGAATAGTTAGTGAGATTTTCACTTTCAAATTTGAATAAAAAATGTGTGTGCATCAGATCATTACTTCAGAACACAACAGTGGCCATTGTGCATCACACATGTCAACACATAACGTCTTTTCTCGAGCTCTCGATAACGCACTTGCTAAACTTCAAAATTGTATAGTAGATATAAGACAGTGGATGATAACAAATAAGCTCAAACTTAATCACTCAAAAAAAATTTTTCGCTGCCTCTAATTACAACTTGCGCAGTCTCCCCAAATGTTCAGCTCGATGTTGGCGGCACACTCATTAGACCCTCAGAAAAAATACGAAACCTTGGTGTTTTATTTGATTCCCGCATGTCAATGTCGTACCATATCTCTCATATTTGTAGCACAATTACTTTCTATTTACGGAATATTTCTAGAATCAGAAGGTTCATAGATCAATCTGCCTGTCACAATGCTGTTCGTTCGTTAGTTCTTTTATCTATTGATTGATTATACATTGATTATTGCAACGGGCTTCTTTCTACAATTCCCTCTAATCAATTAATTCGTGTTCAACGACTACAAAATTGGGCAGCACGCTTAATTTTGCAGGTTTCCCGAGATCATCCTTCTCAACCACTCCTTAATTCACTCCACTGGCTCCCCTTGAAAAAGAGAATTACATTCAAACTACTGCTGTTAATTTGTCTACGAAATACTGAACGAACAGGCTCCAGAGTATTGAACTAATTGCTTAACTCTGTATACACCAGCAAGAGCACTTAGGTCGGCCAGTGACACTCTTCGTCTCAAATATCCAAAATTATCGTACATTAGCCGGCGATAGAACTTTCACTGTGTCAGCTTCAAAACACTGGAATGATTTGCCACTTACAATTAGACAGTCTCCATCACTATCAATTTTCAGAAAGGCATTAAAAACCCATCTCTTTTGTAGTACGTAGTTTCAGATTATGTAATTCTATTTAGTTCATTGTAAGCGCTTTGGGCCTTATGGGAAAAGCGCAGTATAAGTAATAAGTAATTTTCTGCCAGAAGCATCATGCATTACATGTGCCAATCTCGTTGCCCAGGACGAAAAACCAGTAGAAACCAGTAGAGAAAAACCATTAGAATCTCTATTGGTTTCTACTGGAAATTTTCTACTGGTTTGAATATGGAAAGTGAAATGATTTCCAGTAGAAACCATTAGAAAAATGCCAGTAGAATACCAGTAGAAACCAGTAGAAATCTCTACTGGATCCAATACAAGACCAATAGAAGACCAGTAGAATACCAGTAGAAACCAGTAGGAATCTCTACTGGATCCAATAGAAGACCAGTAGAAACCAGTAGGAATCTCTACTGGATCCAATAGAGCTTCCTACTGGTTTCTACTGGAATTTTTCTACTGGTTTGAATATGGAAAGTGAAATGATTTCCAGTAGAAACCATTAGAAAAATGCCAGTAGAATACCAGTAGAAACCAGTAGGAATCTCTACTGGATCCAATAGAAGACCAGTAGAAACCAGTAGGAATCTCTACTGGATCCAATAGAGCTTCCTACTGGTTTCTACTGGAATTTTTCTGCTGGTTTGAATATGGAAAGTGAAATGATTTCCAGTATAAACCATTAGAAAAATACCAGTAGAGTGCCAGTAGAAACCAGTAGCAATTTCTCCTGGATCCATCAGAATACCAGTAGAAACTAGTAGAATACCTACTGGAGCCATCAGGAGACCAATGGGAATCAAAATTAAAATTATTGATGATATATCGATTTAAATTTAGTATATGATAATCCGAATTATGGCATATTTCCTTATCGTTTTAACCTAATCCTATCCTATCCTATATTTATTCCTATTCTATCCTATTCTATCCTATACCTATCCTAATTCCTACTCTTTCCTTCACAGACTTTCATATATATAGCAGTACGGTTATAAGGTTCATAAGATATTGGTTACTCTAACTTACATTTAAGAAGATCATTTTTGTTGTTGTTATCATTATTGTCTTCACTTAAGTAGGTGACATTCACTATTTTATGTTTAAACTTGAAATCATTACTTGGTAAAATTCCTTTTATCTGGTTAGGTGGAGGTTATCTATTTAAAAGTACAAAATTAGGACACGTAAATACATGCATGAATATTCATGAGCATCTCTATTTCTATTGGTTTCTATTGGTTTCTACTGGTCTCTATTACCAGTAGAATTCACTGGTTTCTAATGGTTTCTACTGGTTTGACTTAGTATTTTTCACACTCCTTTTCAAAACATTAGATCTCACTGGTTTCTATTGGTTTATACTGGTTTGACTTTGTATTTTTCATACTCCTTTTCCAAAGATTATATCTCACTAGTTTCTATTGGTTTCTACTGATCTCCAATACCAGGAGAATTCACTGGTCTCTAATGGTTTCTACTGGTTTGACTTTGTATTTTTCACACTCCTTTTCAAACCATTAGATCTCACTGGTTTCTATTGGTTTCTACTGGTTTGACTTTGAATTTTTGACACTCCTTTTCAAACCATTAGGTCTTACTGGTTTCTATTGGTTTATACTGGTCTCCACCAGTAGAATTCACTGGTCTCTAATGGTTTCTACTGGTTTAACTCTGTATTTTTCACACTCCTTTTCAAACCATTAAGTTTCACTGGTCTCTATATAATGGTTTCTCCTGGTTAGACTTTGAATTTTTCACACTCCTTTTCAAAACATTATATATCTCACTAGTTTCTATTAGTGTGAAAAAAACAAAGTCAAACCAGTAGAAACCATTAGAGACCAGTGGATTCAAATGGTATTGAAGACCAGTAGAAACAATAGAAACCAGTGAGATCTAATGGTTTGAGAAGGAGTGTGAAAAAACAAGGTCAAACCAGTAGAAACCATTAGAGACCAGTGGATTCTAATGGTATTGAAGACCAGTAGAAACCATTAGAAACCAGTGAGATCTAATGGTTTGAAAAGGAGTGTAAAAAAAAACAAAGTCAAACCAGTAGAAACCATTAGAGACCAGTGGATTCCAATGGTAGTGAAGACCAGTAGAAACCAATAGAAACCATGCAGTGAGATCTAATGGTTGAGAAGGAGTGTGAAAAAAACAAAGTCAAACCAGTAGAAACCATTAGAGACCAGTGGATTCTAATGGTATTGAAGACCAGTAGAAACCAATAGAAACCAGTGAGATCTAGTGGTTTGAGAAGGAGTGTGAAAAAAACAAAGTCAAACCAGTAGAAACCATTAGAGACCAGTGGATTCTAATGGTTTCTACTGGTCTTCAATACCATTAGAATCCATTGGTCTCTAATGGTTTCTACTGGTTTGACTTTGTTTTTTTCACACTCCTTCTCAAACCATTAGATCTCACTGGTTTCTATTGGTTTCTACTGGTCTTCAACACATTAGACTCTACTGGTTTCTACTGGTTTCTACTGGTTTGATTTCATAGTTCCTCTTCAGACCAGTAGACTCTACTGGACCAGTAGAAACCAGTAGACGGTCTCTACTGGTTTCTACTGGTTTCTATGGGAATTTCGACCTGGGTGGGCCTAAAAAATCTCAAAGTTAGAAAAATCGAGAAGTTAGGGGACAGGGACAATATAACCATTCGGCTTT